>JAVDPK010000692.1:52274-69057 GCA_034780415.1 Cichlasoma orientale
GTAGTAACTTAAGCTAACCTGAGTATTTAAAAGCCTCCTCTTGATACACTGACAGAACTTACCGACTGTCTTTAAACCGCTTTGAAAAGCTTTTTTTCATCCCAACAACATTTTTATCCGTCTTCCTCTTCCGTCTTCTGATTTGTACCCCAGAAAAATTTCTTCTTTGCCTCTCCATCTTTAGCAACCTGTCGCCAGATGATGGCGCGATTCAAATGAACAGTCGCGATCGAGCGCATTCTCAAAAACGCGCGCTGGAGCGCCGTTTGTGAGTTTGTGAAGGAACAAGGGGCGCCTAATCAGCGTGTTATTGATCATATCATATACACAGCTGTTAAATACAGAATTTCCCCGCATCGCTTTGGTGCCCCCTCCCTGTGCGGCGCCCCTATGCATTGCATATAGTGCATACCCCCTTTTTGCGCCACTGCCAACACGTATTCATGAAATCTCCTATATATTGCATCATCGTGCCGTAAAAACATCTTAAATTGACAATTATAATTTTACTTATAAATATTAATGCATTATGTGCTCGGTGATCTGTGATTTTTGTAAAGATATTTTATGAATAATCACTAAATATTTGGTTAAAAAATTGTACTGACGTGTCCTCACTAAAAACTAATTACATTCCAAATTTCATTTGATTCTGTTGGGAAATATGGAAGTTATGGCTATTTAGTTTCTAGAGATCACAGACTTTCTTCAGTTAAGCAGTAAAACAGGAGGAGAAAATTGCCTGTTTTTTCTTCACTTAAAATGTCAGAACTTCCTTATTTGTAAACCAATTTTAACACGGATGGTGTCATTTTGTTTGTATTTAAAGGCTCTATCCAGTGGTGTGAAGTAAGCCATTTGGGAACTTTGATTTTTTTTTTTTGTAACATACTGAGAAAATGCAGACTCCCTTCACCAGCAAAGGAGCTCCATCCACAAAAAGAAGCCACCCTGAAGATGGCTGAACCAGCCTGCGACAGCACTGCAGCTCCTGGGGTGACACCACCTTGCTGCTCTTTCTAAAGATGGTCTCCCAAGATGAACCAGTGTTGGGGAAACAGCTCCACATGCCCTGGCAATGGCTCCAGAGCAGCCTGTTGTAGACACGATTAAAAATCCGGTAGAGGTGAAGGCTTTCCACATCTGGTTCCTTCCAGATCCTCTGCAGCACTGAGTATCCAACACCTTTCGTTGTTTGGTTGAGTCCATCTTCACCAGCCAATAAGAGGCCACCTTTGGTTTATATTTCCAGTTGTCCAGGATCTCATCTAGCACAGCTTTGGCCTCCTCTTTGGTTTTGCCTAGAAATCTAATCCTCATGGCAGTGAGCACTGCCAGGGTCTGACACACCAGCTCTGCCTCTTGCTCTTTACTTCTCAGATTTATCAGCGGGTCACCTATGTTGGCATGGATGGTCCCCAGGCTGTTGCTGTGAGGCAACCGGTGAGCAGAGCCACTGTGGCTCAGCGAATGAGAGTGTAGCGTGGTGGAGCTTGGCATGACAAGGGGCGGGGCTACAGAACCATAGGAGAAGGCCTGGTGGACAACGCCTGCACTTCATTTGGTGACGAGAGGGAAGCAATAGAACAAGGACAGGAGATGGAGCGCCGGATTGGGCTGGAAAGTGTCGGTGAGGCACACGGGGCAGTGCTCAATCAGTGACCTGATTGGGGATTTCCAATGTTTCGGCTCAGCCAAGTTCTTCTTGCTATCGCCAAGGTTGTAGGAAGCTTTCTTTTGCCCTCACTTCTTTCTGCTTCTTCTTCCTCCCACCTTCCTTCTCTCCTCCTCCTCCTCCACCTCTCCTGAAGAGGAGCAGGAGTTATCAGCACTGCTGCCGCTGGTAAAGTCAGCCAGGTAGTCTGGTCGTTGGCTTCTTGGAGTCTGACTGGATGGAGTCTGACTGCATTCTGGCATGCTGGTTAAGGTCTTAGAGCCTCTTTGCCTGGAAGATTTGCCCATCAACTTCTCATCATCCAATTTACACTGCTCCAGCCGATCCACTATGTCCTCTTCCTGCATTTCAGAGGATTATTCATTTCCTTTTGAAGTGAGGCAGCTCACCCGGCGAGGAAGGTCTGAAAGGTGGCCGAGAGCAGGCTTTCATACTTTTCCAACAGCAGCTTGTCATCTGGGGGGTAAATACGTCTGTAGTTCCCCAGATGTTGCTTTTCATGCTCCTCCCTGGAAATCTGCTTGCGAACCTGTGCCAGTCGCTCTTTCAGCTCTTCTCTTCTTCTTTCTAGTGTGTGATGTTGTTTCTCCCAGTCTGAGGAAGCGGCTGAGAGTTTCTTCATGGGGTGTCCATAGAGCTGTCTTTCAGCCTCTGCCTTCTGCTGGGATAGGTTGCGTTTCTTATCACTGGCCCTAATGTTGAGGAGTTTCACATGATAATCTTCTGATATGTCCCAAAGCTCGGAGCTCGATTGATCTCCAATAGCCAGGGTTTGAGTTTCTGATCCAGGATAATGTCGAAGCCCAGGACCTCAAAGCAGAGGATGTCACTGGTGGCTGGCCCGGGCGACACATGCGGAAGGCGTGCAGCATGTGGGGCTCAGCCATGATTAATGTCTTCACCACCAGCTCAGAGACGTCTCCCCAGAACTTGGCCACATCATAGTCATTGGCGTGAAGGAACTGTGTGAACCAGCTGATGGACCTCTTGCTGCCTTTGTTCACTGTCTCATCTTGCTCAAAGATCTCATTGTGTTTGTTGACTGAGTAGTTGGTCAGATGCTGGCTTAGGTTGGCCTCACTGGGTGCGTGGTTCTTCTCTGTGCCCATACCAACGAGGCTGTCGTTATAAAGGAAAATGCGGAGAGGGTTGCAGGAAGTGACGAGGTTGTAGATCCGCAGGTCAAACTTGTAGCTCTCCATCAGGAAGGGCTTGTCCTGGTACTCTTGAACGATAAAGTGTTACTGCGCAGGCAGCTTCTCACAGTTATGGATAAGTGAGATCCCGTGACCCATGGCTCCGTTGGCAGGTTTGACGATAAAGGTCTTTTGCTTGCGTTTCCTGCGTAACTCTTTGACGTAGTTCTGGAACTGAGTGTATTCAGCAGGGAAGATCCAGGTTTTGGGTATGAAGTTATAGTCTTGAGGTTGGCACTTAATCATTTTGGCCATGTTTCTTGCAAGGCAATCTTTTTGGCAGATTTTGCCCATGCCAGAGAAATGGTTAATTCTTTGATAATTCCTTAGCTCAGCAATTTTCTCATGCTGCACAGCTTAGTCGTTCCAGATGAGGTTGGCAGTCTCATCATCATCACGAGTCTTGATGAAGTCTAGTTCGCTGATGACGGTGATAGTGCCTTTCTCCTTTTTGGTGTGCACCTTCCTCTTTCCACGGCTCTGGTAGGAGCCCACAGATGGCCTGTTCATGGGGGATGCTCCTTGATCCTCATGATCATTGGGAGGGGAGAGCATCTCAGGGGTTAGAGGAGAAAAGGCACAAGCCAAGTTTTCTGCCAGGCTTGGCAGGTGGGCGGGCCTCACAGGGTGCTTGCAGCACCCCCAAGGACTTTTTCACACTCACAATAGTTAGTCTTCCCTGTCTATATGGCTGTGTGGACTAAGTGGTTCAGAACGACCCAGTGGATCATCTGAGCATCTCCCTGGCAACTTTCAGGTGCGTAAACAGCAGCGGCAGCAGCTGTTTAGTGGGCAAGGAAGTCAGAGGGGGTAGTGGTGGTGCGGGAGAGTAGGAGAGGGAGTTCTCAAGGGTCTGCACAATCCCGGATTATTTACAGCCCCAGGAGGAAAAAGGTGTGGACGGAGAGGGGAGTGGGTAGGAATGCCTGTGGAGGAAAAGAAAGAGCATATTTTACAGCTGCAGAACAGTAGTAGTAGGCTGACTGCTCAAAGGGTGACTGCAGTGCACAGCGTGGATCAGTGTGTGCTTTGGACTGGAGCGCAATGGATGTGCTTTTTGATGTAAAGCTGCCCCAGCAGCAGCCCACAGGCTTTACCCTGGATACATTTCTCAATCCGACGCTGGACAGAGAGTTTAGTAAGAACTCCATACAGCAGCGACACTGCAATACGACTGAGATAAAGCTGTGTGATAGCTACTGTAATAATTGGTATTATTTGGAATCACTGTGAAATATTAATGTGGATGTCTAGTAAAGAGTTTTCTGCATGTCATTGTGTCTTGTGCCAGCTGGGTTTAATTGTATGCCTGGGAGGTCACTTCATTCAAACAGATGGTATCTTTACAGTGGTATGCCCTGGGCTATGAACATTGTGGGAAATTAACACCAGTCACCAGCCAAATTCTGTTACTATTTGGTTGTGGTCAGAGAGTGTGCTTGGGTAGCACAGTGTCTCAGTGATTATTACCTAACTAAAAAAACAAAACAAAAACAAAAGCAGCATCAGGTGGACCGAAAACCTAAACTGCACATGTGAATCTGTGCGACTTAATCCAGTGATGGATTAACAAGCAATGCACTGAGTGTGTTTACACAGAGCTTATTTTTATGTTGTGGTTGTGTCTTGTACTGGGCATGATCCTATCTTGGTTCACGAAATCTGTATATACTACATAGAAAGTGGGATACTGTGGTAAATTATCACCTCCTTTAGATTTCCATTGAAATGATGGGAAACTGAATATAACTGGACAAAGATTAAAAGAAACTTGGCAGGGCTTCCTTCTGAAAGTCAGCACTCTGACTTATCAGTTGAAGATCCCTGTTCTGATTCAGATTTTCTGAGCTGATTATTCATTCATCAACCTCCGCTGCCGGTATTAGCCAACCCTTTGGCAGCTATAGTGTCTATGCCTTATTTTCAGTGTAGCAGCTATCTAAATGCTGTGTACCATGTTTGCTGCAAAAAAAGACGAGAAAATTCTCCGGGTCATGCAGCGTCACGACTTAGAATGGTAATCAAAAACTGATGAAAACCAGTAGAAAAATATCAAATATAAATCCTTGGCCCCCAAACCGTGGCATGCTTTTTTTTCTTTTTCTTTTTTTTTTCAGATTTTAAATTATTTTAAATTTTACTGGTTTTAGGTCAAATTTGTAGAGCTCTGCGTTTGATTGGATGTTTTCCTAACTTGTCCCACCCTGTCACAAAATTAAATAAGTTCTGATTGGATGTCGTCCCTGCCAAGCATTTTCATCTCCTTTTCATTCGTTGACGAAAGTGTCAATTAATTTCGTCATTGTTTTTATCCTTTGATGTTTGATTTTATTTAGTTATCGTCTCGTTTTTGTCATGAAAAAAGAGTCGTTGACGAAAACTGATGAAAATATTTCGTCAACAAAATTAACACTGCTCTCAACAACACCTTAAATAAATTGGATCAAACAATACCTCAAAAATCCCATTTTCATCTAGAAATTTATTTCTCATCACGTCACAGTTAGGCGGTGTGAAATTTATCCTACTATGGAATTATAACATCCAAAAAATCCCAATCAAACTCTCTGACTTCTATCAACATTCTTTTTTAGCATGGGCTCTGCTGTACAAACATAATTTTTCTCTGCAAAGGTGTTACATTTGGAACAATTCCAATATTGTTTATAAGAACAAGTCATTATTTTCCAATACATGTTTTAACAATGGTATTTTACTTGTCAGTCAGCTCTTTAACAAGGATGGTTCACTATACAGTTACTCTGAATTCCTTACAAGGTGCAAGATTCCTATCAGCCCAAAAGAATATGCTATTATATCTGACGCAATCCCTTCTGGTCTTCATATGAAAAATAATCCCTAAGATGGGAAAATGTGTGAACTGGTGGATCTACAAGTATGCTTGCAACACTATATCTCATCTTATATTGCGTATGAAAATATATTATTTTCTTTAAAACTTGATATGTCTCATTATATATATATATAAAATATAAAAATTTGATTTGTTCTCCTTGCCTCCTCAGGTGTATTAAACAACAGTACCCCCCACCTCCAACTTCCTCAAGTGACAACAGCACTGCTCTTTCAGATCAACATGCTAGCTACAGGAAGTTGGCCTCTGCTGCTCATCTCACTTCTATCTCCTTTGTTTCATTATGAGTATTCACTCGCTTTTTCACTGAAAAACTGCACAGTCCTCTATACTGAAACGGCGAATAATGTGTCAGTTACATGCGCAGAGCGTGACCTCACTTCTATTCCAGATGACATTCCCAGAAATGCAATATCGCTGAATCTCAACTCAAACCTCATTTCAAACATCACCAGGACCGATTTTGGAGGTTTATCCAAGCTTGAAGTCCTTCATGCTAAAAATAATTTTATTTTACGAATTGATGACGGATCTTTTGCAGATTTGGTAGAACTAAAGGTTCTCATTTTGGGTGAAAATATATTCACAAACGTGACGGAAAACATGTTTCAGGGTCTTTCCAAATTAGAGACACTGTCTCTGTACAGCAACCAGATAGCATTCATCTCCCCTGTGGCCTTTCAGCCCCTGGTCAGCATACGCTCAGTAGATTTGAGCTATAATGCACTGCATCAAATTACAGACATTGAACAGATCATTAAACTCCCATCCTTACAATATTTGGATATCAGTTATAACAGCTTTAGTTATTTTCACTCAGATGACCTCCATGTAAATACCTCAAACCTACTCACGCTAACTTTGGATTCACTGAGAAAGTTCAGCATCACAAGAGACCTTTTTCCTCATTTGCAGTCTCTGGACTTGCAACATTGTTCCAGAGACATGGAGTGGGATGTATCAAGCAAGACCTTTTTGAGGAGTCTAATGAGACTGTACTTGAGTGAAACCTATATTAGCTTTGAGGTGTACAGAGCTATACTGCAAACTGCTGACTCTCTTCAAGATCTTCAGATGTACAAAATGAAAAAGTGGATAGATGAAGGTCTCATAGACATCGCCTGCCAAATTCCTTCTTTGAGAACTCTTGAGGTAAACTATAATGAAATGTCCACTATAAATGATGACCTGCTGCGGTCTTGTTCTTACCTCACTGAGCTCAATTTATCTTTCAATAAGCTCAGTGGCATGGCCGATAATGCACTCCAATCAATGACACAGCTCAAATGCCTGATACTACATAATAATCTTCTGTCTGAAGTGCCAATTGCTGTCCAAGGACTCACCACACTGGAACTCTTGGACCTGAGTAACAATGACATCAGTGACTTTTACGGCCTTGAATTCAGCAATTTGACAAACCTAACAGTACTCCATCTGAGCCACAATCACATATCCTATATCTTCGATTGTGTCTTTGAAAATCTAAACAATTTGAAAGTCCTAAATCTTGAAAACAATGAGATTTTATCATTTGACAATACCTTCAAAGATAAATTACAGGAACTAGAATTTTTGAATTTGAGAAATAATGATATCGTAGATCTCTCTCAAGGAGACTTCAGAAATCTGTCTTCCCTTCATTATTTGGATTTGGATTTACACCAGTGCAACAGTGTTGATGAAGGAGGGTTCGAAGGTCTCGATAACCTCCAGACTCTTTTTCTGTTAGGTGATAATTATTTTTATGAGCATTTCAGGGGACTGCCAAACTTAAAAACTCTGACCCTTAATGTTGTCTCTAGCCGGACACATAATAGCTCTCATCAAAGGGATGACCCATTCTCAGATTTACCCAAACTGAAGAAGCTTGTTATCAGTGTTCAGAAGGGATATTATGCTACTATTTCAAAGGATGTGCTCAGTGGTCTGACATCTTTAGAGTACTTGGTGACAGAGGCATACTTCATGGGCTCTTTGAACACAGACACGTTTAAATACACTCCTCAACTGAGAGTTCTGAAGATAACTTACAGTGAGCTCTCAGATTTAACATCTGAAGTGTTCCTGCCAATTCCAAACCTGAAGATGCTTGACCTCTCTAACAATAAACTCAGGTCTTTGGGGTTCCTGGCTGAGGTCAAACTGCTGGCACTCAGACAGTTGAACGTGAGTAACAATGAGCTGTTCATAATCGGTGAGACAGTCATCCAGTCCCTCCCAGCTTTGACATATCTGGACCTAACTGCTAATCTTTTAACATGTGAATGTTCTAATTATGGTCTTATCCAGTGGATTCAAAGCAGCAAACAGACACAGGTTGTGAATGCACAGCAGTACACTTGTGCTTATCCTGTGAGCCAACGGGGAAACAAATTCCTCGACTTTGGTTATGACTCCTGTCGGATAGACGCTGGCTTCTTCTGCTTCCTTTTGAGTTCTTGTCTGATTGTGCTTACTCTCCTCACATCCTTTATCTATCACTTCCTGAGATGGCACCTCACTTATGCTTACTACCTCTTCCTGGCCTTCCTCTATGATAATAAGAGGAGGAAGAAAGGCAGTCCTCATTGCTACGATGCTTTTGTGTCCTACAATGTTCATGATGAAGCTTGGGTTTATGGAGAGTTGCTTCCAATGCTGGAGGGTCAGCAGGGCTGGAGACTCTGTCTGCACCACAGAGACTTTGAACCAGGTACAACTAGGTTACTTTCTGTTACCCTTTTTCATTTCAATATGAGTAACAGCATGACTTCTGTCTCTTGCTTCCTCTAAAGACTTTCTGACCATCTAAACTTCCTGTTTTAAATTTTGAATGCCTTCTAGCAAAAAACAACCAGAGGTGGCAAAAGTACAGACATTCTGTACTTAAGTAGAAGTACAGATACTAGTGTTAAAAAATACTCTGGTAAAAGTTGCACTGATTCAACTTCTTTACTAAAGCAAAACTGGAAAAGTACAGGCTCTGAAATGTACTCAAAGTAAAGTAAAAGTAGCTCTTTGGAGGACATTTCTACCAGCTATTTTTGTGCAAAGCTAACTGAACCTCTATTGTAATAATAAAACGAAATTCTTACACAAGAATGCAAACTTTTTTCAATCTAAATTCTAATTCTAATCAATGCACTCTAATTGAACACTGTTATGTAGAGCATGAACAGAGAAAAATAGAGATTTTTTAAAAAGTTCTATTTGCTGTTAGCTACATTGTAGAAGGTGACTGCTTCACCTGAACAGGAAAATGAGTACAGTCGGGGGCTAGAGTGGGATTCAGCAGGTGGGGGAACCCTAAGATTGGTTGTAGTGGCTCAGCATGGGGTAAAGACTCCCATCTCAATTATTTCTATTGCGAGCGCCAGTAAATTTTCTTTATGTGAAGGCTGTGATCAGCTGACCTGCTGCTGCTCTGAGGTTTACTGTTCTTGGTATAAAGGTTGAATTCAGTGAATGAATCAGAGCATCATCAATGTAAATTCAAACTAATCTCTGCTACACTTGATGTAACCATGAACACCACCGCTGCTGTGCACCAGTCCAGCTCTATGCAGCAGTACAATGTGTTATTGTTCCTCCTTGTAGGCTCAGATTGGTTTGAGGTTTGAAGGCACAGTGACCAGCATTGCAAACTTCTCCAAGACAGGTTAAACCTAAACTAATGAGTCTGTTTTGAAAATGTAAGGAGTAGAAAGTACAGATATTTGTGTAAAAATGTAGAGAGTAAAAGTAAAAAGTAGTCTGAAAAATTAAATACTCGAGTATACTCAAGTACAGATACCTGAAAAATCTGCTTAAGTACGGTAATGAAGTATTTGTACTTTGTTACTTCCAACCTCTGAAAACATTTGCATAACAGGTAAGGAATTAATGTGTTCATATCAAACTGTTGGACAGCTGATGCCTTCAGCCTCCTGCTTCCACGTAACAAGGGAATAATTGGTAGAACTAACTCGAAATTTTAAGTTATGGATAGAATACATTTTGTATTCACAGGAACACACTTAGATCCTATAATTCTCAAAAATATTCACTAAATGAGATTTCAGTAAACAGAAAAGTTTATGTCCTTTACACTGGAGGTGCATTAGGAAGGAATAGTTAGAAGTAATTAGTTTAATTTAGTTTCTGATTTCTTTCATAGTCATATGGGCACTTTCAGACAAACTGTCAACCCAAAGTGGGCAACCATCAATTTCCTCATAGTGCTATCAGACCAACTGTCCACATTCAATATAGCTGCCCAACTAAAAAAAGTAAAGATTTAAGAATTTTTAAAAAATGATTCTCATTTCTTGGGGTTAGGGCAGGGATCCTCAAGTCCAGGCCTCGAGGGCCGGTTTCCTGCAGGTTTTAGATGTGTCCCTGATTCAACACACCTGAATCAAATGGCTGAATTACCTCCTCAGTATGCAGTCAAGTTCTCCAGAGTCCTGCTAATTACTTCTATATTTGACTCAGGTGTGTTGAAGCAGAGACACATCTAAAAGTTGCAGGACACCAGCCCTCGAGGCCTGGAGTTGAAGATACCTGTGTTAGGGTTCTTTGCTTGCCCATTCCTAAAAAAAAACATGCCACTGAGGTTAGCGTGAATTTGGACCCTGTTAGCAGGTTGGGTCTTGGTTTCTCAAAAGTGAGAATATCCTTGAAATTTTCTAAACTGTAGAAAGAGCTACATTTGATGTAACTCATCGGTGCAGTTTTAACTAGAAAAAGTGAATTTGATACACAGTGCTGACCTGTTTGATGTTTATAGGAAAGCCCATCGTGGAAAACATTACAGATTCCATCTATAGCAGCAGGAAGACCATCTGTGTGATCAGCCGGCACTACCTGCAGAGCGAGTGGTGCTCCAGAGAGATCCAGATGGCCAGGTATGAGCAACAACTCCTTGCATGCAATGATGTCACTGGTTCCCATACTGATTCAGTTGTCTGTCCCGTGTGCGGTGTCTGTAGCTTCCGTCTGTTCGACGAGCACAAAGATGTGATGATCATGGTGTTTCTGGAGGACATACCGGCCAAGCAGCTGTCCCCGTACTACCAAATTAGGAGCATGGTGAAGAAGCGCACTTACTTGAGCTGGCCACAGGCGGGTCAGCATGCTGAAGTCTTTTGGCAGAAAATACGACAAGCTCTGGAGGGAGCTGAAGAGCCCACTGAGCACAGACACCTCCTCACTGGACACCCCATAGTCATCCAATGAGGTTTACCCCAGGTGGAAAAATCAGAGATTGTTTGTAAAAGACAGATGTAGTTTCGGGATCAGAAATGTGAAGCTAATGCAGAAATGCCTTAAACATGCATCCCTTCAGATGCCCAGTGGGTGAGTCCTGTGGCTGCAATAGATATCCAGTTATATGAAGTATATGGGAAAATTGCCTTCAGCTCCTTTGCTTTGTCACCTCATTTTCTTGATGAGCTTTTGGTCTCAAATGCTAGTTTAAACTCTTATTCCACAGAAGAGGGGCCTGAAAGCTGAAGGCTCTACGTCCCATTCTACTCTTAAGTATCCTAGGAACCACAAGTAAGCCAGCAGTCTCAGAGCGAAGTGCTCTATTGGGGTGATACGGTACTATGAGGTTTTTAAGATAAGATGGGGCCTGATTATTCGAGCTCTTGTATGTGAGGAGAATAATTTTAACTTAAATTCTGGATTTAACAGGGAGTCAGTGAAGAGGAGCCAATATGGGAGAAATATTAAATGCAACAGAATGCTTATTTTGTAAACAATGGTTCCCATTTACAGTCATGAAGGAGAACAAAGCAGGGTGTTCTTTAAAGTGTGATTGACAAGTTGGTAGCCTATGAGATTGCATTATCCTTCAGTATCTATGTCAGATTTACCCCCTCAATATCAAAACACCAAAATGAAGATGGCAAAGGTGCTTCACAGTGGGACTTCACCACCTGGTGGATGATACTGTAGTGGCTTGGGTTTAGATGAAAAGGAGCAGATATAAATATAAAAAGGGAGCAGGAGTTGTACATATTTTCCATAGTTTTAACCACTAATCAACTGCTTTAAAAAAAAAAATGTTTAAAACTTTCCTTGTTGGGTATTGAAATTATACTTTAACTCTGGAAACTAAATGTCTTTTTCTTATCGGTTTCTATTGTTCGTATTTACATATTTGATTACTTAACCCAGTGTTAGGAAAATCAAAACATGTATGTTTCCTTGTTACTAACGCTCGTACTAGACTGTGACACAGATGTGCCTTTGCTGTCCCAATGCTTACAGGACCAAATGTCCTAAATTACATTTAATCTTTTGTTTAATCTTCACAACAGCACACCGCTGGTTACCTTAATACTGTACCTGCCTGTCACCACTACCTGAGAAGTGTGAGACTTTGATTTGTGAGGCACATCTTTTTTTTTTTACATGTGTAACTAATTAATTTTTTTAATGGTTGATGCTCTTAAATGGAATTCTGTGAATTTTTGTACAATATTTTTACTTACTTAATTAGCCTGTCACTAATAAAAACAACAACTTTAGTGCAGCATATTGAAATATTAAAACTGGTGCAGCATGTTAAAAACTGTTTAGAGCAGAACAGTGCAGTGAGGTATGGACCAGTCTTCTGGGAAGAAGCTGCATGTAGTCTTGTTTTGGTCTTAATACTCAGCAGCCCAAAGAGAGAGAGGGGATCAAACAGTTTATGGGTCGGGTGAGTGGGATCCCCCATGATGCAGGCTGCAGAAGTCATGGGCGTAAACAGTTCAGCTTCCTCTAGATTTTACCTGGAATGACTCAGACTGAGTTCACTCCAGGGCTGTTTGTGACAGGTGTTAGAGGTGACTCTTCTTTGAACTGATGGAACAAACTGTGTAATAAAGTTCTTTTTTAAATTAAATCAGTGTGTATTGAAAAAGAAACACTGACTGCTATGGAAAAAAGAAGTCTGGATTCAAGTGAAAGAACCGTTACCGTGTTAACTAATTATGATGTCTGGGCTGATTTCATTGGCCAAGAAAACTGGACTTTGATGAGAGTACAAACTCTTTAGTAATGGAACAACATATAAAAAAACTTTACACAAACATGCTTTGTCAAGTTGAGGAATCTGATGGTAAAATACATTTTAAAGTAGTCATAGGGCTCTTATCTTATTGAATTATTACAATTCAGATCAAAATGTGAAGAAACATTACATTACATTATTATTATGGTTAATTTTAACTATACTATACTAACTGCACATGCCAGAGCACATGCCTATTGGCAGTTTAAATTCCCTTTTTATGTAAATACATTTATCTAAATATGTCACTATGAATACTTGTGAGTAATTTGGAACTTAATTTTGTTATTTTGTTATTACTGCACCTCCAGTCTTCTTCTCAGCACCACCGTCTCCAAACCATGCATCATAGGTCTCGCTAACATTTAATAAACAACCTCTTTCACTCATCCTTCTGTCACAACTCACCCCGACACTCGTCTTCTAACCACTAGATGGCAGCAGAAGCTTCCTTAGGACGAGCCAAAACATCCATCCATCCATCCATCCATCCATCCATCCATCCATCCATCCATCCATCCATCCATCCATCCATCCATCCATCCTCCCTCTCCTGCTGAAATTAGAGTCAAATGTGAGGCCTGACAGCTAAAGCTTTGACTAGACCAAAACCTTAAATTATTATTTCTTTGAGCCTTTCAGAGGTGGACTTGCTGGTGTGTTTCAGATCATTGTCCTGCTGCATAACCTAAGCTAGCTTGAGTTTAAGGACATGGCCTGATGGTCGGAGATTCTCCTTCAGGTTTTTCTGAGCAGAATTCATGCTTCCATCAATTACAGCAAGTCGTCCACATCCCGAAGCAGCAGAGGAGCCCCAGACCATCACACTGACTGTTTGGTATGATGTTCATGTTATGAAATGCTGTTTTAATTTTATGCCAGGTGTAATGTGACTCAGACCTGAATCATGAACTCTGACCTTAACTGATGCAAGTGAGGCCTGCAGTTCCTCACATGTTGTTCTGGGTTCTTTTGTGACCTCCTGGATGACCTCGATGCACTTTTGGAGAAATTATGGTAGGCTGGCCAATCCTGGGAAGGTTCACGGCTGTTCCAAGTTTTCTATTTGTGGATAATGCTCTCACCGTGGTTTGCTGGAGTCCCAACAGTCTTTGTAACCCCTTTTCAGACTGACAGAAATCAATAACTTTGTTTGTCAGCTGTTTCTTTAGCTTCAGTTTATCAGACCGGTTCTGTTTAAGTGATTTCCTTTTTTTTTTCCTCTTCAGCAGGTCTGGCAGGAATCAGGCCTGAGTGTGGCTGCTGAAACTGAACTCAGCTTTCCAAAGAAAATGTGTTTAATCACAGTTAATTTATGATTTAACCAAAAAGAAATCAATTACTTTTTCACGTAGCGCCGGGTATTTTTTTCCTTTAATAAATCAAATTGTCTTTTAAAAAGTGCATTGTGTATTTACTCTGTTTATCTCTGACTAATATTAAAATGTGTTTAATGATCTGAAACATGCAAGTGTGACAAATATGCAGCAAACTAAGAAATCAGGAAGAGGGTAAATACTTTTTCATAACACTGCATCTATAACCAGTGGCTGATGTATTTACTTGGATAGAAACTCATGTATTGACACAAAGTCAGACACACATTGCATAATTCAGTAAATTCTGACGCACAATATGCACTTTGCTCAGCACAGCGACACACCATGAAAATAGTAGTTTATAGAAGTTGTACACTGCTGATTACCAAACCCATCATGCATCGTGACCTGTTTATCTGCTGTCAGGTTAGTTAGTGTAGTTTCCTCGCCTGGTCAGAGGTCAATGTCTTAGGTTCGAAATGTATCAACGGCTGTTTGTGCTTATTCATACTTATTGTACTATATAAAATACACAACAGTAAAGGAGTGAATAATAATTGGACAATTTGAACAATGCCGTAGTGTCGGACGACTGGCAGTTTTCATGAATGCCACATGTCATGGTCATTTAGTCTGTGCAAAAATGCATTAAAATGTAATCAGACTTTCTCCTGCTGTCCTTCTCAGACATGTTAAATAACAACATCCCCTCAACTGTAAGTTCCTCAACACAGGAAACAGAACAGCGCAGCTCTTAAAGATCAGCACGATAGCAACAGGAAGCCGGCTGCTCGCCTCACTTCTGTCTTTTTTATTTCACTCTAATTATTCAAAAAAAAAAACTGCAGTTCTCTGTACTAAAAATGCAAATGATGGGTCATTGAGGTGCATGTGACCTCAGCGCTTTCCCACATGACATTCCCAGAAATGCGATATCATAACACCTGACCTCAAATCACATTTCGAAGATTACCGGGACAGATTTAAGAGGTTTTGCTGATTATAATTGGATTTCATACATTGATGATGGGGCTTTTGTAGACTTGGTGGAGTTACAAGTTCTCATCTTGGATGAAAATGAAACTCACAAAAGTGATAGAAAACATGTTTTGTCCAAGTTAGAGACATCGTCTCTGAAAAGTAGCCTTATTATCTCATCGATCTCTCCGCTGCCCTTTCAGCTCCTGGTCAGCACATGCTCAGTTCATCTGACCTCAGGGAAGTGATTGTAATTTGGTGTCGCCTCAGACGGTTCAGCACTGCAAAAGGCATATTTCCTCATCTGCAGTGAATGGACTTGTGAAACTGTAGCACTGATATTAAGTGGGATGTAGTAAGTAAGACGTGTATGAGGAGACTAACTTCAGTGAACTGCAGCAATGCTGCAGACGGCTCATTCAAGATCTTCAGCTGTGCTTCATGAAAAAGTGGATATGTGAGAATTTCACAGACATCATCTGCCAAATTCCTCCTCTAATAATCGTTGGTGTAATGTTCAGGAAAACTGACACTATAAATGATACCCTGCTAAAGTCTTGCTCTAATCTCGCTGAGCTCAGACCACCTTACATGAAGCTCAGAGGGATTTCGGATCACACACTCCGATCGGGCACCTGGATCTACAAAAGACCACACTGTCTGCCAACTGCTCTTCAAGGACTCTCAACACTGGAAGTCTTGGACCTGAGTTTCAACATCATCAGTGAGCTCATTCACTTTAATCTGACAAACACACTTTCAGAATTCAAAAATGTCTTTCTTCAGATTCCCCGTATGTGGACCCTGCGTCCACATACGGGGACATTATTGGCTCGGCTGCACCTCAAACTTCATTCTGTTCAACGGAGTTTTATATGTTTTTAAGCCATGTTGACTTTGTTGTGTTATGCTATAAAATAAACCCACTGCCCCCATCTGAGAACATTTTTTTTTAAAAAGTATCTAACAACCATGTTACAAAATACGACTTCCTCTTCGAAGAGGAAGCTTCGTTTCTAAAGATGTCAGATCTACTTAATCACAAATATTTAGGAGGAATTAAAAATGCATCGCAAGCAGGAGCTCAAACACAGAGAAATTCTTCATGGACCCAGCTTTTAGCCATTTAACATGCACTAATTCTTAACAGGTAAATTCAAAGCAGCACACAGACAGAGGCTGCTGATGTGCACCAGTATCCTGAAGCTTGGCTGCACGGAGTTGATTCCAGCGCCGGAGGGTCACAAGGCTGGAGACACTGAAACGGATACAAATACTTTCTCTGAGCCTTTTTTGGTTTTCAGACCAATATTTTATGAAACAACAACACGTGTGTCTTGCTTCCTCTAAATACTATGGGTGGTAATATAATCTTCCTGTTTTCAGTGTTAGTGAAAAAGGTTAGGGTTTCACACCATTTTTTTTTCTTCGACTGCCTCTACAAAAATACAAACGGCTGCTATGGTGTCAAAAAAAAAAAAAAAAGACTATCAATTAAACGTGACCCAGAAAATCCAGTCTGAATGCTAAAGCCAGACATTCGAGCGACACGCTGGTCTTAAGAGAGTAGACTTTAGATCTGCAAAATCTCGGCTAGTTAACTGTCACGGCATCCTGCATCTATTATATATATATAACAGATGCAGGATATATATATATATATATATATATCCTGCATATATATATATAGATATATATATATATATATATATATAT
>JAVDPK010000692.1:73994-84318 GCA_034780415.1 Cichlasoma orientale
CCCCCAAAGGAGGGCCAAACAAGATACAGATTTTATGTGTCTCAACACAATATTTCATTTCAAAGTCATCTGGAAAAGTTGGAGATATATTTCTGGCTTGCTGCATATGCCAATACAAGTGATACTTTCAATCTTCACATGCAAAGAATAACTTTAGCTCACTAATCAATAGATGCAGTTAGAAGGAGAAGATACAATATGTCCTTACTGAGCACAAAATTATTTGGAACACTTAGAATAAAGCTATTTAGCATTAATAACTGAGAGGGTCAGAGTCATGCCCTGATGGTATTCATGTGAGTCTCCACAGCCCCAGAACCTTCAGTGAAAATATGTATAAATATGAGTGCAATCTAGTCTAGTTTGAACAGTACAAGCTGCCTGGCATTACGGGGCATTCAACCATCCAAAAATTGTGTTACTCTATTCATTACCTTGCCATCTAAATAGAACAGTCTGAAAAATAATTGTCCACGAAACAGACAGGTACAGCGCAAATAATGGTTTGTCTGGGCCACAGTTGGACAGCATCTGGAGATTATTGTGATTTTCTGTAGCCAAACTCCATTCTGTCTAAATGGCACAGTGCATCACATGTTCTAATAGGGTCATTTAGCTGTGCTCAGGTTAATAGCAGCAGACAGTGTGCTCCGTTTTAACCTCCACTCTAATTCATTTGCTGTGGTCTCATGTCACTGGCACTCAGTTCTTATAAAGAGCAGACCATTGCTGGCTGGACTTAAGATGTATTGTATTAGTCTGTGTACAACCATATGGTTGTATGTGTGAGGGGCAACATTTGCAAAACTAGGTGTCTAAAAGTGTGTGTCTGTCTGAACGTGTGTGGTGTATCTACATGTGCAGCGAGGGTGAGGGGCCATTTTTAAACAATCCTCCCCTATGCACACACAAAGCGACTGACCTATATCACCATCACTCATAGTTAAGGCAGACTTGGGCTAAACTGATTACATGCACAGCCAGGAAGGCTCCATTACACACAGGCAAGCAGGGACACCGCACACATAAACAGAATACAGGGCTAAAATGTGAAGAAGTGATTGCTCCAAAAAAAAAAAGGAAAAAAATTTAATTTAAGGTGGCACAAAGTCACCGGAGGTCAGAAATTATTAGACCCTAGGTAACCACAGCCAGAACATATTCCAGAAAAATAATGTTATTTAGTTTAAAAATGCACCTGCTCAGTCAACTTCATCAGCTTCTAGCACACCGCGCTATTGTTGATAAGCCTCAAAGGGGGGTTTGTTTACCAAAATCCAAGAGAAGTTTAAATTGAGATTGGGATTAGATTTTGTTTTTCAGGTTATGATTAAATAAAGGTCTTAGCTAAGCATTCCTCCTCCCAAAGGTTTGATTAAAAAAAAAAATCATTACTTGTAGATCTACCCAAGTATAATGTTGCTGTTACTTTGGGTTTATCAAGCAGCGGTGGCTCCTGCCACCTAAGAGACTTCTCTATTATAGACGAGCATTTCACCACCCTGTTTATTGCAGAAAAGAACAGGGAGAAGTTTTTGGAGGGGAATTTCGCGGACGATGTGAGGGGCTCTCCGAACAGGCAGACAGAAAGCTGAATGATGAAGACAGGGTTAACAGTGTTAGTTAGTCGAGTGGAAGTAGCAGAGGAGACGACATGATTGATGAGCCGGGGTGTCAGATAATCACGGCCCACTCTCCCCTGCCTATTTAATTTGGCACTGGAGGGGATCTCGCCTTTTTAAGCTCTGCACGCACTTTTATTTTGTTTCCCTTATAACAAGCTGGGCTTCAGACACAAACAATAACTTCATTTAGTTGGTTGACGGAAAAATAAATTACAGGGGGTAGATATAACTTAATTTCCTGCCGCGTCACACCATGCAAAAAAAAAAAGAGAGAAAAATCTAATCTTGTGAGCCGCCTGCCGTTGAGTGGTCGAGCTAAACTCATCATCTTTCATATTCTTAATGTATTGCAATAATTCAGCCTTTGCTGCCTTTTATTCTTTAATAAATAAGGGCTTAGTGCAGCATGGAGTTATAAGTAATGCGCACATTATACCAGAAAGGACAAATTCAAAGAGAATTAGAGGGAGCGGTGAAGCTCACTGAGTTATTTGTACTTCAATATCCCCACCTATTGGTGCCAGCGATGATGGCACTCCAAAGAATTTCTTCATACCCACACTTCAGGGATCAAATTTTCAAAGAATAATAAATCAAAAAGAATATTAAGTAAATATCTGGCATTTTCAGCAGTTTTTAGGGTTAGGTTAGGATTTGGGTTAGGTTTTGATATATATGAGACGTGACCATCCCCAACCCGGTCTGTTTGCCTGGTGTTAGGGTTCAGGTTCGGGGGGTTAGGGTTAGGGACACCACAGTGCTTGAGAGAGAAATGGTGCAATATTCAAACCAGATTATTTTCTTTTAAGAGGGACCCATATTCTAGCCCCCAAAATATTTGGTCTATTCGTTTATTTATTTTTCCAGCTTATGAAACCATATTATTTACAAAACCAATAACACTTGAATATTTGAAACTGAAACCACTTGACCTTTTCACTTTATTTTCATTTGGCCATGTGACCTCGCCCTCCACGCAGGTCAAATCACACCTGAACATAGCTCTGTTTTGAGTGCCAAATTACTTGGGTTGGCTTGTAGATAGAATATAAGAATATGTTACAATGGGTATGCAAGAAACAATTCAGCATGCTTACCTCTTTCCCTTTGCTATTAAATAACAAAGGCAAAGAAGTGCAATATCATCAGGTTGCTGTGGCCCCTCAGGATCTCCCCAGGATCTGCTGGATGCACACTGTTTTGCATAATTTTTGTCTGCCTCCTCTTTGCACACATTATTATAGCAAAATATCCATAAGATTTCTCAATATAATGCCAGAAACACCACTGATTACAGCTTTGAAAGTTACTTAAGTTGCTCACACACCATCAATCAAAAGTCAATAGTTCAAATTTCACAAGTTGTGTTCATTGTTCATTTTTCTCTGATTGCTTGGAATGCACAAGTGTACCTAATAAATGTAAAAATCCAAGTCCCTGTGCTTGCACTTGGTCTAAATACTATATGATTCAACTCTCTACAATGAACGTATTACATCACAGCTATGAGATAGGCTCTCAGCCCATGGGACTGCAAGCATGAAATATGCATTCAGGTACCACAGCCAGCTCATCTTCTGATAAAGTGATGCTATTGAGAGACGGAGTCCCCTGCAGCAGCCATCGTTGTCCATTTTCTAATCTGACTGGTCTCTGCTGATGGTGCCTCATAAAGGAGTCCAATAATCACATGCAGAGACCTTCAGGGAAGGAACTACAGTAACTGCCAGCAACCATGTGTGCATATGTGTGTGTCCTCCAATGGCGGCGATAACCTCTGATTTATGGAGAGTGTGACCATCGAGGACAATGAAGACCACAATGAGATTCACCACACCCTCTCAGCTCAAATACTCAATCTGGTCGCAGCTATAATGCTATTTCCACAGACACCCATGTCAGGGTCACAAACCTCTTATTGCCTTGTTTTGTTGTGCTTGTCCTCCATTCGCTCTAGCGCTAATTTCCTCCTTTACCCACTTACTTATCATTGCTTTCAGTTACTCTCTCCTCCTTGTCCTCCCTCTGTTGTCCTCTCTCACCCTCTGGATGTGTACAGATTGCACTAGGGCACTTGCTAGCCTCTGACCTACCCGTGACCCATGGCTCCGTTGGCAGGTTTGACGATAAAGGTCTTTTGCTTGCGTTTCCTGCGTAGCTCTTTAACGTAGTTCTGGAACTGAGTGTACTCAGCAGGGAAGATCCAGGTTTTGGGTATGAAGCCATAGTCTTGAGGTTGGCACTTAATCATTCTTGAAAGATAAAGAAAAGAGAGGGGGTGGAAGTAAGGCAAATTTGTTTTATTCTCAAAAGCAACATTTTCCCCTTTTATAAACATCTGGAATCTGGCACTTGTAGTTTTTAAAAATGTGAGTTGTGCTTTCAAAGCAGTGTCTAGTTGTTTGGCTCCTAAGTGTGCAATGCTACAAACACCCTGTTGTAACTTTTTCTAGTACAGGCAGGCTTTCATGCACATCTGCAACTAAATCTGTCTTCTAATTTAGCCTGTGTTGTGCAAGAGAGAGAAAAACTTACTTGGCCATGTTTCTTGCAAGGCAGTCTTTTCGGCAGATTTCGCCCATGCCAGGGAAATGGTTAATTCTCTGCAACAGGACAAGCAGACATAATAATGTTGTTAGGGCCATTACACCACTCAATTTCACCCCCACCCCTTCATAAAAATGAGCACATTAAAGGCAGCAACCTGAAGTGAGCTTACGATGTTCTGACATTTATGCCCAATTACGGACTCAAAACAAAAAGGTGACGCTGAGACCTTTCTTAACCTTTATTTAGTTTACCGTGGGTTTTTTTTTTTTTAGATACTTTAAAGGTTGGGGAGGGAAGAGGCGAGAAAAAAAAAAAAGATCAATCTCAACTCAGAGGGGCCAAGGTAATTGGTTCTGCATCGCAAGCTCCTGCAGTGACACTTGAATGAATTGCTTTGAATGTGCCGAAAGGGAGGTGGGGGTATAGGAAAAACTCTAGGTTTTCTGTATTCTTTGACCAAATGAGCCTGAACAGGGGCGTTAATTAGGCTCATATGAAGTGAAACTTGACAGCAAACTCTCACAGTACATCACTAAAAGGAAAAAAGGAAAAATTAAAAGAGAGGGAAAAAGAGTAGGAGAGGGGAGAAAAAATACAAGAATGCAGAGGGTAAAGGGAATGCGTGATTATTATCCAAACGAGACAGACATAATTAGGGATTCGGAAGAGATTGCACAATTATGCCAATGCTGCGAGACGACATGGCTCGTGAGGGGAAATCAAAACCAATTGTTGAGGGACTTCTACTTTTCTTCTGAAAAATTATCTCATGAAACACCACAGCAGCATGAGGGAGCACTTAAAAAAAAAAAAAACTAACATCACCAGTTCTATGTGAAACATTAGCCACATTACAACATGTTAAGCTGTTACAGTATTTGTAATATTCAATCTACTTAGCTGAACTCTTGCTGCCCCGTTCCTAACAAGCCATACTCTTCCTGACTAGCCTGTGATTTAATCGATCATTAGTGCCCAGTCTAATCAAATAAGCGCTCGAGAAGATGGATAGCTAATGCTCAGAGCTGACTGGGAGCAGCCAAGTTCACTCAGCAGGGCAGGGGGGGTCAAACAGAGGTAAGATCACTCTCAGACCAGTACAGAGAACTCAGAACAACCCTTGTTGTTTAGGCCCTTCTTATCAACATCACAGGTGACATCTGAAACTCTCCCCACCATCCCCTGCTGCTCACAACTTGTCAGTCTACCTGTCAATCTCCCCATCTCTGTGGAAGATGTTCTCTCTCATTGGGTCCACCCCTCTGTCCTATTTGCTCTCCCTCTTTTACCTCTGACAGTTTAAAGAAACGTAGTTAGGCAGATTTGGTCTTCTGCCAGCTTATCTTTTTTTCCTTTTGTTAAATTATATTTTATTAAATTGTTCCTATTATAACAAATTTAATGATACTTATTATTAATTCTTCTTTAAATTTTTTCTATTTACTTTTAGCACTTGTATACAGTACTATAAACACTTTCACTTGCTTTCCAGCTACATGTGTAGCAGAATTTCTCCATATACCACCTCGTTTCCAATTCTTCTCACCTCCTTTTTTATATACTCACAGACTCATCTTCCCCTCTTAGTTACATCGTATACTTAGTTACATGGTATATACAGTACCAGTCAAAAGTTTGGGTGAGTGTGTCCAAACAATATATATTGCGTGGGTAGGATCGCTCTGCATTCTCACTCTCTCTTTCTCCACAGCCGGGGCTACTCCCCAGGTGATTCCAATTCTGGTTAAGGACACCTGATATAAAGAGGCAGAGAGGAGTCGCCGGGGAAGACAGAGTGGTGGCGAGGCCAGTTGCAACAACAGTGGTGCTCGTGTGGATGTTTTGTTACTCCTGTGGTGGTGTGTGAAATATTTGGTGGCCAATCCCAGACGTGCTCCTGGTTTTTGTGGGAGTGATTTTTCTTTGATTATTTGATTGTGGGTTTGTTTTTTTTTGCCGGCTGCGTGAGCGCCATATTTTCTTTTCCCCTGGCAGGACAGGTTGCATCTCCCGTTTGGAGATTGTTTTGTGTTGTGGCACGTTTTTAGCCTTTTTCTTGTAAATAAACATTTATTTTACCGACAGTTTTGCTTTCCTTGTTTATTTTCCTGATTGTATGATGCTCCCACGTCCCCTAGACCCACAGGACATGACATACGGTTTGTGGGGGCTCATCCGGGAAACCTTACGGGGGAAGGGGGAGGGGGCATCTGGAGATATAGTGTGGTGTTGTGTGCTCAACTTCCTCAGCTAGTTAGGGGAGCGCTCAGCTGAGCCGCAGGCTCTTCCATCAAGCGCTCGGTTGTTTTGCCTTTTTTATTTTTGAGGTAATTCTGGGCGGAGAACTTAATGCTCTGGCAGGGGTAGGCAGCTCAGGGGGTTGCCCGCTGTGTTTTCCCCTTTAAAGACGCCCCGAGCCCGGTGCGTCTTGGAAGATAGACAGGCAGAGTACGGATTAGGCAGGTCTGAGGAAGTTGGGCGTGGAGTTTCAGGTGGTTGTTGCTTGTAGCGTTGGGTGTGGTGTTTTTTTTTTTTGTTTTTTTCTGTCAGAATGGTGTTTGACCTGGATGGTTTTGTTGCTGCTCCTAGCCTAGAGAAGTTGGAGGCCTGTAGGGAAGCTCATTTCCTGGCACTCGCAAAACATAATGTTCCTGTGTTTCCTGCGTCGCTTAGGAAAGACCATGTGCGAGATGCACTTTTTGATTGCTTTATTAATGGTGATGTACTTGACGCACCAGCAGAGGCTGAGTCGCTACTGGAGGAGGGGACTGAGCCGCAGCCATTGACTGCTACGCCTGCCCAGCGGGGTGGTGGAGTGGAGGAAAAGCTGGTCACCTTGCCGCGGTTCGATCCTGACTCTGGTGGGTTGTCAGTAGAAACTCGATTAAGCGCCCGAGTAAAATTGTGGATGGCTCGTCTGAGCATGGAAAGGGAAAAGGAGGAACATGAGTTTCAGCTTAGGAGGGAGAACAGGAAGCACAGGAAGGGTGTGCGTCTCTCTCTATTGAGGACAGCTTGAGTTATGATAAAGTAAAAAAACGCTATATTGAGAGTGTACAAATTAGTGCCTGAAGCCTATAGACACCGCTTCCGGCACCTCCCGAGAGTGTCAGGACAGACGTTTGTGGACTTTTCCCAAAAATAATTATTTGACCCATGGTGTACTGCATGTAAGCCAGAGGATCTGAACTCTCTGCGGGAGTTACTACTGATAGAGGAGGTTAAGAACTGTGTGCCGGAAAGCATATCTGTTTATATAAATGAGCAGAAGGCGTCTACCTTAAAACAAGCTGCATTTAATGCAGACGAGTTTGCGTTTGCAAGAAACGCTAGCATTGGATTTTCACTAAAGAAGATACACCTCCCAGTAATACTCACCGAGGCATTGAAAGCATTAAAGCGCCATTCTTTGTACCTGATGTAAAGACTAAGAAGCTTTGTTTCTACTGTCACAAACCCGGACATATAGTGGCTGAATGTATGGCTTTGAAACATAAACGGCAAAGGGTACACAACCCACAGGGAGTAGGGTTAATTAAAACTGTTTCACCCCAGAGGCCAAATACTAGTCAGATAAAAGGAACCAGGATCATGTTTTGAGCGCTTCCTCTTTAAAGGGACAGTGTCACTAACGGGGATCCGGCAGATGAACGTCCCGTTACTATCCTGAGAGGTGCGGGTAGGTCTTGGGTCTCTCATCTTAGCCGATGTCCTTCCTGTGAATGAGGCTTCCTCTTGTCATGCTGGCATACTGCTACAAGGAGTAGAGATGGTAATACATGCAGGCTCCCCTGCATCGGGTGTGTCAATTCTAAACTAGTCAGTGGATGGTTTACTGTGGCTATTCGGTCATCTTTTCCGATAAAGGGCGTGGACTTTATCATGGGGAATGACATAGCAGGAGGGAAGGTACACTCGCTCCCGGAAGTAATAAACACACCAGTGTCAGGGCTAGATGAGTTGTCTAACAGCCATCCGTCTGCGTTTCCTGCTAATGTCCTCACTCGAGCCCGATCACGCAAAACGACAGAGGATGTATAGGATATATATATATATATATATGAACTGCATTTTAAAAGGTCAGTTATTCACTGAGGTTTTACATGTTCAAATACTGTATACAAGTGCTGAATGCAATTCCATCTAATTCTTGACAGCTAAACAGGAAAATCAATTATAAACAGCATAGCTGTTACAATCTTTAAATGCTTTCTTCAGACACCGTGCACTGCACTGTTTCAGTCAGACGCATCTCTCGCATTTTTCTAATTAAATTCTTAGAGAAAATAAAATCTCACCTTTCCTCCTAAAATATTACAATCTCTTTCAGACGTGTTGCTCAAAACATTCATTTCCAAAAGTTGCAGTCATCTCCTGGGGGTTCACCTAACAGCCCACTGCATCCATATTCTCGAGCTGCTTTACTGTAATATACTGCAAAGTTCAAGACCCACATTTTCCTGGTCAGCGGAACAACTGAACCCTTATTCAAAGCATACAAGCTCTCCTCTCTAACCTATAGGATATTGTGCCACCAACGAAGGTGTACTGACTTGACATGGTGATCATGCGGTATACCTGATAATTCCTGAGCTCAGCAATTTTCTCATGCTGCACAGCTGAGTCGTTCCAGATGAGGTTGGCAGTCTCATCATCATCACGGGTCTTGATGAAGTCTAGTTCGCTGATGACTATACGAACTGTGGGAAAACACGTTCATTAGATTGTAATTCATTAATAGAATGAGCCATGCAGTCACTTAAATAAACTTTACATACACTCTGATCTTAGGAAAACACCCCAAGAGGATTGGCTATACATATTCACAAGGGCAAAACAACTCAATGATATTGATGCAAAATAAGAAATGACCTGGACCCGGAAATCAATTATTTCTGCTTTGCAGATCAATATTTCACTCAAACATTTTGCTCGGCTTAAATTTTGTTTTTGAATACATTAGGAGAGAAATGAGACCGGGAGATTATAGATCAAAAAGCTCACAGCAATATTTACCATTCATGGAATGGTTGCAGAGCAGCCAATCGTAATGCCTCTCTTCAAAAAGATAAATTAATTGTCTGTAATGCATTCAAATCCCACTGGAAACCCCATAGTATGAGAGATAGGTGGCAAGCCCATTTGGACATTAATCCAACAACTATTCATTATTCAGCGAGTAATGAAAAATTCATATGCCCTAACGAAACAAGGTATTAATTAATTTCTTGAAAGCCTCCACAAACCTGGAGAAGGCTTGCCTAATGTTGCGTGTTTCCGATGTGACTTCATCCATCTGTTAACGTAGGTAGAGGCTCACAGTGTTTTGCTAACTGGAACAGGAAGGGTTTACATCACAGCAGGCCTGTGCTTGCAGTTATTATCAGGGCTTTGGGTACAAAAAAGCTTTAATCGGCCTTTCTTACACATCTTACTAAACAGCCATCCTTAGGGTAAAGAGTTTGCATTCCCTTCTCAGTGTGTGTGTAAAGCAGATTTCCAACAAGATACTCCCTAACCTTTAACCTTTTCTCGTAATACAATCAATTCTGAAACAGAAAAAGACAGGTGGAAAAAAAAGGTAACAGCAAAAATGAGCCATCTATCTGGCCCTTAGTGTTAATTTCCCTTCGAAATAGCCGTGCACTACTCTCAGAATGGCCACTGTGAGGGTCTCGTCACAGCTAGCTGACTGACTCACAGCTGGACTTCCATCTACCTACAGGATCCCAGCAGCCTCCAACTTCTACTTTCTGCTGCTGACTCTTTAGTTTCATAGGTTGTAGTTCACCCCTGAGAGCTCTGCTGCCACACAGTATATTGAACATGGGAGGAATGCTTACAGTGCTCTTTCAGCCAATCTAAAAAAGCTCACCTCTAAGTTAAATTACCTCAACAGAGATTTATGTTATGTATATGAGGCCAAGCTGTCTCTCTGAGAACTGTTTTGCTGGACTGCAACTCTTTTAGTTTTAATTTAAGATATTGAATAAAGCTGGTATCCTTCAAACAATCTAATGTAGCAAATGAGATTTTATTGTTGAGAAAACATTGTGATTGGATTTTGTGGCGTTCTGACAGACAGACTAAGCCATACTGAGGGCTGTTTCCGAGATTAACAGAAATTCACTGTGTCAGAGAACATTAAT
>JAVDPK010000692.1:84418-95921 GCA_034780415.1 Cichlasoma orientale
TTCTGACAGACAGACTAAGCCATACTGAGGGCTGTTTCCGAGATTAACAGAAATTCACTGTGTCAGAGAACATTAATCAAAATAAAGAGTCAGAAGCTTGAATTTCAGAGACTCTGGATAAAACACAATGTAGTGGAATCTTTCACGAGCTTCTCAGGTAGGATTTTTTTTTGCATAAAATCAAAATATATTCTTTCCCGATTTCAGTAGTGTGTGTATGTGTGTTTTAGATCTTATTGATTTCAGCTTTATATTAAATTTGTTTCTATTGTTAATAATTTCAAATGCTTTGCAATATTAATGAAAGTAAATTACAATACCAATTTCATATTTTGTGCCAGCGACGTTGGCGGTGATAGTGCCTTTCTTCTTTTTGGTGTGCACCTTCCTCTTCCCACTGCTCTGGTAGGAGCCCACAGATGGCCTGTTCATGGGGGACGCTCCTTGATCCTCTGGAGGAGGAGAAAGCATGCAAGAAGGCTAGATACAGTCACAGCTTGTGCTCCAGACTGACTCTTCTAATATATTTTCTTCATTTCTGCAGGGGATTTACTTTGGTGTGTTTATGGGGCTAGAATGTAAATTGTTTAGGCATCTACTGTAGTTTGGTGTAACTTCATGCATTATGATCCCTAAATTATGTGCGTTAATGTGTACTTATATATGTGCCATAGTGTGTGTGCGTGTATGTATGTATGTATGTATGTATATATGTACAAAAAACAAAAGTTGAACCACTCTTACTCACCTCCATCATTGGGAGGGGAGGGCATCTCAGGGGTTGGAGGAGTAAAGGGACAAGCCAAGCTTTCTGCCAGGCTTGGCAGGTGGGCGGGCCTCACAGGGTGCTCGCAGCACCCCCAAGGACTCTCTCACACTCACACTAGTTAGTCTTCCCTGTCTAGGGTTGTGTGGACGAAGTGGTTCAGAACGACCCAATGGATCATCTGAGCATCTCCCTGGCACCTTTCAGCTGCATAAACAGCAGCGGCGGCCGCAACAGAGTGTGAGTGGGCAGGGAAGTCAGAGGGGGGTGGCGGTGGTGGGGGAGAGTGGGAGAGGGAGGACTTCTCAAGGGTCTGCACAACCCCAGCTTATTTACAGCCCCAGGAGGAGAAAGGTGGGGAGGGGGGTGGACAGAGAGGGGAGTGGGTAGGAATGCCTGTGGAGGAGAAGAAAGAACATATTTTACAGCTGCAGAACAGTAGTAGTAGGCTGACTCCTCAAAGGGGGACTGCAGTGCACAGCGTGGATCAGTGTGTGCTTTGGACTGGAGCGCACTGGACGTGCTTTTTTGATGTAAAGCAGCTCCAGCAGCAGCACACAGGCGTAACCCTGGATACATTAGTCAATCTGACACTGGACAGAGAGTTTAGTAAGAACTCCATACAGCAGCGACACTGCAATACTACTAATGAGATAAAGCTGTGTGATGGCTACTGTAATAATTGGTATTATTTGGAATCACTGTGAAATATTAATGTGGATGTCTAGTAAAGAGTTTTCTGCATCTCATTGTGTCTTGTGCCAGCTGGGTTTAATTGTATGCCTGGGAGGTCACTTCATTCAAACAGATGGTATCTTTACAGTGGTTTGTTAAAAACATGCCCCGGGCTATGAACAGTGTGGGAAATTAACACCAGCCAAATTCTGTTATTATTTGGCTGTGGTCAGAGAGTGTGTCTTTAAACCTCTTTTAAATGTAATCAACAATTATGAAGATTAAAACGGTTGCTGCTTGGGTAGCACAGTGTCTCAGTGATTAGTGCTGTTCCCTCACAGTGACACGAGTTGGACTAGGTTTCATTTCCTGCCCTTTCTGTGTGGGTTTGTATGTTTTCCTATGACTTCACCTGTCCATGAGCTCTAGCTTAAAAAAACAAACAAAAAAAACAAAAGCATCATCAGGTGGACCGAAAACCTAAACTGCACATGTGAATCTGTGCGACTTAATCCAGTGATGGATTAACAAGCAATGCACTGTGTGTGTTTACACACGGCTGATTTTTCGGTTGCGGTTATGTGTTGCACTGGGCATGATCTTATCCTGGTTTTGAGAAATCTGTGTATACTACATGGAAAGTGGGATACTGTGGTATGTTATCACCTCATTTAGATTTCCCGTTGAAATGGTGGGAAACTGAATACACCTGGACAAAGATTAAAAGAAACCTGGCAGGGCTTCCTCGTGAAAGTCAGCACTCCGACTTATCAGTTGAAGATCGCTGTTCTGATTCAGATTCTCTGAGCTGAATAATTATTCAACAACCTCCGCTGCTGTTACTGGCCAACCCTTTGTCAGCTATAGTGTCTACGCCTTAATTTCAGTGTAGCAGCTATCTAAATGCTGTGTACCATGTTTGCTGCAATAAAAGACAAGAAATTCTGCAGGTCACGCAGCATCACGACTTGGAATGGGAATGGTAAAAACTGGTTCTAGATGAGAACCAGTACAAAAATATCAAATATGAATCTTTAGCCCCCAACCTGTGGCATTCGTTTTTTTTTTTTTTTCTTACAGATTGCACACTGAAAATAATTAGGGATGTGTCGGCGACTAATTTATTCGTCGATTAAACAAAGAAAAACCGACTAGGCTAAAACTAAGAAACACTCCAATATCAAGTTATATTTTATGCCTGTTTAATGGACAATATTAAAAACTGTCTAAACAAAGGCATTTGAAACCATTAATCGCGGCCTTCTATAATGAATTGCACTTTAATTGCTGCTTAATTAACTGTGCGGCACCACGCATTGCGCGTTATGAACGCTGCACGTTACACTCCAAACAACCAAGAAAAAAAAACTTAAAATTGATTTTAAATATATGAAGACGCATTACTGCAAACGATGTTCACGCATCACTGGATATGAGGAAAAATAACATCCGAAAAACGAAAAAATTGTGACTTAAAAGTGTGGCGCATTGTGCCGCGCATTATGAACGATTTCTTCCACTTATCCGGCGCGGGTCGCAGGGGCGGCAGCGTGTACAGGTGGATTGCGTGTGTTAATTACCTTTCAGTCGTGTTCTGGTGTGATACATGCGGTGGCGGCCGACAGAAACATAAACATTTTCTGCTGCGTCCTACTCTTTGCTGTTTTTATTCGCTTCTTTTTACAAACTTTGGGAGGGGCGGCTTTGGGTAGCTGGAAAGGCAGGGAACGAAGGGTGTTTCTCAACGATGTCAGGGCTGCAGCTCCATCTGGTGGCAGATGACTGCATAAAATTCAGGGCAAACATTTACCCGCACTGGGTATCAATTAAAACCTTAATTAGACTAACCGACTAGTACGTCCGGTACCTACTAGTGACAATAATGACAATTAGTTGCGCACATCCCTAAAAAATAATATCATTAAAGACATGGCAGTGAAGGTTTTGCACAGTCATATGCAAGCATTTTTTTGTACTCTATACTGTGTTCAGATTGATTTAAATAAAACATTTTCTGATAATGTTGAATGTAAAAATTTTGCATAGAGCTGAAAGATAACAGCTGACTGTATTTATGTGTTTAGTTTGTTTATTATGAATCTCAACAAAACTAGGATAGGATTAAAAACCTGGCTGCTTCTTGTTTCCTTACAGAAACTGTTTGACCCACTCATGATTCTCAGTCAGGAGGAGGATGTGCAGAAGCTGAATTTTGAGTCAACAGTGATCATAACTAATGGTCTGACAGTTTTTAATCTCCACAAGAACTTGCATGATGGATGTGAAGGGTTCTGAGACAATTAACAACACACTGCGTTTGTTTTCCTGGGACTTGCTTATTTTATTTATTTATTTTTATTTTGTTATTACTATTTATGAATTACATTACCTCTCGGGGTCTATAACAATATTTGAACAAAGCAAAAATATCACTTTGTGGCTGACACAGTAGTCAAAATTCTTCAAGAGGTCTCAAAGGCAAACAGCTTGTCGTTTATATGTTTTCGGTGGTGTTTTGTGTTGCATTTTTGACAATGCCAACTTCCACATAATATTGCATGCATTTTAAATAAAGTGATATGATTAAGTGGTCTTTGAAATATAATGCGATATACTATACAGTGCCATCAAAAAGTATTTGCCCCTTTTGTGATTTCTTAGATTTTTACATATTTGTCACACTTACATATTTCAGATTATGAAATAATTTTTAATATTAGACAAAGATAACCCGAGTAAATACAAAAAAGCAGCTTTTAAATGATGATGTCATTTATTAAGGGACAAAAAGCTATCCAAACCTACCTGGCCCCATGTGGAAAAAGTATTTTCCCCCTTTACCTAATAACTGGTTGTGCCAGCCTTGGCACCAAGAACTACAATCAGGCATTTGTGATTTGTGGCAACGAGTCTTTCACTTTGCTGTGGAGGAATATTACCCCACTCTTCTTTGCAGAATTGTTTTAATTCAGCCACATTTTCAAGGGTTTTCAAGCATGAACAGCCTGGTTAAGGTCATGCTAAGCATCTCAATCTGATTTAAGTCCAGGCTTTGACTTGGTCCCTTGAGCCATTCACGGGTGGATTTGCTGGTTTGTTTCAGTTCACTGTCCTGCTGCATAACCCAACTGTGCTTGAGCTTCAGGCCAGCTTAGTCCATGAACTGATGGCTGGACATCCTCCTTCAGGATTTTCTGGTAGAGACGTCAGAATTCATGGTTCCATCAATAACAGCAAGTCATCAGTTTTTGTCTCATCAGTCCACAGAATATTTTCCTAAAAGTCTTGGGGATCATCAAGATGTTTTTTGGCAAATGTGAGATGAGCCTTTGTGTTCTACTTGGTCAGCAATGGTTTTCTACTTGGAGTTCTCTCATGGATGCCATTTTTGCCAGGTCTGTTTCTTACTGTTGAATCCTGAACTCTGACCTTAACTAAGGCAAGTGAGACCTGCACTCCTTTAGATGTTGCTCTGGGTTCTGTGGTTAATAGTTAAAGGGGGGGGGGGGGGGCAGGTAGGTTTGGATAGCTTTTCTCTTAATAAGTGAAATCATCATTTAAAAACTGCATTTTGCATTTACTTAGGTTTTCTTTGTCTAATATTAATATTTGTTTGACGATCTGTGTGACAAATATGCAAAAAGCTAAGAAATCAGCAAATCAGGCAAATACTTTTTCCACAGCACTGAATAAAGAACACTTAAATCATAAGAAACATAAACCAGTGACACTACATCTGCAGTACACTGTCTTGGGGTGCCTCTATTGCATTTCATAAAGAGATCAACAGTAGCCTCTAGTGGTGAGAATACACTGAAAGGCCCATTTCCTATCGACCAGTGTTTACCGTCCACACACGCACACGCTCTCCTGTAGGAAGGCTGAGCACATGCACACAGGCTAGCCTGCAAAGCAACCTTATCGATCCTATCAGCAGCCTCTGGACAAATTAGAATGAGGAAACAATCTGATTGCATTGCTTGATCACTCAGTAGTTGTCACTGTCAGCCTCTTGGTCTGCCTGGGGAGAGCACACGGCATTGATCCTGGGACGGACAGAGACTAAAGTGAGCTCAGCAGAGAGGGAGGGAGAGCAACAACAAAGAGTCAGGGTGATAAAGTGAAGCAAGCTGTGCTGTTGACAATCTGCCCCCACCTCCCAGTGGTGTACTGGCTCTCTGTACAGTAGGCAGGGAATACCGTCTCTATAGGAGCAGTGGGCCTTGGTGTCACGTGAACCCTCAGGAACAAGGGTGGAGCTGACAAGCACATATGATGCAACAAAACACCTACAAACATATCAGCAGAAAGTGCACACATTCTCTAGTGCAATTAATTTGAAATGAAAATTATACATAATCCCCAGGCAAGTGCTGTTTTGTTACTCTTAATTATTCTGCACAATATTGCAGGGTTATTAATTCCTAATTTGAAGAGGAATTATTTTAGAGCTTTTCGTGTGTTTTATCAACATTTCAACATTTATAATTATTTTCAGCTATGGTCGACATTCTTAATTACACTTTTTTTAATTTAGCTACTATAATAAAACATAATGTTTTAATATTGCTAATTGATTACAATTAAAAATTATTAGTGGTGTAAAGCTCAGTGTTTTAGATCTGAAGCATCAAAGACAAAAATGAGAGAAGCATGAACACAAAATTGAGTTTTTAAGTATGTCTGTAAATATGTCGCTGATTATGTAATTTAATTTCCCTCCTTTTACCTGCTGGAAAAAAATGTCGACACAGATTTTTATCCAGGCTTGTTTCTGCTACCATATAAGGTCACAGGTGAGGCATTTTGGTAGCACAGTGATGGATGATCCAGCAAAAAGAGACCTTCCCTTGTTTTGCTCGTTTGTTTCGCTTGTAGCGCTGGCTATAAACCACGAGATGGCCTGATTTTACTTGCACTCACTTGAAAGTTGAGGTTTCAGCGTAATTCAGCAATAGAGTTGAAAACCAAACTGTTTCATTATGTGAAATTACATACCCATGTAATTCTTCCAATCAATCTAAAATTTTATACATCATATAATAAAAATGGTTCGGCTTTTAAATTTAGACGGCATAAAATTTCAAACAGGACTTAGAAAAACATTGTGATGCTGTACATTAATATTTCCATACTACACTTTTCTGCTATACTACAATTTTCTGCATTGTTTTCTCCTTGCAGTTACTATTACCTGCTTAGGCCGTTAGCAATCTTTTCTTATTTCCACCTTTTAAAAAAAATCCCTCACTAAAACTTACCAGAATTAACAACCTCAGGTGCGCTAGATAAGAGACATTTTTGATATACAATAAATCTACTACTTCTTATCAGCTGGAAAGAGCCAGATTTTGAAAAACTGCAGCAACAATGATGAGTCATTAAACACTGATGTTATTGGACCTTCTCTAAAAATTCTCCAGTGCAACTCTACCATATATGATACAAACAAAATGAAGCTACTTCCTTTAAATCATTGAGTATTAGGCAGCTTCTTCCATAAATGTGCCACACTCAGCAACCTTCAGAAAATGACAGCAGTTGCATTTTTGTAATAGCCACCGGCCCCCTGTAGTGAGACCTTGCCAGGACCTGAGTAGCCACGGGTTAGTTAACCTGGTGACTTACGTTTCTATTTAAAGGATTTTGGAATTAATAGGAACAGCAACAAAATCTGGTTTAGAGGTTGTAATAACTACTTGTCACTTTATTTTATTGATGGCATTATAAACCATTATTAATATTAGTCTCTATGCAAAATAATAATAAATCTCTTCCACTGAGTAGAGTCTCAAATTAATCCTCTGTTGCAGTAGCACATATTCACCAACAGGGTGAGCCAAAGGGCCACCAGAGAATGTGCAGAGCGCCCATGAATGCAGACCTGCTACAGATGCTTAGCTCATGTACTCTCCCTCCCCGCCACACAACACAGAAAGGCTTCATTGTAGTGATTCAGCTTTTCGTGGTGCTCAACAAATGCACATCTGTCTTTCAGGGAATTGTTATGCAGAGTCTTCCCCTTATTATCCAGCACAGGTGGTAAATGTGTAGTCACGTTACTGGATGTCATGGTTCTCTCTCAACCCAGGCGAGGTGAAAAAGTAAAGGAAAACCCCTGAATACTTGACCCATACACTGGTTCTGTTTTGCTGTAGGGGCATTTTGCTGGTATGATCTGCAGTTCTTCTTTTTCCTTAAAGGGAAGTGCAAATTGTGCAAAGTTGTTCTGAGTGACCCTGCTTAACCCCATGATAACACCTTTCTGTCCTGACGGGAGTAATCTCTTCCAGGATGATATTATCTTACTATCAGAGGATAAAAGCAAATCATTCTCTAAGAGTACCCCCTTTTTATTTCAAAAGCAAATCCACAAAGACCACACAAGCAGTTTGAAAGTAGTGAGCCAAAGTAAAAGCTGCGCTTAAGCGGAAGACTGTGCTTATACATGACAGGTTGTGTCACACCTATTATACGAGTCTTTTAAACAACCAGTGGTACATCCCTGAGGGAATTGTTTTATATTCCTCCAACCTAACATGAAACTACATCTTGAAAGCAGTCATCAAATACAGAATCAATAGAAAGTCTTAGGGAAACACCACTTAGCCTTGTGTTATACTGAAAGAGCAGGATTTGCGGACACAAGTTCTTTTATGTACATAACAGTACGCCCTCTTTCTTGCCATTACAGCAGCACTGGGATCTCAGGGGATATACAAGCATTCAAAAGAAGGCATTGGCTAAGAATGGAGACATGTTGTACTATTACAGCATGTCTCCATCACTGATGAAATGCAAAAGTAAACAAAGGATTTTTAACAAGAAAACTGTCATTGACATTTGACATTTCATACTAACTCCTATTCTTGCTCCTTTGTCAAAATCTTAAACAGTTTTCACCTATTTAGAAACAATTTGCAAATTTCATTTGAACTTTTTGCACACACATTTTCACCCAGCAAAGCACATTTTTGTACAGAGATACAATTCTGCTCTGTGATGCTACAGTACCGTCCTCTGAAAAAGAATCAAGCTCTATTTCTGTTTTTACTTCAGACTTTTTTAATCTTTGTAGAATTTCAAGAGTGCCACATGCATTTTGAAAGAATTCAATTTAAACTGAATTACATGTCCTCAGCAGTGACTTTTCAATTACTTGATGTAGTGTGTGATAAACAGTACTAGTAATATTAGTTTGATTAGACGTGTGTGTGATGTGATGATACTGTCATTTGGTGCACAGAGAAAACTGTTTTGTTGTGAGGTTTTGCCAGAGGAGTCAGATGTTTTGTGAAGGTGTTTTGAAAACTGTTTTGAGAAAACGCTGGAAGGATTCAATAAATGTGTCTCATGTGGAAAAACTGTAAGAGTGATACTGCATATTTTACTGGTGAAAAACAAAGTATAATGTAATAAAGACAGTATAATTGTGTTTATTTTATTACCTATTTGACCACTGACACCACATTGTCTCCACAGAAATAATGAGGGCTAAATTTGTGGACAACTCTCACAGGAAAGCAGTCGGTTTTGAATAGCCTGTGGGTCTAAAATTAGCTCCAACCAGTGACCCAACTCTGGCTTCACGCCTTCCTCAACATATGAGGAGGAACAAGTGTGGGAGCTGTCAGCCCACAGGGTACTGAAATACACCGACAAACAGCTGAATGTTAAGCATAACTTGATCAGAAAGAATTTACAGGGATTTAGGCAACCTTGTTATATGTTAAATTAAAGCCACTACTTTGGACAGGAAATTAACAGATTATATTAACTGTAATCTTCAAGCTTGATCAACTTAAAGTGGGACATAATGCAACAATATCGGTAATAAGTGTACACATTGCTCAGTCCACAATTGCACAAAATTCTGAATGAAGGTGATTTACAAATAATGCCACACAAAGGCTCAAAGCCTGCATTTGTTTACTATGCAAATCATTTTGCATCGAGCACAGGGGACACAGCAAAATAAAACATCAGCATACACCTATAGTTTGTAAAAATGTGAACCACTCTACAGGGCTACTAACAAATAACTGTGACGAATGATTAAATTTCTCACACAAAACCTTAACTCATATAAAATACAGTGTAATTACTACCAAAAAACTCCATTAAGCGTACATCAGGTATTAACATGTATGAAAATAAGAGCTTAAACATATCATATATTCATGTCAAAAGCCTTATATCTGGCATATGGCCTGGAGGCAGGATGCCATTCAGAATGAATATGTTAAGCCTGTTATTAACATGTAATCCATCTGCTAGGATGGGAATGGTCACTTCCAGGGTGCCCTGTCGGCATGTGGTCTGCAAGTGGCACACTGGACTGCAAAAAGCACAAAATCAAACCAATCTTCACGCTTCCACACTTATCGTGTAATTACCTAGGCTCCCCATTGCTCAGCTACGTGAGAGCAATCACCTTGTAGGTTAGCACAAATTTATTAAGGGTTCTTTGCAAAGCCGGCCTGATCTAAAACGCTGTGCTACAAAAGAGTAAAAGGGGGGGTCTATGCTTGTCACAGCAAAGTAGTCAATATGGTATCTTCCAGATCAGTGGAGGGATTGTAGGCCATCCCCCCTTTTTTGATATCTTCCCTGTACTTAAAGATTAGCACAAAATAGGATTACTTAAAATCTCGCGTCCAATATCTTGGATTTGGAGATTTTCAAGAAAACTTGGTTGCGCTCGCAAATGAAATGTCACAGAGCCTGAGCAGGTGTTTTCTTGCCATGAATGAATTGCTAGCAGAAGCACTCGCTAACGCTAGGCTGCTATTGCACAGGTCAGGTGGCAGAATCAAAGCACAAGGAAACAATCTGGCTAGTGTGACCATCCAGTTAACTTTCAGCGTCACTGCAACATTTACGCTGCAGTCGAATGACAGCATTTTTATTTAATGCATCAACAAACAAAAAAACAAATAATACATTCCCCAGAGACATAATGATTTAAAGAGAACATAATGACCCCGGTCTACTCTACAGCTAGCTTAGCTGCACTGCCTAGCAAAGAATGCACACAAGCGAAGGCAAAGTAGCCCCTCAACGTTACCTTATTTATTCCGAGCGCTGGCAGTGTAGCTTCTGCTCCTCTCATACGGACGACACGGATACCGTTTAGAGAAGTCTTTACAGAAGCTCTCCAGTTACTGGACTGTTTACAAGACTATAACAGTGCTTGCTGCGTGTTACGGTGATTCTACTAAAAACAGATGTTGGCTGACAGACAACAGAAATCTGTATATTATAGTCCTCTTGTGTGCTAGGAGTGCTGGAGCGAGTCCATGGGCAAAACCATTCGCTCTGTAAGGGGTGGGGGTGGGGGAACCCGAAGGAAGTGCTGAAGTTTGCATTCGCAATCTGGCAACTACGTGACATTTTAGTGCCCTGTGCGGCTTATATGTTAAGTCAGCACATATTATATTCATCTGTCAAGCAGTTTTGAGCGAAGGGGAAAGTGGTATCGCTGCTGCGAGAGAGATTTTGTACACCTTCAGGTCGTTGTTTAGCATGTGTACAGCTCTTCCTCCACTACTCGCTGATACAAACACAGGGCAGCTACTTAGCAACTGTGTCGCTGACCATGGTGCTAAAAACAACCCTGCAGTTAATGGGCGCGTCCCGCTCCGAGGTCACTAAAGTGTCCAAAACTACTGCCAAATGTGCCACATTTTATACTCTGATTTTTGATACGTGTATTTTCTGAATATTGGTTTATGATAAAGTTTTATGACAGATGGGAATTAAAATTAGGAGATTAAACTAAGCTAAAAGTATTTTAAAATATATTTTTTGTTTGAATATGTATTTATTTTTCTTTGATAAAGCTGCTTTCGGCTTCTTTTTTGGCACGAGGGTTCGCCACCGCAGGTAAATCCGCATGTGTGATTCACCTGACGCACTTCCTGATGCAACCCCAAACAAGCGACCTTGTGGAAACCACTGTGTTATAATTTATTAACCGTTCTAAAAGTGAGTGTGTGTGTGTGTGTGTGTGTGTGTGTGTGTGTGTGTGTGTGTGTGTGTGTGTGTGTGTGTGTGTGTGTG
>JAVDPK010000692.1:96021-108982 GCA_034780415.1 Cichlasoma orientale
TGGACACCCCCCCCCCCCCCCCCCCCGAAAAAAGCATGCAAGCAAATGCACTTTAAAACACTATCTGTCTGTGTGTGTGTGTGTGTGTGTGTGTGTGTGTGTGTGTCTGTGTGTGTCTGTGTGCGTGCGTGCGTGCGTGCGTGCGTGCAAGAGTGTGATTACCACTGCTAATCTGTTCAACATCACAGAAGCGATAAGCTTCTGGGCTGAATATAAATGCATGAGCATGCTCTACCCCATTCTGAGAAAAAAAAAAAGACAAGGACAAACTTTGTCATGTTTGATTTTCACCTACAATATTTGATCGGGTTAATATGCACTTGATTGATGGCGCTGCTCAAATAGCTGTTAAAAAAGTTAAACTCTTGTGTTTCGTGTCAGACTGAGAGCTGCAGCGTCCTGTGCTTTACCTTCTCCAGCCTCCTCCACGGAGCCTCCTCCATGTAAACTTTGGCCTTCAGCACATGGTTAAAAGAGGTTAGGAAATGATTGCAGATATCCAGGGAAAACTGTTCGATGTTCTTTATCTGAACAGTGGAATAAGAACATTTACAAGGCAATGATTAAATCATCTGAATAATAAAATAAAATTTAAAAAAACAATAAAAACATTTCAGCATTTTGTCACCCTCTTAAAACATTGGCCTAAGTCATTTTATTCAGGTTTTTCAGAAAAGACAAAAACTGAACCAAATATGAAAACATTTTATGATTTAGGCAAAAACAAAATTTTAATTTAAAAAAAATTAAAAACAGTCGAGTTTGTTGTATAAGTGTTGAGTGGGATGCTGACGGAGTCGGGTTCTCCACCTCACTGAGACTGTCTTGTTCCTTGAAGCGGTGGTAGACTCACCCCTTTGATCTTGGCCAGACCATGAACGGTGTTTTTAATGGTGTCAGTGGGGATGATTTCTGAGTTGTCTCCAGTTAGATAATCTTTGCGTGTTTTGAGCGTGAGCTCCACATCAGCCTTCACCTCAATGATGTAATGGTGTCTTCCCTGCCTCCGGATGAACAGCACCTTCACTGTGTTCTTGCCATAGCCTGTTCGCACAAACTCCACCTTATGCATGGATTAGGAACTGATTATTAACATTGGACGGTCATGTTAAGCACTTTCCAGTGATCTAGGTGTTTCTGTGCCACACATTTTCTGGTATTCTAAATAGTATCTTCTTGGATCTACATATCTGAAGATACAGTAGAGTGCTAAAATGTAAAATTGATTTTTTTTTTTTAAATGCCTTTTACTGTGTAAGGAGTGAGAAATGTTAAATGAAATCATTTACAGATCATGGTTTGACCCCATGGTCGTTGAACCATGGTAATAAGATAAATTTCAGTCCTATCCTTTGCTGTCAGAAACATCAATCGTGTTCTGTTGTTTAAGAACCAAAAAGTCTTCCTTGTGTAATTTTATGAATAGTTACCCGATCTGAAGCATTTGCCATGGTGCTTGCCAGCTGTCCGTCTCCCTTCAGCCCTTCAACCCGTCTCCAGAAAAAGGTGTCTCTGCCAGTGGAGGAGGATTTTCTGCAGAGGGTGGCGCTACCTTTGCACTCAGGTCATTGGGAGTTAAAGGTGAACTTTAACCTGTTATATTTATTATTTAAAATTGGTTCTTTGCTAAGTTCGTTGTAATGTGTAGAAGCAACACTGGTTCGTTAGTTGCCTTTATATGGTTGAATGAATCATAGGTCAGTGTGGCTTAACAAAAACAAAATAATTCCTTAAAAGAGTCACGAATAACATTTGGATGGTTCGGCTCAACATGTATAGCGATATGTTTGAAAGTTTAAATTCAGTTACTTTAATGCAGGATATTTTCTGCCTGAATGTAATGCGGTAATGCGGCCTGTCTTGGACACTGAATCATAAGAGTTCCATTTCCTAGTTAAATAAATGCTCAAAAAATACATTTCACTGTATAAATGCCTGATATTATTCCACACAGTCCGTCTGCAGATGTGTCGCACAACAAAAAGCATAAAAGGAAGGCGTATATTTTATTCATTCATTCATTTTTCTAAATTTATTTACTTACTTTTATGCACGCAAACTAAAATTAATATCCCCTTGTGACCAAAGTGGGATAGTGTAAAATAAATAAGTAATCAGATATTGTACCTAAGCACAGTTGAAGTATTTTACTCCTTTACTTGAGCATGTCTTCTACTTAATACCATGATTCCAAAACACTGCAGTGGGAACTGCAGTAATCAATAGACATCTACATTTATCTTACTGCTTTAGTTGCTTATACATTTGAAATTAAGATTCTACTCAAGAATAAATTTGAAAAGCTTATAAAATCCAGTAGAGCCGTTTTAAATCACCATCTCCCAACAGTTTGGCTTGTGACCCATTACACAAAAGAGCTGTGGCATTTCATTTATGACTTGTTGTTTCCCCTTTTGCAATTAACAGATGGTTTCATTGGGGAAAAAACCATACCAACCAAACTCTTTCCAGTCCAGTAATCAGGCGTGAACAGTTCTTTTTTTTTTACTTTTTTTTTTTTTTACAAAAAGCAGTTACTGCACTTCACTTTATTGTCCCAAGTACAGAAGCTTGAATGATTAAAAACAATACCATTAAACACAAAAATCATTAAAAATACAATAAATCATTTATTTTTAAAGGCAGGATAAGTAAAAGTCAAATATCTATTGTCAGTCTTGCCACACATAAAAAGCTTTTCAAAATGTTTAATATAGTACAACAACTATAATGACAAAACAAGCAACAAAAAAAAGCTGTACACAGTCATTTCTTTGCTGGCACAGTCCTTTCAGTATTCTCCCATCATGTGACCACATCTTATGACTTCCCATTTTGCATCTAAAAGCAGATGTGCAGGTTTCAGAATCATAAAAACACACGTCCCCGCAGTAGAGTTCAGATTTCCCTTTTGTTAGTTTCTACTGTGTTGACTTCAGCTGCAGGAGTCGCTCAGGATGGTCCATTTCACTTTATCCTTTCAGATTCTTGTGTTTTGTTGTTGCGCACTTTGTGGCGCTGACATTTCCTGTAAAAATGAAGATGGTGAGCCAGTTGATTGGTGAGTTGATATTCTATTTTAAAATATACTGACGAGACAAAAGCATTAATGCCTCAGTATTTGTACCACTGTCTATTAGATGGTTCCTTAAAAAGTATTTTTCTGTCTCCATCCTTTTCAGGTTTATCATCTACAAACTGCCCAAGTACATAAATGGTGAGATTGGCAGTGGGGTGGAGTACATGTACTTGGACTCGTCAAAAGAAAGCTGGGAAATGAGTAAATATGTGATTAACTCCAGCCAAGGAGCCATAGTGAACACACTGAACCAGCTTTACATGGGAAAAGAGTACAAGGTGAGATTTGTCCTTCTTTATGTGGGGTTTTATATGCTAAATGAGGCCTTTTTTTCTTTAATGGAATCATCAGAGATGCTGCTGGTGCTAGTTTGCTGAGTAGGAACTCTTTTGTTTAATATGAGGAACTGATTGGATATTCACAAACCACATAAGCTGCCGGTTTGCTGTATATGGAGATCAGTTTTTATGTATCATCTTAAAGTAATAAAGACCAAATAAAGTGAAAAGAAAAAAATGTTTGGGAAATATTTCATTAACCTTCCCCAGGCAGACAGAAAGGATGGATTTCCCTGAAATATCGTTGTTATAAATATGAAACAATGGCCATTAGCTAGTCATTGTGCCCTTCTTCTTCTTTTACTCCTTCTTTTTCTTTTTCTCCTTCTTCTTGCTGGCACATTTCAGGTGGTCCCTTTTGGAAGGGCAGGTGATCTGCCTCCATCTCACCCCATTCCATATGGCATAAAACTCCATGTGGGGGGAAACCACTAAACTGTCTGTAGTCCAAATTCTTTTCAAAGGTCGCTATGTGAGCAGAGAGAGACTGATGAGAGCTAAATAACTGAAACTTCTTTTTTGGCAGCTCAACACTTCAGTCTATGCACTCTATAATGATGCCCCACCAGTCCTGAAATACATCCAACAATATGGACACACTAAAGGTACAATGCAATTAGGAGACAAAAATCTCCCTTTTTTTCCACCCCTTTAATGTTACGAATTGTTCTTTATTGTGACCATGTGACAAGGCTAATAATGTTTTATAGCTGAAGATTATGTTGATAGCAGAAAATATGGCAATGCTGTGGCTGAACAGTCACATTGCATTCACTCTGTTGGCAAATTCTGACTCAAGATGGAAAAAAAATTCAAATAAATTTCCAACTTTTGCAGGTTCCCACAAAATCTATTTGACATTTTCCACCTTTAGTGCTTTGTGGAGAGGCCACCTAAGTGTACTGCTGTAAGAACTGGACCTTTCTGGCAGTACGTACAGTATGCATGTATTTAAGAACCTGTTGGATTAAATGAATGTAGTTAACAAGTAGATGGAACCACAACTCTACAATGTTCTTAGTGTACACTTTACAGTTATAGTAATAATATACTACAACCATGTGCCATGTGCCATACAGTAGTGCAAGTCACAGCATGTTTTAGTGTCTGTAACTGGCACGTGGCAGATGCATTTCCAAACTGCTATGCAAGCTTTGCAAAAAGAACAGATCAATAAGGTTTTCAGTTTCCCCTGCCTGCAATAGGGTATTGCAGGGGGAGGAAATGGGCAAAGACCATGTGTCTGATAACTCTAACTGCATATTTGACTCTTATCAACTGCCTTGACACAACTGTGGTGGGAATGTTTCTGAGCTTGCGTGCTGGTTTGCATGTATCTGTGTGTAATCATTCCAGCTTTTGTATCTTTGTGTGTGTCCTGCAGGGGCACTGCTCTTTGACCGCTCTCAAGGTTTCTGGCTGTCGCACAGCATTCCCCATTTCCCCTCCTTCCCCGAGAGAGGGTACCTTTACCCTTCTTCCGGCAAAGTCAATGGCCAGACTGCACTGTGTGTGACCTACCAGTATCAAGAGTTTCTTCATATAGGTAAGCTGTCATGAAGCAACAGGGCCTGGCATACAAACACAGGGCTCGTTACATTTACCACAGAATTCTGTATTTGATAAAAACAAGAAAGCATTTACACAATGATGCAGTCTAATGTAAGGCGCAATGCCCCATTTAACTGCACATGCATACATAATTCATTCTAAATGTGCACAGAATTTTAAAGTATTTGAAAAGTTTATATTGTTCTTGTTTAATAAGTTCTGGGAAACCAGCTGTTCAAAGACTCGAGGAAAAAAAACAGGACACGTCTCTTTCTGTCTGACAAATAAACATTTGATATTCAAAATGTTAATAGTCAAATATTCTGTATTTTTCACTGAGCTAGTCTGATGAATATTTAGTAATGTAATTTGTTTTTGGAAACCCCACATTACACACAAGGTGATATAATAAACCTGAGAAAATTGTATTTACTATGAAGCGTGTCTGAAGGGAAACTCTTGGGGATTTTCCCACATATGTTAAGCAGTACAAATATAGCAGCATTGTGACATACGCTGTAAGCATTTATGTCTAATGTTTCTAGGGTGACACTAACAATTTAATATTATTTATTCATCAAACAAATATTTACTAAGAAATTAATGAATAAACTTAATGAAACTCAGACATCAGTGTCGGTGTCATTATCTAAATTATCTTTCTGGATCTCTATAACACCAGCTAATGTATAGCGTCTGCTTTTTCTCTCCTCTTCAATCTCCAGCAAAGCAGTTGGTCTACCTTTACCCACGTTTCTATAACTGCTCTGTGCCTGCTGCATTCTTGGCCGACCTGCCACAACTGGCCCAGTTATGCGCAGGTGCCAAACCGCAGCTGTCATCAAATAAAAGAATGGAGCAGGTTTTTTCAGCTGGAGGGGAGAAGTTTGTCAGCTTTGTTAAATCTGAAAACTTTGTTGATGGTAAGATATTCCTCGTGTTGCTCTTCCATACTTATATTTTACTATTAGACATTTTTTTGCTCATCAGGCACTGCGCAATGCTTTACAAATGCAGACTTCTTTCAGCTAGCCTACTGTCATGTTTGCATGTTTCACTTGTCGGCCACTGTCACTGATTATGAAGCGCAGACTCACTATCATCTCAGAACAGTGACATGTATTATCACTTCCCAGCCAAGGCCTTCAAAAGTACTCTCTGCTCACAGCTTCTTTGACTTGTGACCCACTACAGTGGGTTTTAGTATAGATAGTTGCATAAAATATATTTTCCTTCTCAGTTTGTTGCATATGTATGATTTATTTTATTATTTAAAGATATATTTATCCACACGAAGGCTATAGTTATGCGGTAAAACAACACAGAGCTCATAATGTACTTATTGTATCATAATCACACTTATGGGAACTTGATATTATACTGCAAAAGAAAATGAATTATAAACTTATCATGTTTGAATTCTCTTTTTGGGAAATTGCAAAAACAACCTAAAAATGTTATTTAAAACGTTGAACCTGTTCCAGTTCATATACTTACTGCCTAAAGCAGCTGAACTAACCTAATCACTGGCTTTCATTCAGATATCTACACAGGCTGGGTGGCTCAGGCCCTGGGTGCCGACCTTTTAGTGGAGTCCTGGCAGACACAAGGTCACGACCTGCCATCCAACTGCTCACTGCCCAAACACACCATGAACATTAAGAGAATTCAGTTTCCCAGATCGGTCCTGTTCCATTCGCACAACGATCACTCAAAGTGGTGCGTGTCACGACTTTATGAGGACCAGGTGACCTGCCTGGGGGACCTGAACAGGGAGAGAGGCCAGCTGTGGCGTGGTGGCGGTCTGATCTGTTCCTTCAACCCCTTAATTTACAAGGCCTTCAGGGAGGTGGTGGATTGGTACATTGGCTGCTAATTGAGAAAAAAAGGCAAGGCGATTAAGAATCCGTCTTAGACCCGGAGAGTGGCGGCGAGAGAGAGTGTGTATCGTTACATACATTTATGGTGCAACTGAAACAGCTGTTTCATTATGACCCCGTCTCCAGGCTTGACTGCTATGTAAAAGTACCATAGAAACTCATGTATAATAAGCTTTTTTATGTCACCCTCAGTTAATTAAAAAAAATTCTGTAGCAGTTGCCAAGTAAGCAAATAATGCAATTTGGATGTAAACTGGTGATCGAGCCGTCTAAGAGCAGTGGCTGTGGAGAACTGCTTCCTCAAAAAAGTTCTGCCTGAAAAACAGTAGTGACTGCATGTTGTGCACTCACTACTGAGTTGTGACGTGGCCACAGAGGTGGATGCTCTCATTCCTCGGCTCCACCTTTGCTCAGAGGTTTGGCTCTGTTGTGTTTGAGTTAAAGTAGCCGTGAGCAAGCACCAGCCCACAAGTATGAATGGATTTAAAAAACAATTAAATTAATTAAAACTAAACAGAAATAAGATTAGTAGATATATAGATCACAGCCACACGTTGGCTCAAAAGAATTTCAGTGTCTGTGTGTTTAAACAACTGTGTATGCACCTTTACAAACGGAGCAATAAGCCACAAAATTATTTGATCACTCTAACTATGGGCTGTAATTGAGCGTACGGGTTCTGTCAGTGTCTTGCCCTCATCCAGCAGAGAATCTCACTGGCAGATTATAACACTATTGGCGCTATTGATAAAGAATTTCTTATTTTCTTCATGTAATTTTTTTTCTGTTTTTGAGTGATATAAGTGATGCAATAAAGATGAGGAATCATATATGGTAGTATGATTTGCAGCATAACAAAGAAATTTTGAAAAAAAGTCACAAAAGTACATTTGGCCTCATTTCAAAAGTGTTGCAATATTAAAATCAGGTCTTATGCTCAGTGGGAATGAAGCGCATGCACTCTAACAACATCTAGTCTGTGTCTTTTTTAAATTATTTGATTTTATGTGGGAGGAGGTTGCCACTGGAGTTGTCGTGTTTGTTCAGTTTCTACTTCCATGGAAGAGGCACTGAGCCTGTAACTGATGTACTGTATTTAGTGTTTGGGGTAAATGGTGTCACCTACTGGCCAGACAAGTAGACTCATACAGTGTTTTTCAGTGGATAATTTGACTAACTACAGTATACTGCTCTTTATATTTCGATCATTATTGCATTCTTGATTCAGAGTTTCCTAGCCCAAACCACAAATGTTGCTGTAAAGATAAGATTTTTTTTTAATGTTTCCAATTCTTAATAAATACAAAAATGCCATTTTGTTTGTTTGTTTGTTTGTTTTTCTGAAACGTGATACCTTCTCCAGCTGAATTCAGAATTAAACCCAGCTGTCAAATGTTACTGTCCTCGTGCAGAACGAACTCTTCTCCTAGCTCCCTGTGGTGTTCCCACTGTGTGACAGCACTGGCTCCACAGTCTGCCAGTATTTCACACATCTTTTGAATCTCGTTTCAGCGAATAAGGTTTAAAACAAGAAGTAATGCACAGAAGACCTTTTGTAGTCCCTGAAGAAGGCGTGACCTTTGTTTATCAGTCAATGTCAGACAGCTCTCTCATCTTTCACACATCTTGACAGTTTACACTCATGCAAACTGGAGCAGGCAGTAGAGAAGAAAGAGTGCCGTTAAAATACAGTAAAGAGTAGCATCTGGTAATAAACAATGCCGCTAATATGTATCATAGACAGTCATGTGAAAAAAAAACTACTCCCTTTTTCAATTCTCGGAGCATATTAAAAAAAAATCATCTGGTTTTTAGCGGGTCTTAAAATTAGGTGAATACAACCTCAGATGAATAACAACATGTCATATTATAAAAGTGAAATTTGGCTTAGTTTTATTTAACAAAATTAAGTCAAAATGCAGAAGCAGTGTATGAAAAACTAAGTACTCCCTTAAGACAATGGCAAGGGAGAAAGACATCCGCAGTGATCTTGGAGAAGTAACTGTTGCTGCCCATCAGTCTGGGAAGGGCTATAAGGCCATTTCCACACAATTAGGAGTCCATCAGTCTGCAGTGAGAAAGATTATTCACAAGTGGAAAATATTCAAAGACAAATGTGAAAATGCCAGCAAATTCACCCCAAGGTCAGACTATGCAAAGCTCAGAGAAAATGCAAAACACCAAAGAATGGCATCTCAGACTCTGCGGGCCTCCGTTAGTATGTTACAGTAAATGTTAAAGTTCGTGACAGTACAGTTAGAAAGCAGGCCATACTTGTTTAGAAAAAGACTGAACAAGTATGGCTTGTTGGAAGGGTTGCCAGGAGCCGCTTGTTTCTCAAAAGAACATGGCAACATGGCTTAGGTTTGCAAAGTTGCATCTAAACAAACTACAAGACTTCTGGAGCAATGTCCTTTGGACAGATGAGACCAAGGTGGAGATGTTTGTCCATAATGCACAGCACCACATTTGGCAAAAAGCAAACACGTCAGATCAGCACAAACACCTCATACCAACTGTCAAGCACAGTGATGGAGGTGTGATGATTTGGGTTTGTTTTGCAGCCACAAGACCTGGGCACTTTGCAGTCTTTGAGTCAGTCATGAACTCCTCTGTATACCAAAGTATTCTAGATCCAAATGTGAGGCCATCTGCCCAATTGCTAAAGCTCGGTTGAAACTGGTTCGTGCCACAGGACAAAGATCTCAAGCACAGCAGAAAATCTACAATGGAATCGCTGAGAAAGAAAAGAATCAAGGTGTTGCAATGTTCCAGAGTCCAGACTTCAACCTGACTGAAATGTTGCAGCAGGACCTCAAGAGCGCTGTGCATAAACAAATGCCTGTGAACCTCAATGAACTGAAGCAACGTTGTAAAGAGGAGTGGGCTAAAATTCCTCCTCAGCAATGTGAGAGACTGATGAAGTCAAACAGAAAACTTAAAGATTGCTCAACAAACTGTTGAATCATGAGGTGTACGTCGTTTTTCACACACTGTTTCTGCCTTCTGGCTTCAATTAATAATGACATGTTGCTGTCCATCTCAGACTGTATTTACCTCATCTTAAAACATGCTAAGGATCAGATTGTTTTATTATTAGAACAGAAAGACTACGGTGCACTTCCTTTTTGACCTGACTATAATGCGTGTATGAGAAAACTGGTTCAACCAGCACAACCAATGAAGTTTTTGTTTAGTCCATGAATTATTTGTTAGCTGATTGAGGACCTGGATGCTTAAAGTGTTGCCATGTGGTTGCAGTTGCAGCAGTTGAGATTGTGTCAAGCCAGGCTTCACTTTCACAATGACTACCTTTACTCAGAATCATGAGAAACAAAGCCGCATACATATTCTTTCAGACGGCAAATCAAACTGGATCCTGCTGGGCTCAAAGGGCACATCACCTTTACAGTGTCAGTTGGTCAAAACAGGCATAGCTGGTAAAACAGGCATGTGAAAAGAAAAAAAAAAGAAGAAGAAAAAAAGGAATGATCTATGATGACGGCTTTGAGCAATAAGGAAGTAGTTGCTGACGCATCGAATGGAGATATGGGCGACAGTTTCAGTTAGCAGTAGATGTGATAGAGCAGCTTTGTAAAACAGATCTAAAGCTTGCTGAGGGGCAAAAATGGAAACAGATAGATATGTAAGTAAATGTTTACATATTTAAAAAATAAATTCTACAAATAATAACCGTTGACCAGGGTGCGTGGCTTAATGCTGAGTATCTCTTTTTATGTAGTAACTTTACATAAACAGACTGAACACAAAGTGCATGCACAGTTAGTCATGTGAGTGAGACATGTTACATGTGTGTGAAGTGGTGCAGCTGAAGCTCTCGGCCTGAACGAGCTCTTGAGAAGAAACTGACACAGTCGAAGTTTATCTATGTTTAAACTGGTGGCTTTAATTACACCGCGTTGCATTAAAGACCATCTGCTTTGTGACATTACTGTGAGGACGGCCTCTTGTTTTTTGTGTTTCTAGCATGGTTATGTTTGACTATTTCAGACCACAGTGATGAGAGTCCTCTTGAGCGTTGGGATCCTTTTTCAAGGGTGCGATTCAGCTGTAAAATGCAGGAATGACAAAGGAGCTGAAGTTGACTGGTTTGTAGAAATTTTGAGCTCTGAAAATCGGTTTAAGCTAAATAAATAAGAAAACACATTTATCTACATCCTTTAGGTATATTTTGTACAAGTATCCCAATATGGATAATCGTGGGTTGTCATACTTGTATATGGATGAGAGTACCAACGGCTGGATACCCAGCAAAGAGAAGATCAACAGTGCTTCTGGCACTCTAGCAAACACCCTGAAACCTCTTCTCGGCTTCTATGAGAGAAAGGTGAGATATTAAAGGCTGCATGTCTCGTTAACACGGCACAGCGTTTAATCTGAACACCATTTCAGAGTTCTTGTTGTTCTTTCCAGATCGAAGGCTTTGGATACATGCTGTACAGTGACCAGCCTCCAGAACCATATGTTGCTCCTTCCTCGTTTGGCCACAGTAAGGGTGGGTGCAGCGATGTTCCGTTTGATAGCATTCAGTGTCCGAACGTGTAACAACGCTCTGTTTCTGACTCCCTAAAGGGGTTGTGATGTTGGACAAAAAGACTGGAGTTTGGCTTTCACACAGCACACCAAAGTTTCCAGCATATCGCAAGAAAGCCTTCTGGCCTAGTAGTGGAAATGCAAATGCTCAAACATTTATGTGTGTGACTTACTCCTATGATAAATTCAAAGAAATAGGTATGTAAGTGGTTTATATTGCCATCATATATCAGCTTATGTTTATTTTACAAAACAAGTGAAAGTGCAATTTAACAACTTGCGTCTGAATCTTCAGGACTGCAGCTCAAGTACATCCACGCTTATTCATATGACTCTGAAATCCCACAAACCTTTCACAATGAACTCCGATGTGTGGCACAGCGAGACTGCTACCCGAAAAAGGAGCCCTGGTCCAGAGTGGTGACGATGGCTTCTTCAAGCGGCCGTAACTTCCTCAGCTTTGCAAAATACAAACGTTTTGGTGATGGTGAGCGTTTGCAGTTAAGACACATGTTTTAGGATTCAAGGGATGAGATTTCACGTTGTATTGATCACAAAACCGACAAGGTTTAGAAAGACCAAAATTCAGAAAGTTTGCGCTCTTAATTTTTTTTATCATTAATAGTGTTGTTTTCCTGTTGTGTTTTCCATACATATTATAGATCTTTACTCTGGTCTTGTTGCAAAAACCATTGAGGGGAATCTGTATGTCAAGAGCTGGGGAAAGATGCGCCGCCCTCTGTCTTCCAACTGCAGTGCCAGCATCCCTAATCATGTGTACAACGTGAAAAAAGTAAACCTTCCGAAGACTGAGGCCTTCAGCAATACTGTAGATCACTCCAAGTGGAGCGTGACTTCAGACCGTGGCTGGGCCTGCATCGCTGATATGAACAGGGAGGAGAGTCAGAAGGAAAGAGGTGGAGGAGCAATATGCACTAATGACAGAGTAGTTGGGACGGCTTTCTATGAAATGAATGCAGATTATGAACGATGTCCAAATCCTGATGCTCGAAGACGAGAGCTGTGAAGGCGCGGCCCAAGTGTTGGGCCAGTACTGTTAAAAATCATGCTGTGACTTTTGATAACCACATCAGCTTAAGTATGTATGTCACTTCAGTTGTTCAGTCTTGATTAATGTGGCTCAGGAGACTCAGGTAAGATCAGCTCAATTTTATCTAAAAGAAATCTAGAGATGGTTATGCTTGCTTTTATCTCCTCCAGGTTAGATTATGGTAATTCATTATATGCACATCTGAGCCAAATTCCCACAGCCGGTGCAAAATGCATCAGCCAAACCTCTTACTGCACATCACTCCTCTTTTAGCTTCTCTTCACTGTTTACCTATTCATTTTAAAATAGATTTAAAGATTATATTGTTGACTTTGAAGGCCCGCTCAGGGAACTGTGCACCCCTGTTCGCAAAATGAAGTTTCACCTATGTCTGTGTTGTACTTCATATTGTTTTATCATTCAATTCAACTTTCAATTCAACTTTATTTGTATAGCGCCAATTCACAACAAACAGTCGTCTCAAGGCGCTTTGTATTGTAAGGTAAAG
>JAVDPK010000692.1:109082-147006 GCA_034780415.1 Cichlasoma orientale
ATCCAGCCCTAACTATAAGCTCTATCAAAAAGGAAAGTTTTAAGCCTAATCTTAAAAACAGAGAGGGTGTCTGTCTCTCAAATCAAAGCTGGGAGCTGGTTCCACAGAAGAGGGGCCTGAAAGCTGAAGGCTCATCTTCTACTAGTGATCGTTTTTATTTGCTTTTTACCAGTTTTTCATTTTTAATTTTCTTTATTTCTCTCTTTCATCTCCTTGTGCCTTGTTTCAAAAGGTGGTATATAAATAAAGTCATTATTATAAGTTTAAAGTTATTATTATTATTATCATCATTGAGTACCAAAAACTTGATTTCACTTCCACATTTTTCTCTGTCACATTAAGTGTATTGAAACTATTTCGACCTCAAGATAAACTGTGTTATGTGTCTGTTAACTGTCTGAAGCGTTAACCTCTGTACAGACTCCAAATTAAATGTATTAAAGTGAATGACTGTCCAACACCCACGGGGAACAAGTCTGACTTATTGCCAGCTATGCAAATCGAGCTCTTGCTGCAGTTGCACGGAGCTGCAGTTGCATGTAGTAAAGGGCCATTCCTCCTTTTGAACACCCTGAATCCACCCCGTGCTTGTTGATGTTCCAGCGGATGGACTGGTGGAATGTCAGGTAGAAGGGTGTTTGTGGCTTCGTTTGTCTGTGCATGGCTTTTCCAGTCTTTTTTTCTTTTCTTTTCAGGTCTCCTTTGACACTAATAAACTTGTTTCATACATGAAAATGTCGTTCTTATCTTCCTTTGCGGGAGATCTGCGAGGAGATCTGAAATTTACTTTGGTGTGAGTCCAGAGTGGGCCTTAAAAGTCAACAATAAAATGTTGCAAGCAGACACTTGTTGCAACAAGTTTGCGCCTTTCATCTCTTCTTCTGAGACACCAAAATGTTGCAACTGTAAATGAATTTCTGGAATCTTTCCATTTTCTTCAGCTTGGTGATGTAAAGTGTTTTATGTAGGAGACTGCATGTGTTAAATCCAAAACATCTAATCACTGGAGTTACGGGGAATAACATTCGACTGTGAATTCAGAATGTCAGATTTGCACTTACGCACAGTAGATATGATTTGATTGGTTTAGTTTTTGGTCTTCCATTTTTGGTTACATTGCAAAAATTGTGCAAATCAGTGAAAAAGTTATTTCAAAGTTTACAAAAAAACTGGCAGTATTGCACTTTTTGATGTTAACAGTCCAGGAAGTGGTTTATTTTTTAAAATAAACAGTCCGTGCCCGTGCCACAGCTTCCTGCTCACGCCACCATGTCACACCATCACACATAAAGTGTATTAAAACCCTTCAAAATATAGGACAGAATACTGCGTTCACTTGTTTGTACTGTGAAGTATTTAAAAGATTGAGCAAACGGTGCAGAGCAAACCATCTGCACTAAACACGGTTATGTATTCTTTCATTTGTAAACGCACAGTGTCAACAAGTTAAACTTCCACGTGATCACAAAGCACTCGGAAGCAACTCTTCTTCGAGACTTTTTTTTAAAGTGTGTAAACACAAACAGGCTGCTGGCAGCTTTGTTAAGATAACACAGTGTGCACATGTGCAAAAAATAAAAAATAAATTGCCTCACAAATTCATTACAATTTGTTTGTTTGTTTTACTGTGTCTGAGTTTTTGCACCACACTGCTTTTCTTCTTTTTTAATCATGTGTAGGGCGACCAGATTCCAACAAACTATATGCTTGTGTAGGACAAAGTGGGACATGTCAACAATACTGGGAGGTAGTCTGAAATTTTCATATCTAACTTAAAAAATACAATGAATTGCTCATGTTACCCAATTGTCATTTTGCATGTACAGACCAAATATATTATATTTCCATATCTCGCTAAGTAAGCACAATGAGGGCAAACTGAAGCTTGAGTTTGTTTTTATAGTGTCACGCGATAGTCTTTATATACTCTGTTATTTCAGCAGCTCTTCTGTCTGGTAACAGTTTGGGGGTTTCATTTTGGATGTATCTATATTGGCTTGCCTTTTTTGAGTCATATCTGACTATTTTTTAACCAATTAGCCAATTATCACACACATATACCAAGGTGGGGCTGAGATTATATCAGAGATCAGCTCTGAGCCTCTTCTTGTTTGCAGTGGTGATGGACAGGCTGACAGATGAGGTTGGGCAGGAGTCTCTGTGATGTTTACAGACACTGTAATTTATTGTGAGAGTAGGAAGAAGCTGGAAGAGAACCCAGAGAGAGGTGGAGGTATGCACTGAAGAGAAAAGGAATAAAAAGCAGTTAAAGCAAGACAGAATACATGTGTGCGAATGAGAGAGAGAGACAGGTGGAAAGGTGAGCATGGAAAGAGCAGAGGTAGTGAAGGTGGATGAGTTTAAATATCTGGGGTGAGTAACAGATGGGGACAGGACAAGATTAGAAATTAGCACATGAGAGGCACAGCTCAGATTGAGCATTTTCAAGACAAAGTGAGAGAAGCAAGACTGGATGGTTTGGACATGTGAAGAGGAATGATAGAGGATGTATTGAAGATGGAAGACCACAGAGAAGATTCATAGATGTAGTGGAGGACATGCAGAGGGTTGGTCTGACAGAGGAGACCTCTAAAGGAAGCAGCCAAAAGGAGAAGTTATTTGCAACATTTTAAATACCAGCAATCTTTTTTGGCAGATGATCACTTTTTGGCTGTTAATCAGTAACTTCAAGATTAAGACAGACACAGGTGTGGCATAACTGGCTGTAGACAAGGTGTTCAGAAAGGTAAGTGGGTATAAGGAGAACACTCTGCATTTAAAGTTGTGATATTGCAAAAAAAGGTTGGTGTGGTCTGTGGTTAGCTTCTATTTCCCTGCATTCAAGTGCGAATCTCCTCCTCACCACCAGAGGTCCCACTATTTCTTCACCGATTCTTCACTTCCTGTTCCAATCGGAAGTGATTACATGAACGGGGCTGCTGTTTCCACCACATACACGTGAGAAACAATCCAAAACAGAGAGCTGGTACAAGATGGACATTACAGAGGTCTCAACGAGCCAGGAAGGCAAAGGTAAGAAGAGTAAGAATAAGAAAGCGAAGAAGAAGAGCGTGAGTCAGGAGGCAGATGGAGAAGGTAGCGGAGTAGAGGAGAAGATGGTGAAGAGCGAGCCGGCCGTCGCTTTCCCTCCCACCTTCAGTGTGTCAGAAATCAAGAACAAACAGCGAAGACACTTCATGTTCATGAAACTCAAGCAGGAGAAAAGAAAGGTAAAGATAATGGATCATGGCTGGATAATGGCTGGAACTGCCGGGGGGGTCGGTAATACTCGGGTGCCAGTTTATTAGGTACAGTGGTATCTTATAACTGCGTGAAAGTAATCTGTTCAGTTTGGTGTTCAACAGTGTGGACAGTAAACTCACACATTTGCTATACTACTCATTCACTTTACACGCTAAAGATTCCTGGTGTGAGACCGCTAGGAGACACAAACCCAGCCCTGCAAGCCGGTGTAATAGTACTGCCAGTGTCCGGCCAAAAAGTGATTGCACATGTTTCTAGTTGTTTTTTAAAAAAATATGTAATAGCCTTGTTTATATTGGTAAATAAGGTGTAGTTAATGATTTATGAAGGGGTTATATATAAAATAAAGAAATTATTTGTTTTGCAAGTATCTTTACAACTCTGTGTTATTGTCCCTACTCTGTGTTCTAAATGCCAGTGCAAATGCCAATTGGGCTCCACGGTGCTGGGCACTGAGCACAGGGCCCACTAGAGGACGTCTGGTCCTCAGGCCACCCTCATGAAGTCTGTTTCTGATTGTTTGGTCAGAGACATTCACACCAGTGGCCTGCTGGAGGTCATTTTGAAGGGCTCTGACAGTGCTCATCCTGTTCCTCCTTGCACAAAGGAGCAAATACCGGTCTTGCTGATGGGTTAAGGACCTTCTACGGCCCTGTCCAGCTCTCCCAGAGGAACTGCCTGTCTCTTGTTGCCCCTCTAGTACACCTGTTGTTAATTTCATTAATACCAAAGCAACTAAAACTGGATAACAACCCCCTCTGCTACTTAACTGGCCAGATCAATATCCCAGAAGTTCAGTTGACTTGATACTATACTGATTAAACTGTTCCTTTAATTTTTTTGAGCACTGACAATAATATAATACTTAGAATGGGTCTCCTTGTCCTTTTACTTTTGAAAAACCAACAAAAAAACAGCACTGTCACCATTCAAATTGGTAAAACAAGTCCCTGCAACCCTGAGTTGTACAAGCAGCTTAGAGAATGGATGGATATAATGTTTTTCTGTATTTTTACTTTAAACATCACTGCTTATCCAGAGAATTTCTGACAGTAAATCACTTATCAACTTTTAAAATAATGGTTAATTTAAGGTTATACGCACCTCTTAGAGTGTCATCTGTTGACTTCTGAATTTGCATTTCAGCAAAAGATGCAGCTGAGGAAAAAGAGGAGAAAAGAACGGGAAGCTTTAGGTGACAAGGTGAGTCTTTGTTTTGTTTTGTCCCAAATATTCTCATGTTCAGTTATGACTACATTTTATGATGAGTAAATTCATTCCACCAATAAATCACTTTAATGGTGATTTGATGGTAAGTATGGTGAGGAGTTCAGTCATCTGATTGCATCTCCTAGCTGACTTGGAAACGCCTCAGCGTTCCTCCAGATGAGCTTGAGGAGGCGGCCGGAGAGAGCATAGGGTGCTAATTCCGAGACCTGGACTTGGATAAGCGACAGAAAGTGGATGGATTAAATAAGGCATTAGCAGTAATAATTATTATTTGTACTTTTAATCTGTCCCTAATGTAGGCGCCCCCAAAGGAGGTCCCCAAAACAATAGAAAACCAGAGAGTGTATGACGAGACAACAGTCGATCCAGAGGATGAAGAGGTATGAACTGGGCTGAGCTTCCTCATATAGTGTTATCTTGTGTTTCTGAATTTGGATTAAGATGAATCTGTTGGTGTGTGTTATATACAGATTGCTTTTGACGAGGGAACTGATGAATTCTCCGCCTACTTCAACGGCCTGACAAATCCTAAAGTGCTCATCACAACCTCAGACAGACCCAGAGGGGTGAGTGTCTGCTGTTTGTCACTGCTTGCTTGTTTTTATTGATCTTTTATCATTCAATCGAAAGAATCTGTCAAATTTCAATATTTTATTACTCTTGACCCCGTTATGAAATCAAGCAAAACAGAGGCTACAGGCTTAGTGGGACTTTGCAGCATGTTATTTATTTTAGTTTGTGTAAAGGTTTGGACCTTGTTTTGGATTTAGAAATAATTTCTAGTGTTGCTATAGTTTGATTTCTTTACCAAAATAAAGTTTACAGCTAGGAATGCCATAGTAGTTAAAAAAATAAATAAATTAACTAGCACCATGAAGACAGTGCTAACCACTGCCCCATGTGTTGAACACATATCCTGTGTTTGTGTCTTGCAGAGGACGGTAAGGTTTTGCGAGCAGCTGGCCACAGTAATCCCAAATGCCCACGTGTACTACAGAAGAGGTTTGGCTCTGAAGAGGATCATACCCCAGTGCATCGCCAGGGACTTCACCTATCTAATGGTCATCAACGAGGATCGCCAAGTGCCCAGTATCCTCAAAGGCAGCTGTGCAAGTAGAGATGATAAACAGTGCTTTATCTAGTGTTTCTCATAAGGGAGAGACTTCTATAATCTTAAAACCGTTCAGCTTTGGTTGTTTAAAGTTTTAAGTCTCATTCTTGCAGCATGCTCTTGATGAATATGAACCTTGTGCAATCAGAACATGGAAACCTTTGACACAGTGAACTATTTTCTTATGTCAAGATCCTTAACCAGTAATTTCTAGATGGCTTGGTTCTCTGTCACTTACCTAACGGGCCGACGGCACACTTCAAAGTCAGCAGCGTTCGACTACGTAAGGAGATGAAGGCAAGCTCATGAGTCCAAACTCTTTCAAAAATGAAACCTGATTTCAGTTATGATTAAGTTGAAAATGTACCATCCAGTGATCCTGTTACTCTCACAGATATAATATACAATCGTGAAAAAGAAAGTACACTTCTTTCAGTTTTCAGATTTTACACATCATCTGGTTCTTAGCAGATTCTAAAATGAGGTAAATGCAATCTCAGATCAACAGCACATCATATTAACTGTGTGTCATTATTTATTTAACAAAAACGAGGCTGAAATGCAGAAGCAATGTGGAGGACACCTTTACTGCTTCCATAGGAATTAAGTGTTGATAAATGTTGATAATCAGTTGCACTTGATTAACTGTTCATCAGCAAGCGTGAGCACCTCTATGAAAGCAGAAATTTTGTCAGTTTGCTAGTGTGGAGCTTTCAGGTGTGTGAACACAATGCCAAGGACAGATGTCAGCAGTGATGTTGCAGAAGTAATAGTTGCTGTCCATCAATCTATGAATGGTTATAAGGCCATTTCCAAATAGCTTCAGTACAATTAGAAAAGACTGAACAAGTATCATTTATGTGGAAGGGTTTCCAGGAGAAAGCCTCTTCTCCTTTTCAAGAACAGCTTAGGTTTGCAAGTTGTATCTGAACAAAGACCTCTGGTACGATGTCCTTTGGACAGATGAGACCAAAGTGGAACTGTTTGGCCTTAATGCACATCGTACAGCTTACCAACTATGGAGGGGTGATGATTTGAGCTTGTTCTGCAGCCACAGGTCCTGGGCACCTTGCAGTCATTAAGTTGACCATGAACTCATCTGTATACCTCATCTGTAAAGGTTGTTCTGTGAGCTACTGAATAAGGGGGGTGTGCATAGTTTTTCACACACTGCTGCGTGTTGTTGTTCATTTGAGGTTGTATCTAAACATTTTTACCATCTGGTACAAATTAGATTAGTTTTATTAGGTCATGATAATGAAAACCTTAGAAGTGAAAGAGGGTGTACTTGCTGCTTCACTCGACTCTAAATCTGTAGGGTATTCCAAACAGTGGGAAACACTTTCTTGAAGTTTAGTTATTTGGCACCAACATCTGGCTCCATTTTTGTCTCACAGAGACGAGGCAAAGATCCATCCGAACACTACCCAGAGGTGATACTCAACAATTTCACCACTCGTTTGGGACACACCGTCGGCCGCCTGTTTGCCGCTCTTTTCCCACAGGAACCTCACTTCGTTGGCAGACAGGTCGCCACCTTCCACAACCAGAGAGACTTCATCTTTTTCAGATTTCACAGGTAAATATTTTTTTTCACGAAATTCTGATTAAACCTTGGTACTAATGCAACCCTCATTTTTCAAAAACATCCAGCTTAAATTTAGAAGGCAAAATAAATAATTGTTTGCATCGCTAAAAGGTACATCTTCAAGAATGAGAAGAAAGTTGGTATTCAGGAGCTGGGACCGCGCTTCACCCTCAAACTCCGCTCTCTACAAAAAGGCACGTTCGACTCAAAGTATGGAGAGTACGAGTGGGTGATGAAGGTGAGTGGCTCATTGCCTCGTGTTGAAACACTGCTTTTTCCTCCTAACAGATGGTAGCGTGTAGACTGCAGTGAAACTGTTATCAAGCCACCTGCACATTTGCCTTGAAGCAACCTATTTGCTTCTAGTTTCTACTTTGCCATTCAAATGATTTCAGACCAGTTCAATATTTAATCGGAGCACATTAATAGAAGAACAGCTTTTCGTTACACAAGTTTTTCCTGTTAAGCTTAAATGTTTTTCTGATTGCAGCGCCACGAGATGGAAGCCTGCAGACGGAAGTTCCAGCTTTGAGAAAATAAAACCTTCCTCGTGGTCAGATTGGGATGCTCGTCTTGTTATCCAAAATACTTCTGCTGTTTGTGGACTTACACATATTGACTTTACAATGCCCTGGCAACTCTTAAACAACAGTTAAAAACTATTATTTTCCACTGTGTTTCCCCCTTTTGTTTTAACATGACTTACTTGTGGACATTTAAGGGCTGAATTTGATTGTTGGACATGTTTTCTGTTGGACTGGAAGATGCCCGAGAAGACGTGCAGCACCCTGATCCTCTCTAAATGCTGCTTTTGTGTTGTATAGTTGTGACCTGCTCTGCCCACATATATGCAAACATACACCTGGTCCATCCTGGTTTGTGCAACAGATAAAGGAGCAGTGACTTGAGGTGGCAAGATGTTGTATTTCACACCCAGTGCAGCTGCTTTTGTGTGCAACAGTATTTTCAAAAAGAATCTTGGATAATAGAAGCTTATTTCACATATTTCTAAATGTGGATATTCTTGTTCTAATACAACATTTACTATGACTTTAAGGTGTGTCAATACCATTTATTCTTGATCAGGCATGAAAAATATACATTTCAAAAGGCACGTGTGTTAGTAAAGATTAGTTCTAGGCAAATAGCTTAAGACACATTTGTGCTAAAAACCACTTGGAAATGTTTCCGTAATAAATTTGAGGGTTAAAAAAAAGTTAAAACAAAAAAAGTCAGTCGTTTGGCCCAAATTCCCTAACGCTCCTGAGTCGGTTCCAGTCCACAATGCAGGATCCTGCAGGATCCTGCAGCCTCCTTCCAGAAAGCACCATGATGTCCAACACCTGCACAAATGGTTATATGCATTAGTAATACAAAACCTGACATTTTACTGAACATCACTCTACAGTCGTCAGTTTTATTTACAATTCACAACAACAGTCACCTTAAGGCACTTTATATTGAGGTCAAGATCTTACAATATTATACAGAAACCCCAACAACCACAACCCCCTGTGAGCAAGCACTTGGTGACAGTGGGAAGGAAAAACTCCCTTTTAACAGAAAGAAACCTCTGGCTCTTCCTCTTCTAGGTTCTGTCGGAGCCTGGTTCCTGGTGAGGGAAAAAGAAGAGCGCGGAGAGAGACCTGACAAAAGAAAACACTATAGAGAGCCCTGTGCTGTAGAGGTTGTCTCTTTGAGACAGGCTGCAAAGTATGTAAATGAGTGCTTAAATACACATTTTGCTAAAATGATAAAAGCTTATGGGTGACAGGCTGAGGAAAAACTTAGAGCCTGTACCTGAAATTTAGAAATGAGGAATTTCCAGAAGTTAAAGCTGTGCATGCAATCTCTGCTGTAACTCTGACTGAAATCGATGTCAAGATCCCAAAGCTTGCAAGGCAACACATCTGGCATTAAGATGTTGAGTAGCTTCGACAAGCTGACAGAAAATCATTAATAACTGATACTCGGTATGGAAGAATAATTTCAAAATAAAATTCAATTTAAAGCGTTTCTTCATTATAAGAGGCCGAGCTACTTCTTAAGAAAATCCAATTTTGCTGGTTTCAGTTTCGCAACTGTTACCATTACTTAGCTTTGTTTCTCATGGCCGGACGAAACATAAAAATGTACTTTATTTTTTCTTCACAGGACCAGAAAATTAGTAGTTATTTAAATCGCAAAGATTACAAAAGGAGGCAGTTTAAGAAGCCAGCTGTACTCACACAGGCGTGCTATAGGAAGGAACAGACTCTCTGCGGTCTGAACGGGTTGTTGTTGGACGACATGCCGGTGAGCAGAGGATCCTGTTGGGCGTTCTGGAGGCAGAACTGCTGCAGGTCCGCTGCGGCTTGAGACACCTGTGGGGGGGTTAAAAAAAAAAAGTCTTGGAAAGTTGGCTGTCGCTATGTAACTACTACTGCATACAACCGCTATATACAAATGGGGACTCCCTTTAATAGACGATCGAGAAACGGTACACGCCCTATAGTAACGTAGCAAGTTTGTTACCTTCACTCTGTTAATGCCAGCTTCAAGGCGTAACTGTTGGACAATTTTCTTCATCGCTACGATATTGGACGATCCAGACATTATTGTGTGGAAAGCTTTTAGGCTTTAAGCGACGAATTAAAAACTTTTATATAAAAAACAAAGTCGTTGTTGCTAACTTGCTAACTACTTCATCAACAACGAGCTTCCGGTTCCTTCACGTGAAGGAAGCGCTGCTGCCTTCACGTGAACTTTGAAAATTTCAAATTTTCGACTGCTTTGCTGTTTTTCTAAACAATGGAAACGTCACGAAATAATAGTTTTTGTTACTTTGAAAACTAGAGTAGTGCAAGCGAGATTCATAAAGCGTATCATCTGCGCCTTTCTTCATGCAGTTCCCGGAGAAAGTCGCCCTAAATCCCACATCAAATACACAACTTGCTTAAAGTTTCTCATTGAACTTAATAATTAAAACTCCCACAAGTACCCGAAAGCATTGCCAGATAAAAATAATTTATTGGTGTTGAAAATGTTTCCACGTACTTTATCCAGTGACTTTATCACATGGAAAAAATGCTGAACAAATATTAAACATTTACGGAACAGATGATCTCAGATGAGCGGCTTCTTTTTTTCTTTTTTTTTTCCCTGCAGCCATCAGCAGCAGGCATCATCAGCACCAGAGCAACCACTGTTGGCACTCTCATAAAAGACACTTCACTCGAGGACTGAGTGTGTTCGGTGTGTTTGGTTACTGCAGATTCTTACTTAGCAGTGCACGCCTTCAGAGCACAAAAACGCTAATCTTCCAGTCTTTCTCTGCTTCTTCTCAAGTAGACTGAATGCAGCTGTCTTGTGGGTCAGTGAGATATGCAGAGGACAGGAGACCGTCCAGCTGCAAGGTATTTTTTTAAATTTATTTATTAGGATGAACTTATGATACAAACTGGCCATGTTGTCATTTTGTGTGTATGTGTGTGCAGTTTGTGGAGCTCCATGTACTGTTTGTGCCAGCTGACCAGTGGAATGTGAAGCTCAATAAAGTCCCTGCTGAAGCCACAGAGAGCTTCATATCAGCCGGCTTCATCAGGTGAAACTGCTGCAAATGTTTTTATATAGAAAACTCAGAAAAGGATGATGAAACACTTTTCAGTTGCATCGCTACTGTATTGGCATATATTAAAGACACTGAGATCCCAGCATGTTGTACTGCTTAGGCTTTGTTTTTAGGAAAATTAAGTTATCTAATTCACAGGTAACAGTGTCAGACTACTTTAAAAATTGTTTTAAAAGTGTTGCAATGACACATTTTCCCAAGTGTCAGTTGCAAAGTTACAGTATTATGGTTGCTGCACATGTGTCATGTTTGTTTTTTAAGCTTGATATGCCAAATATGTTTGAGCTCTTGATAGCTAGTTTTTTGTTTTTGTTTGTTGTTCAAGCAAGCATTCAGCTTTTTCAGTTTTTTTTAATGAATGACTAACAAAAGGCTTTCATGTGGACACAGTGCAACTACAAATATCTGTTTTTGTCATGTACTGATTTACAGCTCAGCTATTTGATACCGCCTCTCCTTCTCTGTGATGTTAGGGTTTATCCTGATGTCACCCTGAAAACTCTTAGGAGTGAGCTGGGTGCTCTCCTTGGTGCACAGAGGAGCGTCGACAAATTCTCCTTCCTTAAATGTGTGGGGCGCAGTCTGGCGCTGGTGAGTGCAGCTGGCTGTTTAGTGCTCTTTTATAGAGCTGGTTGTATTTCACCGGGTGCACAATAGGGAGAAACAATGCCGACAGCTTACTGTTCGGACTGAAGAGTGTAAAGCGTGTGTGTGGGCGAGTGGGGAGCATACTGGTTTTACTGCCTGCTTTTTACAATTATCAAATTCTTGTCTGCTGCAGGTCAAAAGCAAACAGGAGCGAGATCTGAAAGTGAAAACATTTGCCCCACCTTATGTATGTAGAGTCAGTGTTGCATACTTGCAATCTCACAATTTAATTTGATGATGCTTCTTTTAATGTAGCCGTTTGGTTCCAGTATTCCAGTAATGTGTTATCACCTGTCTGCAGGCCACGCAGCCAGAGCTTTACTTGCTGCCAACTGTAGAGAATGACAGCAGCGTTTGCTCCCAGTCTCTCACCCCCGACACCAGCAGCAGCTCCCCACACCACCAGATCTATTACCACCCTCCCAGAATGTGTAGCCGGGCAACAGTAACAAAGGAGCCCATTAAATTCCCTCATATCCCCCAGTCTTCCCAGCAGCCACCTCCCACCCACCGGCTAGACGAAGAAGAGGAGGAGGAGGAGGAGGAAGAAGAAGAAGAAGAGGAAGATGAGGATGATAGGAGCTACAGCTCTACAGAAGGAGGCAGGGAGAATGAGGAGGACACTCTCTCCTCCATCAGGAGAGCAGAGCAGGAGTGTTTTCGAGAGCAGAAGCAAAGGGCATCACAATTTATTTTGCTGAATACAGGTAAAATTAAAGGTGCAGCTCATCAACATTTTCTCTACAAGAAATGCAAGTGCACTTCTGCATATCCGGGCATGTTCATGGGTTGACACTTACTTTCACATTGAGATGTGCTGTGTTCTTTAATATGCCCAAATCTTATTTATAAGAGCAAATGTGGTTAGTCCTCAGCTCTACATTGTTCTATTTGTAGGTTTTCGGCACTGTAAGGTGGATTCAGCTCAGGCGAAGGAGTTGCAAGACAACGAAGAAACCTGCAGAAAGCAGAAACAATACCACAGAGGAAATAGTGCGGCCAGACATTCAGGTGAAGCCGAGTCCCTGGAGGACAGAGATTCAGGCTTCTCCCAGACAGACAGGTACCAAGCAGCCAGCACACCGACTTGAAGTTTTCTTACTGAGCGAACACGACTGAAGTGACCTGTATATGTTTTTCAGGGTTGGGAAGTCCAAAGAGGGACACGTACTGAAGTCCATCAGGAACAATCTAACAGCTGGGGTAAAAAAACAACAACAATGAAAGTATGTCTTAGTGTGGTTACCTTAGCATCTCCTTTTCAGTGGAATCCTGAGTGAGATTTTCCTGAAAATTACTCTTTATAAAACACAAATCCACCAAAAAAAAAAAAAAAAAAAAAAAAATCACGTTTTTGGCTAATCTTGTGGTATTTCTCTGTTAAGGTGACAGAAAGTCTAGCTCAGTTGTCTCAGCCTACTAGATGCGCCTCACCACGATCGGGTTTAGACTTGGCTGCAGTCACCCATGAAACAGCTGCTTCTCCAGTCCTTCACGCAAGCAGTAAGCTGGACATATCATCAGCCTTTATACTAATTGTTTTAGTACAACTGACATGTTTTTCTTTACAAGGGGAAGAACTAATCCGTGAACTCAAGCTGGTGCGGGAGGAGAGAAAGCAGCTGGAGAAGACACGACAAGAGCTGCTGAGAAAGGGGAAAGACTTGTTAGCCCAGAACAGACACCGCAGGAACCAGGGTCGGTACAGGAGTCATTAAATAATCCGTTTGTTAAAAGTAACTGTTCGTAAGTGTACTGCTGCAATGGAACATCTCAAATTGAGGAAGTTTTTATAGTTTTGCTGCATTTGAAATTTGGATAAACTTCATGCATATTAGTAATTTTTAAATTATTGTACAATCTGGCTGAAAATGTGTTTATGCACTAACAATTTAGTGATTTTTTAAATTTTTTTTATTTTTGTGAAATTTGTCAACTAAATTCTGTGACCGCCCTGGTCTTCCTCCTTTAATGTAAAGCACGTGACAGCTGGAAAAAGAAATATTTTGAAACCAAGAAGGCCACAGCACCATTGGAGGAGAACCTGAGAAACTTAAGACAAGAACTGGAGACATTTTACAATAAAATCCTCCATCAGCTCCAGGCCCGAGATAACAGAGCAAAGCCAAGACAGCAAGGGAGCTCCTCGATAAAGGTACAGTCTAATCACGTTTTTCTTTTCTTTCTTTTTTTTTTTGAATATATCTTCTGAAGTAATAATATTAAAATATCAATGTTTCAGATAAAACTGAGGTCTTTGTACTAGACCTACAAATCTTAGAAACATGGTGTCTGACCAGATGCTTACTCTGGATGGCATTACTTTAGCCTCTAGTGACACTGTGAGGAAATATGGGAGTGCTTTTGTGCATTTTTGACCCTGAACCCTCGCTTAGTTATCGCTGAGTCTTCCTTCCCTTAGCCCCAGCCAGTCGCTGCACATGGCTGCCCCTCCCTGAGTCTGGTTCTGCAGGTTTCTTCCTGTTAAAAGGGATTTTTTACTTCCCACTGTCGTCAAGTGCTTCCTTCTGATTGTTGTTTCTCTTATTATTGTATGGTCTTTACCTTAATATATAAAGTGCCTTGAGACAACTGTTGTTGTGATTTGGTGCTATATAAATAAAATTGAAGTGAATGTATCAGAATCAGGCCTGCACATATTCTGATAAACAGCAACACCAAAGATTCTATTTATCCTTCATTTGTATGTTTTGAAAATGAGCCCCACTGAGTGATTGTGGTTAATGAAGAGTGCCAGAGTTTGAAATGTCACCAAAATAGCAAAAGGTAGTAATAAAACACACACTTGTGTACTTACACTCACCAGCTCACTGGCACTTCATTAGGTACACTGTGCTAGTACCGGGTTGATTTTATCTTCAGAGCTGCCTTAATTCTTCATAGCGCAGATTCACGGAGGTGCTGGAAACATTCCTCAGAGACTTCAGTCCATATTGACTTGATAGCATCAATTCAGTTCAATCCAATCACAGAGTTGCAGGTTTGTTGGCTGCAAAACCATAATCCGACTCTCCTGTTCTACCACATCCCAAAGGTATTCTATTGGATTGAGATCTGGTGACTCTGGAGACCGTTTGAGTACAGAGACCTCACTGTCATGTCAGATGATTTGAACTTTGTGAAGGTGCGTTATTCTGCTGGAAGGACAGTGTAACGGCAGAAATCAAGATTAATCAGATCAGGCAAAGCATTCCAGACTAATGTCCTATTGTTTCTATGCTGGTGTAGCCTCAGTTCTTAGCTAACAGGAGTGGCACCTTGTATGGTTTTCTGCTGCTGTAGCCCATCAGTTTCAAGGTTCAACATCTTATGCCATCAGAGATGCTCTTTTGCATACCTTGATTGTAAGAATTCGTGGTTATTGTGTTACTGCTGCCTTCCTATCAGCTCCAAGCATTCTCCTCTGACCTCTGGCATCAACAAAGCATTTTCACACAGATAACTGCCGCTCACTGGATATTTTCTTTTTTTTTTAAATGTTCTCTGTAAACCCTAGAGATGGTTTCTGAAATACTCAGATCAGCTCATCTGACAATCAATCACCACGTCACGTTCAAAGTCATTTAAATCACCTTTATTGCCCATTCTGATGCTCAGTTTGAACTTCAGCAGGTCATCTTGACCATGTCTACGTGCCTAAATGCACTTAGTTGCTGCCATGTGATTGGCTGATTAGATATTTGTGTTAACGAGTAGTTGAACAGGTGTATCTAATAAAATGACCATTCCTCTAGAAACAGTTTATCAAGCATAAAGTTAATGTAAAACACTGAATGTTTATTTCTTACAGACTGAGCTCATCATTCAGATAATGACAGAGAGCCATGAGATCGACAGCCTAAACAGGAAGGTAGAAGATGCCAAGATGAAGCTGGTAACGGAGATAAAGGTAACTGTCTCTGTTGAAATACCTGAGCTGGTTGGTTAAGAGACATATCCTAAATAAAATAATTTCTCACGGAGCACAGCAGAGCTCACTTTCTTTTGTTTTGCATGAATGGTTTTGTAGCTGAGGAAGCAAGCTGCCACTGAGCTGAGAGCCCTGAAGGCTGAGCTGGCTCAGAAGAAGAGTCAGTCATCTCATCCTGGCCTGATGGGAAACACTGCACGGGACAGAGAAAACAAGTCCAAAGCGGTGTCAACTAAGTCACAATAAACTGCACATGCCCTGTTAGTCTGGTTTCATTATTTCAGAACTGTATGTTACTTTTGATTATTTTTGATATTTGATGGAGACTAATTTGTTTGCATTGTTTTTTAATGTTGATTTATGTCCATTTTTCTCAGCTGCTGTAAACTCTGACGCAGTAAGATGACAAAACACGACTCATTACTGTGTGGAATTTCAGTGATTGGCATATTTATTAGAAACAAGGTTTATTTATTTTTTAAAAAGTGCATAAATCTCAGTAAGCTCAATATGGTGGCATTTAAAGAGTGGTTGTCCTTTTAGAGAATCGCAGTTATTTCGGTTAGCAAAGAGGAATGTAACTAGAATCAAAGACAGCAGCAATAAAAGAAACAAATCAACTCTGAAGTGCAAGTATGCCTCCCTGAGTCCAGAGGAACACCGCACCCAATTTACTTAGCAACAAACTGAAGCGGGCTCTGGGATGGTGTAAATTTCTGCAGCATTGTTACATGTATCCCGGCTAGCATCCTAACAGAGCGTTCCACATCATCATGGTCTGCTGCCTGGCGACCGTTTCCTCACTGTAGTCCAAGATGTTGGCATTCCACATGCCAATACCCCTCAAGCCTTTAGATTTCACTGCGTCTGCCTTTTGGCAAATACTCTGTGGGTCATCATACCAAACCTGATGAATTTGTCCATCCTGGTCCTGGGAGAGAGAGAAAATAAAGGAAAAATTGATAATGGCACCAAAAATAAAAATAACACAGGCCTGAAGAGGCTCCTGTGGATGGAAATGTTGGGTTGTATAAATCCTTCCATCCATCTTCTTCCACTTATCCTTGGGGCTATAGTGCACAGACCCTTGCCCCCTTTTTTGTAACATGTGTTTTTGATCTGGGACCAAAACATTTTGCCTAGAAGGGTGCACAGTTTCTCTTTTTTTTCAAAAATACAAATAATCAACAAAACACATTTCATTTGGCAAACAATACAACATCTAATCTAATATATATAAGTATATTTCTGAGCAAAGCAGAATTTAACTTGAAAATATGAAAGAAATTTAAGCACCCTGTAATTGAAGTAGGGAGCCTGCTGCTTGTCGTCCCACAGCCTGCCAGACATTGAGCTGTTGACCTGCTTCATGATCCACTTGTAAGTTTTCTGTTTTCCAGCAGCATCACTGCAAGGGACCCCACGGAAAGGAACTTTCTCTATAGAGCATACTCCCTCCTGGTGTGAGAAAATATGCGACAGTGTGTTACAAATAACAAGCAGAAGTGGAATTTGAGCCACCTGATGGACAATTTTTGGTTACACTATGCTGCTCCGTAAAATTTGCAGGAATTGAACAACAGTGCGAGATCGTGTTCCTCATGATGAAGGAGTGCGATAGCCAGTTAAATAATGTGGCTCACTGACTGACTGAATGACAGTCTAAAGCAAAGAAAATGGTTAAAAATGTAAAAGCTCATATGAACAAGACAGACTTGGTAGGTGCAGTTTGCACAGTAGCACTTTGAGGCACATGTTAGCTTCAGCATGCTAACCAGGCACAGAATTCGTTTCATTTTTGAATTTTCTTTTTATGGTGCTAGATAACAACTTAAAGGATCATGAGTGGGTTTACCAAGTTTAATGGCAGTTCATCTGATACTTCAAATACAAAAATGCCAACATTATAGTGGCACTATGACAGAATTCGGAGGATCAACACAGTCATTAAGATACACTGGACACCGTGGATGTCTATACCAGACCCACGCAGAAGATGTTGAGGCATTTCAGGGGTTAACCTGACAAATTTCATCGCAATCTGGCCAGTTTTGGACTACTAGTTTTCAAAAACCTTCAAGAACAAACTTAAACTGATCTTTTTTTACATGAAGAATATATTACCTGAGAAAAGTTGAGGCATGGATAGTCATAGCCGTACCATGGCACTCCCATCACTATCTTCTTTGGATCGATATTCAGATCCAAATACTGGTTGTAACCTTTAAACAAAGACACCGGTATTTCATGTCATTGTCATAAGCAGATTTACAACAACAACGTGCCTTTCTTCTGTTCATTACTACAAAACTGGACCACTTACCATCTAGTGTCTGATTGAGAGGAGCATTTGCCATTGCAATGCATTCCCCCGTGATCTGGCTCTGCTCGTCGTAGGACATCACAAACAGCAAGTCGCAGGATTTGGCAATAGTTACGTAATCATAGCAGCGCTTATCAATACATTTTGGGGACCACGCAACATCAAATGAGACCTGTGAAATCAGTTAAAGGTAAATATCAATGAGATGCCACTTTAATATCATTCAGACTGGCCAGATTGGAAAATGCTGACAGGACTTCATTCATTTACCAAGTTTTGCCAAAATGGTATGCTTTTAGTGATATTTGTTTGTATAGTTATAGAAGAATTAGCAGGCAGATTTTCATGAAACTTAGTGGACTTGTGAAGTTAGGTTTTAGTATGGCTCGAGTGAGACTGGCCTTGGGAAATTACTGTTCTCTTCAAATTCCCAGTCATTTCACTTTACCTGAGAACCTGGGATCTCCCTGTGAAAGATCTCAGTGGTCTCTTTGACCAGAGAGGTCAAAGCATGGTACTCTGGTGAGCCCTCTTCCACAGCTTGTTCAATGTCTATGTTAATCCCATCCATAAACTGACTCTTGGCCAAGTTGATCTTGTCTGTTATCCATTCTGTTCTGTTGTCCTGGTCCACAATGTAAGAGAGGGGGACGTCACCTTTTTCCAACATCACAAGAAAAGAGATAAATGTACAACAACTCAATGAAAAGAAGTACCACACATAGTGCAAAGGTTCTGAGCCACCCCTCATTTCTTTATATTTTGCTTCATAATTGGTATTATGAATGCAGAAAAGTACTGTCAGATTTTGAATACCATGTGGAAAGCGTGTGATTGGAAACTGCTTCATTTTTTCAGCATGACAATGATCCCAAACACACTGCCAGTGCAGTAAAAGATAAAAACAAACAAACAAAAAAAAAACCTGGATCAAAACACACACAACTGGATTGGCCTCCCCAGACTCAACATTATTGAGGCAGTGTGGGATCATCCTGACAGAGAATGAAACAAAGGGCAGCCAACATCCAAAGAAGAGCTTTAAATGTCCTTCAGATGAATGTCCTGGAGAATTGTTCCTGAATACTACCTAGAGAAATTGCAAGAAAGCTGCCTAAGCGTTCAGGCTGCGTTGAAGAATAAAGGTGATCATACCAAATATTGATTTTCATGCTTGTTAAATACTGTATAAACTCTGCTTTTGCCTTTGCCATTGTATTTAGATTTGTGTTTGCACATGTGTCAATAAATCACTGCACGCATTTCCCATTTTCCTAGCAAAATATAAAGAAATGAGGGGTGGCTCAAGACTTTTGCACAGTACATTAAAAACAAGGTGCATTTGATCATTTGTTAAAAAGATTCTGCAGTGAATTTCTGTCCTAATAACGGTCACAAGACATTCACACTCTTACTCAAATGCACGCACGCACACAAGATTGTTGATTTGTGTAACCATGTTTTTCATATACCATGTGTATTTTTATTTTTTCAGATGCTTTTTGTTACAGGTGCAGCAGAAGGTGAACCATTGTGTTTTCCTACTTGTGCTCTGTCCTCTTACTTATGTCTTTTTCCCCCTATTTTCTCCCCCTTTCTCTTTTTTCTTTCCTGATTCTTGATTCATACCAATAAATGGAAAAGGGGGAAATACTGTGGTATATTTAGGTAGATCTTGGCAACTCCAGTAACCTTTCACCACCAGTGCTTAATGTAATGAAGAACATGATCTTACCTTTGAGGACTATCCGTGCACCTTTGGAGTGAGCGTAGCACATGAGCTCAGCATCATATTTTCCAAACACTGCCACTGTCGTTACCATGCTCCAGTTGTAGGATTTCCATGTCTTTCCGCCCACGTCAAATATAAACACCTGAAAACAGCGTGACAATACACACACACACACACGGACACGCACAACTGTAAGGAGATCTTTATTTTCTCACAAATCACCTCAAAAAGGCAAGAGGCTGCATTTTTCTGTCAAAATCACTTTCCTGCCACATCTACTGAATCCTGAACAGCCCAGACTATCAGGAAACAAAGCAGAGCTGAAGACAATGACATTATTAAAAGTGTACAGTGGCATATTGGCAAAGCTAATGATGGTGATTTATTGAAACCAGAAGTGTTAAGTACTATATGTGTAAAGCAACATCCAGTATTTCTACTGAACAGCTGGCTAAAAAGTGAGTTCTGATTGATTATCTGAGCACTGACTGATGTGTTCCAAGCATATAATTTTTGTAACTTTATAATGGTGTTCCTTCTCCCTTCAGGGCTACCCTGAAAAACAGATTTTAATCTCAGGGGACTTCCTGGTTACATAAGGAAAGTGCACAAAATCTGCTAATGGAGGGAGCAGACATACCATCCCCTTTCCCCTGCACTGGGTCTGTGTTATTGATTTCTAATAAATCATTATTGAAACCATGTGCCTGTATGTTTTTTAGCTAACACAAACCTGCATTTAGCTGAAAGGGGATAAATACTTCCTTATAAAAAGCACTTAAGCTTTATGAAGTTAAATATATTTAGCTTTAACAAAAAAACCCTGGTGTTGCAACAGGGCTTTGCTGTACCTTGTAATTGGGAACTGAAAATGCTCTTAATGGGCAGAGATGGGAAACACACACACACACACACACAGACAGGGCTGGGGGCGCTCCTGCAACGGACGATGGTCTATGAGAGATATTTGTAAAATATAAAAAAGCTGAATCACTGGATATTTTTTTTAAAGCAAGCTGCGCAGCGGATGTTCTTCAGGCCAGATGGGCCTCAAAATGAGAAACTTATTCAACCACCACGAAACACTGCCTGCACCAGTAAACAGAATGCTAAAAATCAATTTAACCTTCTGTATTCATTAAAAAGGTTAAAGATATGATCTTTTTTGTATAGTCTCTACACTACAGAGGACTGTTAATGAACTAATTTGAATCACACCTCTGTCATAAGACCCACTTTTATTATTACAGCCATGAACATCATATTCTTATTCTGCTATTGACTCAACCTTGCTTTATTGCCTTGAGGCGACTGTTTGTTGTGATTTGGCGCTATATAAATTGAATTGAACTGATCTGAATTGCAGTAGGCTATTACACGTAATCGAAGCAAACGCGCAGCATGAATTCACCTGTGCAAAAACGTATTTCTCTATTTCAGAGGAGTTTCTCGGCTCGAGTAGCCGACAAGCCTTAAAGCAGCTGCCAACACCAACTACACCAACAGCTTTAACCAGCAGCAAAGCTTATGTAATAAATGCTACTAAAATCCTTGTAAATGCGTCTGAGATTGTCTGGTTGTGCGCTATAAGCGGTTGTTCAAAGGTTTTGCAAGAGGTTGGTCAACAAGCGTCAACTAAGTTTACCTCAAAGTCTTTCTCCTCACGAATCTGTTGACACAGCTCCGGTTTCTCACACGGGCACACGCTGGACTTACAGACAGCGAGGAGCGAGCACAAAACCACAAGAAAGCTGTACATTTTTAAGGAGAAAAAAGAAAGTTGAGACTAGAGTGATCCAATGCAACTATGAGCTTCCGTACGGCGAGCGAGATGGGACAAACCTCTACTGTCAACTATCCGTACGGCTACTCGGAAAATAAAGTAACTCAGTTTTTCCCATTGCTATAACATATATTTGTTGGAACAATGCTTCTTGGCAATAAATCTTATAGCGTTGGAAAGACTGTTTATTTCTCCTTACATGGTGGTGCCACATTTGTAAGGAAAATCCATTTGTGGGTTGAGCAGCAGAGTTGAGTATGTGGGTTGTACCCATGAAAAACTTGCCAGACCGTCCCTGCCAATGCCAAACAGCTTATTCTGCTATTGACTCTTGCTTGGTGTTATTTATGGGATTGGATGATTGTGTGTGCATATTTTATTTTATTGTATTTTTTGTGTGAGCATGTGTGTGTTAAAGCAATAGAGAGTCAGGCTGCCCAAGGAGGTCAAACTAAACCTGGTGTAAATATTGACAGATTTCAGTTCAGGGGCAGAACAGAGCTCCAAATGATGAACTCTGACCTAACTTTCCCAATTATGATATAGGTCAATATGACCCATTATCACCCAAGATCTGTTGCACAAATGCAAACACAAATTTTTCTTTGTCGGTACCGAGAAAGAAAAATTTGAATAACAGAATAACAGAATAATACTAGATACACGTGTATCTAGTATTATTCTGTCCACTGGTAATGGCTGGCTTGAAACAAACAGGTTTTTTTTAGCTCTCAGCAGCAATGACCTCATGAACATCTTTACAGAAACAGGGACATGAATAACTACACACTTCCCACAGATTTGACAGATCATCATCAAGTACTGCAACTTTAGAAATAAACTCTTGAAGGTTTTGATATTAAATGTCATCAATTTCTGTTTATTTACAGGCTTCTGAGGACGGGCAGCGCGATGGTGTGGTAGTTAGCACTGTTGCCTCACAACAAGAAGGTCTGGGTTTGATTCCACCTTGGCTCGGGCCTTCCTGTGTCGTGTTTGCGTGGGTTTTATCCGGTTACCTCCTACAGTCCAAAGACATGCACTTACTGGGGTTGGGTTAATTGCCCTATGACAGCTGGGATAGGCTCCAGCCCCCCTGTCACTCTGAAAAGGGGAAGAGGATGGATGGCTTTTGAGGACACTTTAATTCAATTTTGAATAAAGCCTACACATGACACAACTTTTTAAAATGAGGAGCTACAGTCAGGATTTAGAGTACATTACTGCACAGAAACAGTACTGGTCTCTGCTTTTGTCCTGCTAGAACTCAATGATCATTTAATTTTACAGCAGAGCCAAGATTACAATACATAACTGGGATTAAAGGATCCACAATATGATTGTTTTAGTCACATTCGTCTGCTAGATATATATGTTCATGTAAACAGCAATTATTTCACACACACAAAGTTTATAATGGAGTTACACTGGGTTCTGTGCTAGGACTGGTACCGGTACATAATGCATGCCTTAGGCAATTTTATTTAAACAAACAAACAAACAAACAACATTGTATACAGAATTCCAATGGAGATGGGACCCAGTTACAGTTATCTGTGAAGCCAGATTGCACAAATAATGTGTCTAAACTACAGGCATGTCTTAAAGACATGGAGGTCTGGATAACCTCAAAGTGTTCAAAGTTGTTGTATCTAGCAGATAGCTTTACTGCAGTATTACTGTGACTCATCTTGGGGTCCGTTTACTTGTGCAGATTTGTCAAAAATAGTAACATCCTGTCTCAGAGTGGTGCTGAAAAACTAGTTCATGCTTGTAACACTTTATCATCAGTGTGTCCTGAGCACTGCATCAAGAGTACCAACAGGGGCTCGAAAGAGCAACGGGATTGCTCTCCCTCCATTGTCAAGATTAGGCTTAAAATCTTTCTTCTTCACAAGACTTAGCACATGTGAACTTAAACAATAGAATAGAATAGAATAGAATAGAATAGAATAGAATAGAATAGAATAGAATAGAAAGTGTTTATTGTCATTAAACATGGAGTATGACAAAACTGTAGCAGCTGTCACAGTTCAGTGCCTTTTCTTTGTAAAACCATCTCTATAAAATCATCCCTTACTTGCGGTCCAGCAGCCTTCTCGCTTTCATTCTTCATGGAGTAACAGGTTACTAAATTGCAATAAACAACAGAAAATGAAAATTTAGCGATACTGAAGATAATTTAATTGGTCAAAAAGAGAAGAAGAGCTCTAATGATACAAAGAGAGGAGAGGAACTGAGAAACTGCAAAAGAAGAAACCAGCTGCGAGTGCAGTGCTGATCAGCATGTGATGACCTGCCAATCAGGCCATCGCAGGAGAGACAACAGAGAGCAAGAGTCCATGGAAACCGTGTGTGTGTGCGCGCGTGCGTGCGTGCGTGCGTGTGTGTGTGTGTGTGTGTTCATGCAGTGCCATTCTCAACATTTTGCTTCCAGCAATCAGCACACTGTGTCCTGTTTTAGAGCATCAGAATGAACAGCTAGCTGGTATTTTGGCTAAGCAAACCTGCTAAAATTGTTGGGCAGCAGATGAAATGATTGTCGTTTTGTGTTACCTAATTGTTACCTAATATTGTTTTGTTTTTTTTTACGTTGGTAGCTTAATTGTCATAAGTTGTACCCCATGCTTCTCCTCAATGTTGTTAATAAATATAGTCTAATCCACAGAATCTGAATTAAATGTTCTTTCCGTATTCTTTGCAAGCTGTAAATATATAAATAAAATCATGTATTGTGAATGTGTTTCCGTGAACACAATTTTTAAAACATAATACTATAAGATTAAAAGTGCAGTTAGAGACATATTAAAAAGGTTTAATATGCTTTGGATTGAGTCAAAGTCCAGAACTAAAGGTAATTATAGTGGTTACTGCAGTAATCAGTGCTAAAACAGTACAGGCAGAAAATAGTATAATAAAAATTTCTGACTGCTTTCTAGAAAATCTTGCCCCTGCATACTGAATTTGGTGGCGCTGTAATTAAAATTAATTTAAGCAATACTTACTATAGTACTCTAAATGAGAAAACCCAGCTCATTTATTAAGCAGGTACAAAATGCCAACAATCCAGTTAGATAAATAAAGTGTCTAAATGAGTTCAGATCAGTGCTGTCAGCTGTGGCTGTGGCCTGTGTGCTTCATGTGCTCATAAAGTGAACTGACATTTTCTGAAGAAATGCTAGTTTGTATACTTTTCTGGTTAGTAGGCAAATTAAGTTAGAACATTGTTAGAGTTTTATTGCTTTTAATTTTTTTGTACTAATATCTATCCACAATCTTAGAAAACATATATATTAAAATTTTCAGTGGTATTTTTGCGTATTTTATATTACTACAAACAAATCAAATATGACATTCTTTTGGCTTTAAACACTGGAAACATAAAAATTAAAAATTATGCACAATATATGAAAATGTAAATGGATTGAATTGATTGATTGATTGAAAATAAACTTAATTTTAATTTGTCATCCTACTTTCATTTATTTTTTTTCTTATTTATTTTTGCTGTATAATAAAAACATCTATTGATGCCTTACAAGTGGTTCCTGGCATCCCAGATCCTGTGTGACACAAACAAAATCATCATTTTAATCTGAAATTTTAGTTTACTAATTACTACTACTAATTTTTAACTTTAATTTTTTTTTTAATGATTCTGAAACACTGTGACAATGGCAGTTAAGTCAACATATGTTGGGTTATTGACTTTGGAAAGGTGGTCTTGGTCATGGCCAATCCCAGGAGCAAGATGACATGACTGTGAAAATTTCTCTGGCCAGGGCACACTGACATTTGAATGAATTTATATTGTATCTGTCTGAGATAATTATTTCACTTTTTAAAATAATTTATGTTCATAGCGTCACACCAGAAATTTTACAGTTTTTATTTAAATCGCTTTTGGAAAAAGTATACAAATAAAACTGCTTTTACTGCATGCTGAAATATTGTATGCTAGCATTTTATTTATTTATACATTAAAGTATTTACAAATATAACAAAAATGCTTAAGATTAGAAAACAGCTGATCGATTTAAAATGTTGAAGTCCTATAGCGAAAAAAATATCCTTGTAATTGGGACACTGGAAATTTGAGAAAGGAGAGAGCCAGGTCAATGCAACTTGTCACATCTGTGATGTTTTTTTTTATTAGTTTATTTACTTTGTCTAATCAGCATGATCAGGGCATGGTAACATCAAGACCAAAGACAGTCAGCTTGAAGTTAATGATACATTTGTTGGGCAACGTCAGCAAAAAGATCAGTTTAAAAAGGACGCCTCTGGCTTCAGAGCCTCACATTCACCGCCAGCCATGAAGGTGCTTGTGCTAGCTCTTGCTGTGGCCTTCGTAGGTGAGTATGCATTATTTAAAATTAATAGCTCTTAAATTAATTTTCTGAAAAAAAAATCAGCTTTTTTCAAGATTAGATATTAATTTTTATGCATTATAAGGGCAAAAAAATAACAAAAATTTCAAAAGCATTGCAGCTTAGAAAAATTGCAACTGCCGCTGCTAGCAGTACAATGCTGGCAAAATACTAAAAATGACAGTTTTGCCAAATGTCTTTCCAGCTAAGCACATTCTGGCAAAATAACATAAACGCTGTACCATTGGACTATTCATTTAGAAATTCTTTTACCTATTTTTGTCATCTGTGACTGTCAAATTAACATTTTATTCCTGTTTTACAGTGGGGGACCAGCACAACTTAGGTACGTTGTTAATTATCAGTTAGTGGAGAGCGTTTCTGCCTCGCCTTCGAAATTCAAATGATTCACTTTGTTTCCTTGTCTTTGATTACAGCCCCAGGATTTGCCCCTGTTAAGACCCACGTGTACAAATATGAAGCAGTTCTTATGGGCGGCCTGCCTGAAGAGGGCCTCGCTCGAGCTGGGGTTAAAATCCAGAGCAAAGTTTTGATCAGTGCAACGAGTGCCAGCGACTGCATTGTGAAGGTAAAGCCCACTAGGCAGGATTAAAAACGAAACAAACATTTGTGAACCAAACAACTTCATCCAAAAGTTGTTTCTCGCACTGTTTTTGTAGTTTGCAGACCCTAAAATATTGGAGTACAGTGGCATCTGGCCCAAAGATCCTTTCCATCCAGCCCCCAAGCTCACTACAGCCCTGGCTGCTCAGCTCTCAACACCCATCAAGTTTGAGTATGCAAATGGCGTTGTCAGTAGAGTGTCTGCACCGGCTGGCGTCTCTACAACTGTGCTGAACATCTACAGGGGAATCCTCAACATCCTGCAGCTGAATGTGAAGAAAACACAGAATGTGTATGAGCTGCAAGAGGTGCAAAAACTCACCCACTCATCACGTTTTACTGTACTTGCAAAATGCTTGAAAACTGACTGAAAATAATAACAATCTGCATTTTGATTGTATTTTGTGATCTAGTCTGGAGTTCATGGTGTGTGCAAGACCCAGTATGTCATCAGGGAGGATGCAAAGGCTGAACGCATTCATTTGACCAAATCCAAGGACCTGAACCACTGCCAGGAGAGAATTGTGAAGGATATCGGCTTGGATTTCCTGGAAAAATGCCATGATTGTGAAGCTGTAAGGGCAACTTCCAGTTCTTTTTATGATTTCTCTCTCTGCAGAACTTTCTTATAAGCTGGCAGTTTGAAGATTGCATGGGTTTTTATAATTGCAGAGAGGAAAGGCCCTGGAGGGAACAGCTTCCTATAACTACATCATGAAGCCAACACCCAGCGGTTCTCTGATCATGGAGGCAGTTGCTACAGAGGTCATCCAGTTCTCACCTTTCAACATCTTAAATGGCGCTGCTCAGATGCAGTCTAGGTATGCGGTTTAAACTAAAAATAATAAACTTTATTACAGTCATGTAACCGCTGTAACCACATTAACTGAGTGTTTATGTATTCTCACAGGCAAAACCTGACCTTCGTGAACATGGAGAACACCCCTGTTGAGCCTGCCAGAAATGATTATGTTCAACACGGATCCTTGCAGTATGAGTACGGCAGAGAGGTTCTCCAGACCCCCATTCATCTTCTGAAGGTCACCAATGCTGAGGAGCAGGTAATTCAGAAAACATTCCCTTGTCGTCAGGCTTTGCTGAATTCATCCTGCCTTTTCATCTGTAATGTTTTGTTTCCTCACAGATTGTTAACACTATGAATCACCTGGTAGCCTCTAACGTGGACAGGGTTCACGAAGATGCCCCTCTGAAGTTTGTTGAGCTTATCCAGCTGCTGCGTGTGGCCAGATTTGAGACTATTGAGTCTCTCTGGACTCAGTTCAAATCTAGACCTGATCGTAGGTAAGTGCAGCTTTCGTTTTGCAAAGGCCCATGAAACAAATGTGCCATGGATGATGAGATTGCATTCCTCTTTCCCAGGCACTGGTTACTCGATGCTATCCCCAATATTCGCACTCAAACTGCTCTTAAGTTTGTCAGTGAGAGGGTCCTTGCTGGTGAGCTGACTGATGCTGAAGCTAGTCTGGTTCTCATGAAATGTCTAAACAATGTAACACCTGACCAGAAAGCCATCGAACTTATTAAGGTAAGTCCATTTTTAAAGTTTTCTTATATATTCATGGAAGCTTTTATGTGTAATAATTTCTATACGGTATTTTCACCACTTTTCAGACCCTGGCTGAGAACCAGAAAGTCAGACGTAATCCCATTCTGCAGACTGTTGTCATGCTGGGCTGGGGCACTGTAATTTCCAGATACTGTGAAGTACAGCCATCTTGCTCACCTGATCTTGTGACAGTATGTATCATTTGAACATGTTTTATATTGTTAAAGTTCAGTTTTGACATCAGTGGCTTTAACATTTTCACATTCCTCGCACAGCCCATCCATAGACAAGTTGCTGAGGCTGTTGAAGCTGGTGATGTTGAGCAGCTCACTGTCGCTCTCAAATGCCTGGGTAACGCCGGACATCCTGCTAGCCTTAAGACAATCATGAAGCTCCTGCCTGGCTTTGGCAGTGCTGCTGCCAGAGTGCCGCTCAGAATTCGCGTTGATGCTGTTCTAGCCCTGAGGAGAATTGCAAAGAGGGAACCCAAGATGGTGAGACCTCATTCTCTGATTCCTACCATCAATATCATCACATCATTGTGTGTGGCTGGACCTATACCATTTGGGCTTTCTAATTAGATCCAGGAAATAGCTGCTCAGCTGTTCATGGACAAGGAGCTCCACGCAGAGCTCCGTATGGTTGCTGCCATGGTGCTCTTTGAGACTAAGCTGCCCGTGGGTCTGGCAGCCAGCATTGCCACCGCCTTGCTCAAAGAAAAAAACCTGCAGGTCGTTAGCTTTGTTTACTCTTACATGAAGGCTATGACCAAGACCACCTCTCCTGACCAAGCTTCTGTGTAAGAACCAAAATGATCTTCTAATCTTCTAAGTTTCTTCACATGTGTACATGTTAATCTATTGAATCGCAACTATATCCATATTCTCCTTTCAGTGCTGCAGCTTGTAACATTGCCTTGAGGTTCCTCAACCCCAAAATAGGCAGACTGGGCTTCCGCTACAGCCGAGTCCAGCGTGTTGACACCTATAACGGTAAGAAGATACCATCTATCTATCTATCCATCCATCCATCCATCCATCCATTCTTTCTCTTCCACTTATCCTGTTCAGTGGGCTGGAGCCTATCCCAGCTGTACCAGATAAATAATTTGCCATTGCAGACCTTAGATTCATGCATATGGTGTGATGACTTTTGTCCATTTGCCACGTAGATCCCTGGATGCTGGGTGCTGCCGCCAGTGCCATCTACATTAACGATGCTGCAACAGTATTACCAAGAATGATTATGGCCAAAGCCCGTACTTACGTGGCCGGAGCTTATACTGATGTTCTTGAGGTAAGATGTTTAACCAGTTTTTAACCAGCACTGCTCACAGACATAAAAGTGTCTACTATGTACATATTATGTACTATGTACATATTATCTACACGGGTCATATTGTCTATACAGTACATATTGTGTATACAGTTTTCATCAGATTTTTTATCATTCTTTATACCCTACCTCCTGTATTTTTTTATATTTTCTTATTTATTTTTATCTTACCTCTTATACTTTATCTTATTGTATCCTAGTCACTGTGTCGCTGTATATTTTACAATACCTTGCCGCTGCTACATTGAAATTTCCCCATCATGGGACTAATGAAGAATTTCTTATTCTTATTCTTATTTACATATTAGATAAATAACTAAAACTAGGAGAATGTGCCACTTTCAAAAAATATGTAAACCATTCATATTTCAGTATATGTACTAATTTTATAATGCACTTTCTCAGATTGGAGTGAGAACTGAGGGGATCCAGGAGGCTCTTTTGAAAAGACAACATGAAGGTTCTGAGAATGCAGATAGGATCACCAAGATTAAACAAGCCATGAGAGCTGTAAGTTCAAGTCACCCGCACCAAAGTGAAAACAGTACTTTGGCAAGAGGAAAATTATGTTTCTGAGGCATATTAATAAAAGCTATTGTTTTCAACTTGCAAATTTCTTCCTGTGACAGCTTTCTCAGTGGAGGGCAAATCCTTCAAGCGAGCCCCTGGCCTCTATGCATGTGAAACTGTTCGGACAAGAAATTGCATTTGCCAACTTTGACAAAGCCAAGGTTGATCAGCTTATTCAGGTATGATATCTCCCACAGCTTCATATAGCTCTTTAGTAACATTACATTATTTGAAGTGAAAACTAATAAGAAACTTGGTCTTTACAGTTTGCAAGCGGACCTTTAAGAAACAGACTCAGAGATATTTTGAATTCTGAGCAGTCTGGTTACACAGCGCATTTTGTTAACTCAATGCTGCTCAGTGAGTTCCGTCGCATCCTTCCCACCAGTGTTGGTTTGCCTATGGAGATCAGCCTCATTACTTCCGCTGTGACTGCTGCATCTGTTAAATGTAAGTTTCTTTTGTACAGTTTAGGTGTGGTGGATTTTTTATAATTTTTTTTGGAGGGGGGGGGTATGTTTAATAATAATAATAATTTTTGGGTTTTTTTAAGTCCAAGCCACTGTGTCACCACCTCTGCCCGCCAACTACCGTGTTTCCCAACTTCTGGAGTCTGACATCCAACTGAGGGCTACAGTTGCTCCAAGGTACGTGATGACTTGACAAGCTTCTTCTCAGCAGCAGACTCAGAACTCACTTTTAACACATAAATGTTTTCTGTCTTTTGCAGTGTTGCCGCCCAAACCTATGCAGTTATGGGCGTGAATACCGCTTTAATCCAGGCTGCAGTGATGACAAAAGCCAAGGCTTACACAGCCATTCCTGCACAGATGAAAGCAAGAATTGACATCGTTAAGGGCAGCTTCAAGTTTGAGCTCCTGTCTCTCCAGAACATTAATACAATTGCATCTGCACAGTATGTACATTTGTTGTCACTAAATCACATGCATTCCAACATTTTTTGGCCTTTTTTTGTCAGCTTTTTCTGTGCTTCTTTTTCTCTCCAACAGCGCTGAGACGGTTGCTATTGCAAGAAATGTAGAAGACCTCCCAGCTGAACGAAGCACACCAGTGATCCCATCTAAGGCTGCATCACAACTGTCAAGGGACCCTCTCAACTCAAGGAGCTCCAGGATGGCATCCTCTATGACTGATGACATGGTGAGTTTGATTCTCTAGCCTCCTTTTGCAACACAAACATCTATGCAGTTTGAAATAAACGTGGCAATCTCTGCTGTGATTTTACAGTCTGCGTCATCTGAACTCATTCCTGCTGACCAGCCAAGGAAAATTGGGAGTCAAATTAAACCCCCTAAAACAAATCGGAGGAAAATCTGTGCTTCAAGTAAAACCTTTGGATTCAAGGCCTACGCTGAGACCGAATCTCAGAATGCCGCCTTCATCAGAGCCTGCCCTCTCTACTCCCTCATTGGAAAGCATGCTGCTTCTGTTAGGATTGCTCCAGGCAAGTGAAATTGGTGAACTTGAAGTTATAGCCTAATTTGCAAAGATTCACGTTTTGTTTTATGTATTTATTTATATTATGTTTTGTTTATATTTCAGTTTCTGGACCAGTCGTTGAGAAGATTGAAGTTGAGATTCAGATTGGAGATAAAGCAGCAGAAAATATGATTGAACCAATTGATATGAGTGACGAGGAGGAAGGTCTTCAGGATAAGAATGTCCTCTTGAAAATCAAGAAAATACTGGAGCCTGGTCTCAAGAACACCACATCATCTTCCTCCAGTTCCAGCAGCTCTTCTTCATCCAGCTCTAGCTCCAGCAGCTCTTCTTCATCCAGCTCTAGCTCCAGCAAATCTTCTTCATCCAGCTCCCGATCCAGCAAATCTTCTTCATCCAGCTCCCGCTCCGGCAAATCTTCTTCATCCAGCTCCCGCTCCAGCAAATCTTCTTCATCCAGCTCCCGTTCCAGCAAATCTTCCTCATCCAGCTCCAGCTCCAGCAAATCTTCTTCATCCAGCTCCCCCTCCAGCAGCTCTCAATCTAACAAATCTCGCTCCAGAAAGTCCCGCTCCACCAGCTCTCGCTCAAGCCGCTCTCCTTCAAGCTCCTCCACATCTCCATCATCCAGTTCTTCATCCAGATCTTCATCCAGGTCCTCTTCTGGCTCCAGACGTAAAATAGCTAATATTGTTGCCCCTGCTGTCAATACACCAAGGAGAGTGAGCAGTTCCTCCAGCTCAAGCTCCAACAGCTCTAACAGCTCCTCCAACAGCGATTCATACTTGCTCAGTGCATCTAGAAGAAGCAACAGCAGCAGCAGTAGCAGCAGCGACAGCAGAAGAAGCAGAAGAAGCAACAGAAGAAGAAGCAGCAGCAGTAGCAGCAGTAGCAGCAGCAGCAGTAGCAGCAGCAGCAGGTCATCAAGCACAAGCTCCTCTAGGGCCAGTGCTCAGTCTAAGGTACTTCACCTTCTCTTCTTATCATGAAAAAAATTTCAGAAATTGTGCAGTACTTATTTTAGAATTTTTTTTTATTACAGCAAGAACTGCTTGCCATGAAGTTTAGAAAGAGCCACATCCACATGGTAATTATTGAGCAACATGACAAAGCTGCATCATGTATTGTTTGAGTTGGCTGAATGTTTGGGGTTTTTTTGTTCGCAGCATGCCATCTCCAAACAGCGTGGTAGCAGTCACAGCAGCGCCCGCAGCTTTGATTCCATCTACAATAAGGTGATTGGTCAAATCAAAACATTTACAATGTTATTCATTAAATTGAAAATAAGATCTCAACTTTAAGTCTCTATGGATCTCTGGTTTGCACTTTCAGGCCAAGAACCTTGCTAATACACTCACTCCTGCCATGTCCATTGCTATCCGTGCTGTGAGAGTCGACCAAAAAGTCCAGGGATACCAGTTAGCAGCTTACTTGGACCAAGAGACTAATAGAGTACAGCTGATTGTGGCCAGAGTGGCTGAGAAGAACAACTGGAAAATCTGTGTTGATGCTGTGAAGTTGAGCCCCCACAAAGTGATGGTAAAAAATATATATATAATTAATTAAAAAATAAAATAAAATAAAAGCTTACAAATGTATGACTAAGTAATCAACTGAAATTAAGTGTGATGCTTAGGATTTAACTAATTGAAATTTATTTTAGGTCAAGATTGCCTGGGGTGCTGATTGCAAGCAATACTCCACCATGATCGCAGCTGAAACTGGTCTTTTGGGTAATGAGCCTGCAGCTCGTCTGAAGATGACTTGGGACAAACTGCCAAGGAGCGTGAAGTGCTACACAAAGAAGTAAAGATGCAAACTAATGCACATTTTAATTCAGCACTTTGATCAAAAACCCCCTTTCAGACATCTTGAAGATGGAAGTGCTTAGGAATTATTTTTCTTTTGACATTGTCATTTGGATTGAAAACTGTTAAAAGCTATTTCAAAAACACATTAACCTTTATGTCTTTCTAGAGCCTTGAAATACCTTGCCCCTGTTGGTCAGCAATATGAAGTGAGCCAGAAAAAGGCCAAGAATCCTAAAAATCAGATAAAATTGACTGTAGCTGTTGCTTCAGAGACAAGCCTGAATATTGTGCTAAACACACCAAAGGTACAGTTTTGTTGCCCATTTTTAATTATACAATTGAAATTGAAAATGTTTGCAATACACTTTGTCACTCAGCTTGTATAACCGCTTTCTAACTGTTCAATATTACAGATGACCGTTTACAAGCGTGCGGTGAGTCTCCCTGTTGCTCTGCCCATTGGAAACACTGCTGCCGAGGTGGCAGCAATCCGGGACAACTGGGCTGACAGGCTCTCCTACTTGGTTACCAAAGCTAACGCAGGTGAAAATATTTTAATACAAAAAAAAAACACGTTTCATATTTCTGTGGTTGATCTTTAAGAGGCTAATATGTGATCTCCTTTTCATCCAACTCTAGTTGAATGCTCCCTAATCGATGACAAACTGATCACATTCAACAACAAGGAAACTACAAACGAGATACCACACTCTTGCTACCAGGTCTTGGCTCAGGATTGCACACCAGAGCTCAAATTCCTAGTTCTGCTGAAGAGGGACCAAATACAGAACCAGAACCAGATTCTTATAAAGATTTCAGACATGTAAGAGCAGCCAGCATTTATGTGGAAAAGAAATGTCAACCTGTAAGCCCAGAAAATACTTATATGTAATTGAACTGCTTATCAACAGTGAAGTGGACATGCATTGGAACAACAATGATATCGTGGTGACCGTTAATGGAGCTAATGCCAACCTGCCATACATGCACCAATCAGGTTTTTTTTTTTTTAATGACACAAAATTGAACTGTGAGATTATTCCATTTGAAAGCTCATTTATATATTTGCATTTATTTTAGGTTCAATACAAGTGATCAGGTCAGGTCAAGGCGTTGCCCTCCTTGCACCAAGCCACGGTCTTCAGGAGGTCTTCTTTGGTCATAAAGAATTGAGGGTAATACAATAAATACTGATAATAATAATAATATATCCATTGTTTTCTAGGCCTCGTGATTCCCTGTGGCATTAACCTACATACTAGTAATAGTTAAATCTTCTTATTTCAGATTAAAGTTGCAGACTGGATGAAAGGAAAGACTTGTGGAGCCTGTGGAAAGGGTGACGGAGAAACCAGACAAGAGTACCGCACACCCAGTGAGCAGCTGACTAAGGACGCAGTCAGCTACGCTCACTCCTGGGTTCTGTCTTCAGACACCTGCCGTGATCCCTCTGGTAATACTTGCAGTACCTGTTTGATCTTTCTCTATTAGAATATCACCACCACTTGCAAAATGCCACACCACGCACCAAGACAGCCAAGAAACAATGAATATTTTGCATCTAACAATACATAGATACATTGCTTACCTTCAGTTTTAACACTTTTTCCAGAGTGTTCCCTAAAACACGAATCTGTGAAGCTGGAGAAGCAGATCATTTTCCAGGGTGTGGAGTCCAAATGCTACTCTGTTGAGCCCGTGCTGCAGTGCCTGCCCGGCTGCATGCCCGTGAGAACCACCAATGTCAACATTGGCTATCACTGCCTGCCAAGTGGTGAGTCGCAAGAAAGCCCAGCTGCTTCAGAAAACTCTGTCACTCTCTTGATATCGTACAAAATTTCCAATCACTTTACTTTTTTTCACTGTTGCAGGCACAAGCGTGAATCGTTCTGCTATGAGAAGTTTCTACGAGAAGAGCATCGACCTGAGGGATACTGCAGAAGCCCACCTGGCCTGTCGCTGCACTCCTCAGTGTACTTAATCTCATTGCCTTCGGTCATATGACATTTTGTTTTCTGTTTTAGGCAGGTGTTGTTAATTACTGTGGCACAACTTGTAAACTTAAATAAATCCAAGAAGCATGTGAAGCATGAAGTTGTTGCGCTCATCTTCCTTTACACTTATTACACTTATTCTTTATACTTATACATAAATAAGATAAACCTTATTTCTCCCCAAAATGAGTTACAGAAGCCAAAACATTAAACTCAACCTATTGAAAATAGTTTAAATAAGGTAGAAAAAAACATATAGCTAAATAAATTAAAATACAAGATAAACAAATCACAATGAGGTCCAGTCTACTCAAAAGAACCCCCCCCCCCCAAAAAAAAATAAAATAAAGTAAAATAAAAGAGCTCAATGAGTAAAATACAAAAGAAATACAATAAAATGTCATGGATATAATACAGTAAGGAGCACAAAAGGTTAAAATCGAAATAAAATGCAATAAAGGTAAAAATAAATTTAAAAAAATGTCTTACCAAATGCACACTAAAGGATCTCAGGAAATTTCAGGAAATATAATCTTCTCGTTACCCTTCTTGTATGCACTTCTATGCAAATCTATATAAACAGTGTCTCTTTTTTCATGATCTCTGAAAGAAAACACCACATTGAAATTACATTTGTAATAAAATCTTAAATAATTTAGGAACAGTTGCCATAATACAAGTCAAAGAAACCCTCTGACATGTCACAGAGCTACACACCAGCCTGTGTGAAATAAATGACTTTTGAGTGTTTAAGTCTTTTTCTTTTTTTTTACTACATGCCCATGAATATGTTTTTGCTTTCAAACATTGGGTGATGGGCTACAATAAAGTTGCTTTTTATAGTAAAAATTAAACACAATCAAAATTTTAAAAAAACTTTATTCATTGTTATTAACATTAAGTGGTACACTCTGACTTTGTAGACCTTCCAGTGAACTGGCAGGTTAAAAAAACACCCGACTGAGTCAGACATTTGCATTCACACAAACACCTCTTTTGGGCGATATCTAGAAAACTTCGGGGCTGCGGTGCATCTGTCATATCGGCTTATTTTAAGTTCATCAACAATCAGTTTAAGTCAGGGGTTAAAGTGAGCCAGCGCCTTTGGTTAATGATTAATCAAATCTGACTGACAGTTTAATATAAAATACAGATTTCAGGTTTTTATGAGCTGCAGTCTGGTGGTCCATTTAGACAAAGTTAAGTCAAGTTAAGTCCTGTAAAAACAGGATTGTAAGTTACTGCAAGTTCTGCATTGTAATGACTTCAGCAGTTTATCCATCTGCACAGCTTGCTCACTATTGCTCACACTCCAATAAAGAAGCGATCCTTGATACGCTAACAGAGGGCGTAGTATAAGCTGAAATATTTCTACTGTAGATGACGTTGTTCAGATGTTCAAAAGGCAAAGTTGCTTAATCATAACCTGAGCAGACATTTCTGTTTCCAAAAAGCAGAATTATCAGCTGAGAAAAAAAATCAGATATTATTTAAATAACTGCACATTTGTTTTGAATTTGCAAAGCAAAAATATAGGCCTAATAATATAATATAAATAGAAATATTATTCATGTTACTTAAATAAAGACAACTTTACATAGGAATGGTGTCAAAATCTAGTTTTTAGACTGTTACTATTTCAGTTTAGATCGTATGCACATGGTATCTACAGTATATTTGTGTAATATTAGCACAACATAACATAATGAACATAGAGCTAAATATTCATAACAAAACACTGAGCAGTATAGTGTGCAGCACTTTAAGCTGAGGGGGTAGTTCACAGCTTAAAGCAGTGTTTCTCAAACTGTGGGGCGCGCCCCACTGGTGGGGCGCAGGGTCATGACAGGTGGGGTGCGAACGACCTGGGAGAAGTCGTGCGGGACAAATGTTGAACATCGGATTCATTCTCACGGTGGAACAAGGAAACGTTAGCACGGCGACTAGCATCTGCTGTGTATATAGAGCTGTCAGGCCGCCACTTCACTACTGAGGGGGACACCTCTTGTTTGGTTATTTTCCCTTTCACATCTCATATTCATTCAGTTTAGTTTATCATTTCTCACCTGGTCATCCATAGCTCCTCACTGTAAAATTTGATTCAATAGCTTTACTTAAAAAGTATGCAAACTCATTGCCTCAAAAAATTCAGACAACTTTAAAGCTTTTAAAGTTCTTTCTTTACATAAGGAAGGTAAGTGACATGAACATAGTTCTCAAAGTAAAATAGCTCTTATTAATTTTAACTTATCTATCTTTTTTTAAGTAGATGTACACAGTATTTACACTCAGAAACAGAGATCTCAGTTTTTGGCCCATACACTTCACAGTCATGGAGGCAGTGGCCTTTAAACGATGCTCAATTGGTACCAAGGAGAAAATATCCCCCCACACCATCACACCATCAGCACCAGACAGAACTACTGATCAAGGCAGGATGAATCATGCTCTTTATGCCAAATTCTGACTTTATCATCCTAATGTTGCAGAAGAAGTCGAGACTCATCAGACCAGGAAACATTTTTCCAATTTTCTTTTGTCCAACTTTAGTCATCCAGTTTTAACTGTAGCTTCAGTTTCCTGTTCTTAGCTGACAGCAGTGGCACCTGGTGTGGTCTTCTGCTGCTGTAGTCCAGCTAGTTCAAGCTTCAATATGTTATGCGTTCCGAGGTGCTCTTCTGCATACCTTGGTTGTAGTGAGTGGTTATTTGAGTTGCTGTTGCCTTCCTATTAGCTTGAAGCAGTCTGGCGATCCTCCTCTGACCTCTGATATCAACAATGCATTTTCACCCAGAGAACTCACTGGATATTGTCTTTTCTTTGGCCCATTCTTTGTAAACCCTAGAGTTGTGTAGGAAAATCCCAGCAGATCAGCAGTTTCTGAAATACTTGACTAGCCTGTCTGGCACCAACAACCATGCCACATTCAAAGTCACTTAAATCACCTTTCTTCCCCATTCTGATGCTCAGTT
>JAVDPK010000692.1:147869-161233 GCA_034780415.1 Cichlasoma orientale
TCTGAAATACTTGACTAGCCTGTCTGGCACAAACAACCATGCCACATTCAAAGTCACTTAAATCACCTTTCTTCCCCATTCTGATGCTCAGTTCAAACTTCAGTAAGTCATTTTTACTATGCCTACATGCATAAATACATAGGGTCGTTGCCATGTGATTGGTTGATTATATATTTACATTAATGAGCAGTTGAACAGGCATACCTAATAAAGCCGGTAAGTGTAAACACTAGAGTGGGAGAAAGACGGGGTTAGTAGGGGACCAAGTCTACTTTTGCTGATTAAAACTAAGCAAAAAAACATAAAGTAAGATTAATTATATTTATTATTCAGCTTAATTCAGTTTTTTTTAAAAATTAGGATGATATCCTTCATGAATTGAATTAATTTTGTTGTAAGTTACATAAAAAGCATTTTACTAATAGAAAATGTGATTCGGAAATTAGGATAAGTCTATCTCATCTTGATGAGAAGTCTAAGACACAGACGTGTGCCTACCAAGGTTAAAATGTTATATAATAATTCAGTAATACTATACTGTAAATTGTCAGAATCAGAATATAATTTATTGAGACTGTAGCTGGGACCCCCCCCCCTTTTTTTTTTCTCCCTAATGAGCTATGTTAACCATTCTGATCATTTGTTTTGCAAGTCATGTGATTTGTTTTTGTGTGGAGCCTATCCTGTCATAGGGCAAGAGGCAGGGTACACACATCAAACACATCGTATTCTTTAACAGAGAAATGGAGCCAAACTAACAAACAGAAATTTAAGCAAAAATAAACACTTTCTGTCAATACATGATAGCAGATTAAAGCACAGCAGACAGATCTGCTAAAATGTCACAGTCTTCGTGGTCTGACCCCGACAAATAAAGTGAGCAAACATCAATAGTCATGGTGCCCTTTTGTTTGAACCTTGAAACCAGATTTGAACAATATGAGATGCCAGAGACATTAGCACATTCAAAAAATAAATCAATGGGATTTTTATGAATATGATAATACAAAAAATATCTAAGCAAATACTGAACATGTTTGTAAACAATTTTTTAAAAAATCTGTCAAACCTTATTTTTAATAAAGTTACTGCTGCTAATAATATTTTATATATATATAAGGTTGTTGTAAAAACATTATTATAGTTTTCACCAACATAACAGAACATACTGACACATGATTCCAGTGCTTAACTTGCCATATTCGAAGAGAACAAGGTCAGGTGACCCTAACTTTTCATCCACTGATACGTGCCCTGTCTAAATCAAACCCAAATTCATTTGAATCGCAAGGTTTAATAAGTTATCTATCTAAACGAGTGCAATGATCAAATGGGTTTAAGTCATACCTTTATGGGATTTGTCAGCACAAATTTCCCTTTAAAAGCCCGCCTGTCTCTGCAGACCAGCACGACCCTGTCAGCAATGAGAGTGGTTGTGCTCGCCCTGACTCTGGCCTTTGTGGGTGAGTGTGATCCTGTTTTTGTAAAAAAAATTAGTTTTTTGATAATTATTTGAAAAAATAATGCAGATTTCATATTTGGAAGTTTAGAGATTATGCATTAAATGGTAATGTCACTACCTTCATCCTGATATGGGGGAAGAGAAATTACAGTTACTCGCTTATCATAAATTGGTGGCGTGTTTGCCTTTCTGTTTTTGTTCTATTTGCATTTAAGCTGCAAATATCACCAAATTAATACAATAAAACATCAACATGTAAGACAAGAAAAGAAAAGGAAAAAAAACATTCATTTTGATATTTTCAGCAGAAATATGTGCTTTATCTCACTAAGTATTAGAAAAATCTCATTTAAAAATGATTTTAATAATCTGTTTGTTCTATATTTGAAACTTTATGTGGATTTTAATATAGACATAATCAGCCGGTCAACTTTTCAGAGAGGTTCCTGTATTAATATATTGCCTCATGTACAGAGCTGTGATTTCAGCCCTGTACATTTATACTGCATTGCTGCATTTGTTCTTTTCTTTTCTTTTAATTTAAATAAATCCTAAAATATGTTTAAAAAATGTTCCAGTAGTAATTTCTCATTAATTTCCTTATAGCTGGAGATCTTCAACATGAAGGTAAGTTCAATACAGTTTTTACTGTGAAACATAAACTGCAACTTTGGTTTAGAATTTGCAGTTCATACAATTTCAGCAATTACTTATATATATGAGCAGAATACTTTTAACAGAATGAAGCTGCACTTTCAGATCCTACTTATGAAGCTGGTAAAACGTATGTGTACAAGTATGATGCACTGCTCCTGGCCGGCCTGCTAGAGAAAGGTTCAGCAAGAGCTGGACTAAATATCAGGAGCAAAGTTATCATCAGTGCTATAGACCAAAACACACACTTCATCAAGGTAAAGATCAAAATCCTGTGCAAAGTGAAGTCATTTTCCTTTTGACGTGTATACTAACTGAATTAAATCTTATCCTTATATGAAAGCTTGAGGAACCTGTGCTCCAAGAGTGCAGTGGAATCTGGCCTCAGGATCCTTGTATCCCAGCAACTGAGCTGACTTCAGCTCTGCGAGCTGAGCTCACGACTCCCATCAAGTTTGAATATGTCAGTGGTATTGTTGGAAAAATCTTTGCCCCTGAAACAGTCTCAACAACAGTGCTCAACATCTACAGAGGTATCCTGAATGCCTTTCAGCTCAACATCAAAAAGACACTAAATGTCTATGAGTTGCAGGAGGTTGGTCAAAGCTCTTGAGGTTGTTGTTATTTTTTTTTTTTATACAAATCTATGGCAGAAAGTTAAATCTCGTTACTAAATGTGTGTACGCTGCCCGCCAGGCTGGAACTCAGGGTGTGTGCAAGACACTTTATTCTATCACTGAAGACACAGAGGCTGAACGCGTCTATCTGAGAAAGACCAGGGACATGAACCACTGCCAAGAAAGAATAACTAAAGACGTGGGGCTAGCATACACAGAGAAATGTGAAAAGTGCCAGCAGGTGAGTTTGAACGCATTTGTGCCACGTGTTATGGGAACATCTGTGAAAGTACAAGGTTGCATAAAAAAGCAATGGCTTTGCCCTTACAGGACACTAGAAACCTGAGAAGAGTTTCATCATACAATTACATCATGAAGCCGCTTGATAATGGCGTCCAGATCAACGAGGTAGTAGTCCATGAGCTGATCCAGTTCTCCCCTTTCAGCGAGATGCATGGAGCTGCTGATATGGAGACCAAGTATGTCAATAAAACTTGTGAGTGTAAAAAATGACTCCACAGAGCATCAAATTAACTTTTTTTTTTTTCACTTTCAAGGCAATCCTTAGTGCTCCTTGAGGTTCAAAAATCCCCTTTTGCCCCACCCCAGGCTCGGTATTCACACCGTGGAAATCTCACGTATGAAATCTCCGCTGAGCTTCTTCAGTTACCTATTCAGCTCCTTAATATCAACAATGTAAAGTCTCAGGTATTGTTTTAATTAAAAGATTATGCTAAAGTCATGAATCAAAATGTGGTCTCTGCCATATTCAGTGATATCTCGTGCAATCCTGTGTTATTAGCTTGAGGAGACTCTGAGTCAGCTGGCCAAACAGGCTGTTGAAAGAGCTCACGAGGATGCCCCTCTGAAATATTTGAAATTTATCCAACTCCTCCGCGCAGCCTCCAGTGAAACTCTGGAGAACCTCTGGAGCAAACACTCGGTGACGTCTGCCCACAGGTGAACTTAGTGTTTGAATGTTTAAACATCACGCAAAACATATTTGTACAGTTTTGCATGCTTCCTTTTTACTATTGATACAGAAAGTGGATCCTGGAGGCCATCCCTGCTATTGGAACTCCTTATGCTTTGAGATTTATCAAGGAGAAATATCTGGCTGAAAGAATAACTGTGTTTGAAGCTGTTCAGGCTTTGATTACTTCTTTTCACATGGTGACAGCAACCACTGAGGCCTTTGAGGTGGCTGAGGTGGGTAAAGCTCAACACAAGTTATTTTGTCCATAGTAAGAAAAGCAGTTTTGCAATAACTCTGATATTTGCAATGTTGCAGAGCCTAATGAAGGAAAGCAAAATAGTGGGCAACCCAGTCCTGCGAAAGATTGTATTCCTTGGCTATGGTACGATGGTTTACAGACACTGTTATGAGATTGCCTCCTGTTCTGCTGAACTCATAAAGGTGATATATCCTTGACCTTTTATGTTGCCTCACAGCCATGTAAACCTTTAAGAATGAGAAAAACAGTGGCTTACTGTCTCATTTCCTCTTGCAGCCCATTCAGGACCTTCTTGCACAGGCTCTGACAGATGAAAACACAGAGGACATCATCCTGCTTGTGAAGGCTTTGGGAAATGCTGCACATCCTTCTAGCCTAAAGAAAATCACAAAAATCCTACCCCTACATAGTAAATTAGGTGCATCTCTGCCATTGAGAGTTCATGCTGAAGCCATGATGGCCCTGAAGAACATTGCCAAAAAGGAGCCAAAAATGGTGAATTATCAAAAAGAGTATTCCTAACCCTTCTAGTTTTTGCACAAAGCTCCATACTGAGTTTGCTTTCTCCTATAAATTAGGTCCAGCATTTAGCTTTTCAGCTCTACGGGGACAAGACTCTTCATCCCGAGATCCGCATGCTTGCGTGCATTGTGCTCTTTGAGACAAGACCTTCAATGAGTTTGGTGTCTGCTGTTGCTCATATTGTGAAGAAAGATACAAATTTGCAGGTAGCAAGCTTCACCTATTCCCACCTGAAGTCTCTGACTAGGAGCGTCATCGATACCTCAGTGTAAGAGTGCTTTCTGATCCTTCTATACAATCAGGTAAATTTCTATGATTGGATCCATACTGCAGTGACATCTTTCATGTTTTCACTGCAGTGCTGCAGCTTGCAAAGTCGCCCTGAGAATGCTGGGCCCAAACCTGGACAAACTGGGTTCACGTTTCAGCAAAGCAATCCATGTCGACGCCTACAACAGTAAGAATCACCATGGCCGGTTTAACTAACCTAGGTCTTTATTTTTGATTTAGCGCTGACTGACTGCATCTCATCAAACTCTTTGTTAGGTCCCTTTATGCTTGGTGCTGCTGCATCCGCTTACTACATCAATGATGCTGCCACCATTATGCCCAAATCTATTGCAGCTAAAACCAAGGCTTTCTTTGCTGGAGCTGCTGCTGACATTCTGGAGGTAAAGGAAACCAAGATCAGTCCAGATATTAAATAACTAATCTGAAAGTTATTCATTTAATATAGCTTTTGTTTTCTAGGTTGGAGTAAGAACTGAGGGACTGCAGGAGGCTTTACTGAAAAACCCGGCAGTTTTTGATAGCACTGATAGGATCACCAGGATGAAGAATGTCATTAAGACTGTAAGCAACACCGTAAAATCACAAATATGACATCTTATGCACTATCCACATGACGAAACACATCAGCTGGGCTGTATACGTTCTCTGTCTATAGCTCTCTCTATGGAAGGCTGCAAGCAACAGCAAAATCCAGACTTCCATCTATGTCAAGTTATTCGGACAAGAAGTTGCCTTTGCTGACTTTGACAAAAAGCGCTTTGATGACATTTTTGAGGTATGCTTCAAACAACCAATCAGACCAAAGATCAATTTATTTTAATGATTTTTGCAAGACATAATATCTATGAAATATTCTTCCCCTGCAGGTCATCATTGCTAGAAACAATGTTGACGTGTTTAGCAGAGACATTTTCAAGGCTCTGCTGTCTGGTCCTTCCTTCCACTTTGTTAAGCCTCTGCTGGCTACTGAGGTGCGACGCATCATGCCTACTGTAGCTGGTTTTCCAATGGAGCTTGGTCTGTACACTGCTGCTGTGGCTGTTGTTGCCGGTCAAAGTGAGTTGACGCTAAAACAGTTGCTAGTCTTGTCTGCTAAAAATAACCATGATAATATGTCTTCTTAAAGGCCTAATATTTTCATCTACACCAAAAAAAAAAAGCCTTTTTCAAGGAAAATAGATGAATACAGCAATATCAATAATAATGGGCAGAACGGTAATATTCTAAGAGGTAACCCATGTTTTTTTTTCCTTAGTCAAAGTCACCACAACACCACCTCTGCCAGAAGGCTTTCATCTCAGACACCTTCTCAAGACGGACATACAGATCAGTACCAAGGTCACACCGAGGTAGGCACAACGGCTGATGCTACAATACAAAATAAGCACAAAGTGCTTCAAAAAATGGATACTTCACAATATAGCCCACGACCAAGGGTATAATTCCCCTAGAATTAAATAGAATTTACACATATTTTACCTGAAATTACAATGTAATTATATTTACCTACACATACACTAGAACAAGGAGTAATAATTCATGTGGGCCAAGGCCTTGCAGTGCTGGTGTGTCTTTTTTCTTCCAAGCAGGAAAGGAAGAACCGTCCTTATCACATTTTTTTTTATGTAATGTAAGCGGACAATTGAATAGTGGAACACCAACATGATGCATAATTAAAATATTAAAAAGGTGAGGTTCAGCCACTTCTAAAACTAATAAAATATGGGCCACACCCCTAAAAGTGCAGTATATTTACAGTGTAAGATGGAGAAAATACCTGAATTTACACACTACTTATAATTACTTATTACATTCCTTAAAATTACTTACAGAATAATTATTTCTTCTTTCCTGTAAAAACTTGAATTATTACCCCCTTATTCTGATGTATTTACCTAGGTATTTGTAGTCAACTATAATTCCATTATAATTTCAGGTAAAATACGTGACACAATACATTCCATTTGAACAAATGTAACCTAACAGATTGTCCTCTTCTTTTAGTGTTGCTGTGAACACATTTGCTGTGATTGGGGTAAACACTGCCCTACTCCAGGCTGCCCTGGTATCAAGAGCTAAACTCTACTCCATCATGCCAGCCCACGCTGAAGCCACATTTAACATCAATGAGGGCTACTTAAATGTCAGCGCTCTTCCTGTTTTAGTGCCTGAAAACATTACAGCTGTGGAGTAAGCCCTGACATTTGTGACTCATTGCACATTCTTAAACATCACATCTACAGTGTGTTTATCTTTACAGTGTAGATGATTGTGTCCTTGCTCCTCTTTAACAGTGTTGAGACTTTTGCTGTGGTAAGAGATCCTACTTCCGGAGAAAGAATCACTCCGATCATTCCTGCCATCCCAGAAGAGATTCTTACATCGAATATTACTTCTTCTGATGCTTCTAGCGAGGTGAGTCTTAAACAGTGTTTGAGATATAAATAATATTTGTAATGTAATTAATACATCCTTTTCCTCACAGTCAAGATCTTCTGAGATCATTTCTCAGTATCAGGAAGCTGGCATGCACAAATCAAAAGTGGTGAAGAGTAAGAAGAAGTACTGTGCTCAGGCTGTTAATGCTGGACTGAAGGCCTGCTTCAATATTACCACTGCTTACGTGGGGGATGCGGCGGTGTATAAACTAGCTGGAAGGCACTCTGCTGCTTTTTCTCTCAAACCAAGTAAGAACTTAAAAAACAACACTGCTGTGCGTTTTCTAGAGACACGATGTACAAATCAGCTACTAATGGCATTAATTGATGATGCTTTCAGTTGAAGGTGAAGCTGCTGAGAGACTGGAATTTGAGATTCAACTTGGACGTAAAGCTGAACAGAAGATCATTAAACACATTGACCTTAGAGAAGAAATCCCTGAGGACACAACAGTGTTAATGAAACTCCATAAAATCCTAGCCCCTACTCAGAAGAATAGCACCATATCCTCCTCCTCTTCCTCCAGTTCCAGCAGCTCTCGCCCTCGTGTCAGATCCTCTTCTTCCAATTCCAGCTCTTCATCTCATTCCAGAAGCAAGGCCATCGATGCAGCTCCTCAACAAGTCCTGCTCCCAAAGAGGAATTACACCAGCAGCAGCAGCAAAAGCAGCAGCAGCAGCAGCAGCAGGAGCAGCAGCAGCAGCACGAGCAGCACGAGCAGCAGCAGCAGGAGCAGCAGCAGCACAAGCAGCAGCAGGAGCAGCAGCAGCAGCACGAGCAGCAGCAGCAGGAGCAGCAGCAGGAGCAGCAGGAGCAGCAGAAGCAGCAGGAGCAGCAGGAGCAGCAGAAGCAGCAGGAGCAGCAGGAGCAGCAGGAGCAGAAGAAGCAGCAGGAGCAGCAGAAGCAGCAGCAGTAGAAGTAGAAGTAACAGCAGCACAAGTCAAAGAAGAAGCAGCAGCATCAGCAACAAGTTCAGTTTCTCTACATCTGTCAGCATTTCCAAGTCCACCTTTGCATCGAGCTTTGCATCACTCTTCAGTCTTAGTTCAAGTTCTTCTCACTATAGTATGCAGCCCAAAAAGGTATACATCTCATATCAAGACACAGCTGCTACTACTGCAGTTATATATTTATATTCTATAGTCAACAATTTATTAATATTCTACTTTTTATCTATAATTTTTTATTAACTTAATTCTGTTAGAGACACCAAATAAAACTTCATAGCACCTGCATATAGGTGACAGCAAAAATGACTCAAGATTATAGCCAGTGTGGGTGCTGACAAAATATTTCTTCACAGGAGTCCAAGGAGAAACACAAGAAAAAACACGAGAAGCCGGTAAGAACCCATGCACATTGTGTTTCAAGCTATGACAGTACTGCAAAGTTTGCACAGTTTGAATAGATGCTAACTTGTGTCTTTATATATGACATTCTTGTAGCATCACACCTCTAAAGCCACACGGTCGGAGGGTTTCAGAAGCAGAAACAGTGGCTCAAGCTTAGACGCTATCCAACAAAAGGTGAAATTTGGTCAAATCTTTTTTTCACTGACGGGTTTTATGGAAGTACCTACAATGAATAATTGTCCCCACAGAAAAGGTTCCTTGGCAATGAAGCTATTATCTTTGGCATGATCTTTCGTGCTGTTAAAGCTGACAAGAAGAAGCAAGGATACCAAGCAACTGCCTACTTGGACAAAACTACCAACAGACTTCAAATAATTCTAGCTGACATTGCTCCTGATAACAACTGGAGGCTTTGTGCTGATGGAGCCGCGTTGAGCATGCACAAAGTCAAAGTAAGACACCATCTGGCTTATTTTCGGACCTTAAACTAAACATAGCATGAAAGAAAAAACTAACCCCAATCATTTCTATTGTTTCTTACTAGGCTAAAATCAACTGGGGAGCAGAATGCAACCAATATGATACTGCGATTACAACTGAAACTGGTCTTGTCGGCCCAAAACCTGCAGCTCGCCTCAAAGTGGACTGGAATCAGCTGCCTTCTGATCTTAAGCGCAGTGCGAAGATGTATGAAACTTCAGAGATGCTGTTTCACATGTCGTACAGACGGACAATGTAAAAATATCTGACATTTTAAATTCTTTTGCAGGATCTATAAGCGCATTTCTGCTTACATGTCCACTGGCTTGATTCAAGAAAAGGACAAAAACAGTGACAAGCAGCTCTCATTTACTGTGGTTGCAGAATCTGACAGGATCCTCGACCTGATCTGGAAAACACCGAGAGTATGAAAAGTAAAGTTTCTCTTTCAAAATAGAGTCATATATATATATATTATTATTTTTTTTAGAAGAATTATTCTGTCTACAGAGTACTGTCTCTAAGCGGGCTTTGCGTCTTCCCATCACTCTGCCACTTGATGAGCTTAAGGCTCTTAATTCCTTCAGTGACGTCTCTGGAAAAGTCAAGTACTTATTTGCTGCCGCTGGTGCAGGTAATGGTTTATGTTACCATTTAAAAAATGGACAGGAGGTGCCTTTTTCTGTAAACAAAAAATTCAAAGTGTTTTTTTTTTCCTCCTTAGCTGAATGTAGCTTCACCAGCAAAACACTGACCACATTCAACAACAAGAAATTAAAGAACGAGATGCCCTCGTACTGCTATCAGGTTTTGGCACAGGATGCCACAGATGAGCTGAAATTCATTGTTCTTCTAAGGAAGGATCACACCGACCAGAACCAGCTCAGTGTGAAAGTTGCTCACATGTAAGATTTCAAAAAAAAAAAACAAAAAACTTTAGTTTTCATATACAAAGTTGACAAAACAAAGTCTTTTCATTTCTTCTCATGCAGAGACATTGACCTCTACCTGAAAGGCACCCATGTGATTGTGAATGTGAATGGAATAGAAATGCCCACCAGTAACCTGCCATACCATTATCCCAGAGGTTTCTATGCAGTCTTCATAAACTAAAACCTTTTACTTTAGTAAAACAGCAACACTTAATCTGATGTTGCAAACTACAATCCAATCTATCATATAAAATTTTTGCCCCATGTCTTTCTGTTGAAAACAAACCTTTTTGTCTTACAGCTGAAATCCAGATCAAACAAACGGGTGAGGGCATCTCTGTGTATGCAGCCAGCTATGGTCTACATGAAGTCTACTTTGACAAGATGTCATGGAGGGTAAAAGCAATGCTAATTAGAGATCAGTTATTTTTCTGCATTGACGTTAAAAGCCAACAAAAAATTTAAAAAAAAAGACTAAGAGAGTTGACAATTTTGGTAAATTTGACCGATATATTTGATCCTACAATGTAGATTAAAGTTGTGGACTGGATGAAGGGGAAGACTTGTGGTCTCTGTGGAAAGGCTGATGGGGAAACCAGGCAGGAATATCACACACCCACTGGACGGATAGCCTCAACCGCAGTCAGCTTTGCTCATTCCTGGATTCTGCTAGCTGAGAATTGCAGAGATGCCACTGGTAAGACACAAAGATAACAGTGAAGTTATGTGTAGAGAAAAAATGGGATCAAGGAAAGTCTTCTAAACATGTAAAGATACATTGAATCCATCAGAAAGCCTTTTAAAACCACTGTCTCGCAGAGTGCCGTATGAGGCATGAATCTGTGCAGCTGGAGAACATGCAAGCTCAGGAGTCCAAATGCTACTCTGTTGAACCTGTACTGCGTTGCTTGCCTGGGTGCCTCCCTGTGCACACCACCAACGTCACTGTTGGCTTCCACTGCCTGCCTGCTGGTGAGTCTGCAAAAAAATCAAATATATATTTGGGGGTTTTTTTTGTATGTTTGGTTCAAAAAATATAAAAAAAAAAATTTTTCTCACATGTGCAGATTCTATCCCGAATGGCCCTGATACTATGAGCGACATGTATGTTAAGAGTGTGGACCTGATGGAAACTACAGAGGGTCACCTTGCCTGCAGCTGCCCTACTCAGTGTGCTTAACAACATCAACTTGTGCCAGTCTCACACACTATGTGAATGTTTTGAATGTTCTTTTAAATAAACTGCATCTCCAGATGAACTTACTGAGCTGAAATTTAACTATGGTGGCTTTCAAAAGGAAAATGCTTACTGAATGAGACTGTTGACAACATTTATTTTAACAGATAATATAAATAAGATCAGCTATGAAATAGAATGTGAAGCTGAACACACCCATATAAATGATGCTGGTGACACTCACGTGGATCTAAAGTAAACAAAAATCTGCAGTTGACACCGGGGCAAGTATTTCTCTTTGCAAGGTCAGAACACATTATTGAAACAGTGCGGAAATAAAAAAAAATATGCTGTAATCAACATTTTCTTGATCATTTACTTCAATCAAGACTGTGGTGTAATCAAGAGTGTGTTTCCTCCAAAAACCATGTGTATGCACAAACAATGAAGGCCCAGCTGTTTTTGAGCATATAAACATGCATATTTTAGCTCCACAATAATTGCTACTCTAGTATCGCTGCCCTTTCTACATATATTTAGGGCCCGAGCACAGCCTGTGCGAAGGCCTGTTGTAATTGCTTTGAACAATTAGGCAAATGAATTGCTTTTCTGAGGACCTAAACATGCTCAAAAACTCGTGAAATTTTGCACACGACAGGTCTGGTGAAAATTTCAGTACCTTTGGTTTAATTCCCAAGTCTGTGTTTCACGTACATGTATGAAATTTGGTACACATATGTAACATGTCCAGACAAACAAAAAAGACCACAGGGTCCAATGGCCTAAACCAGCAGAAAGTCGACCATTATGAATTAAAAGGGTGATTTTAGTGATTTCCTGCCCTTATACTTTCTCTAATAACTCATAGGTTTTGGATGTTATCAACTTCATATTTGTTTTGTCTTATCTACACAGCAGGGGGAATCTAAATTTTAAAAAATGGTGAGATTTCACCAGAGGGTGTGGCCTTGACACCACAGTGAATTTCGATCATTAGCCAGGAAATTTTGATTGGCTCTCATTCAAACCTACATTATCCAATCTGGATCTTCCTCAGTAGGATAAGCCTCCACCCCTGAACACATACATATGATAATATTTACTGACAGTCGCAGCGCCACCTAATGGTTACAGGAAATGTCATGTTTTACACTTTGAGGTCCAGCTCCAAGGTGGTTGAGCAGAAACATCTCACATTTCCCCTGGAAATCCTTAAGAAGTTTACCTTACATTGCTTTCAAAATTGAGTTTTTGCCAAAGGGCGTGACCCTGGCAGGGCGGCAAAGTTAAGTGTTTTGCCATGAAGACAAAATTGGCAGTAACTCAAAGCCACATTGCCCAATCTGCATCAAACTTTAGTGGTTTGATAAGCCTCCCGCCCTGAACACAATGATATGCATAAAGTCCCTAAATGTTAGAGCGCCACCTAGTGGTACCTGGAAATATCATGAAATACCAGTTTTTTTGCGTAGCCCCAGAGCTACATTTTATCTACATATCTGAAATTGTGAAGGCTCATGTAACATCCTAAGAAGTACAAAAAAGTACCTGAAACCCTACAGGACGTCAGCCATTTTCACTTGAAGGTGTCAATTTTTGCCATTTTCACGCCTACTATTTGAATCATCTCCTCCTAGGGCATTTCACCCAGTGAGACCAAAATGGCTCCAGATCACCTGGACAAGCAGCCCATCAAAAGTTATTCGTGGTTTTGTAGAATATTGGATTTGGCCTTCATTTTTCTCCCTTGCCACAATATTGTTTGTGCACTCGTTCGCACACGCTTTGCATGATCAGCCTAAAAATGTAATCACTCATGTACAAACTCAGGCTGAACCCATAACTACGGATTCAAGGCTATAGGTGCAATAGCGCCCCCTACAGAGGCAAATAAAAATTTGTATGACAGTCCAGACAGTTTCTCTAAATTTAGTTTCTCTGAATTTAGTTTCTCTGAAATGCATGAAAATTTATTTCAACATTTCTGACACCATCCTGATCAAAAAAGTCAATCAGACCCATGCACTATTTTGCAGGAGCCTCTCCCTCTACGTGTCTGTGCCCTCCCTCCGGGCCTGTCCTGCGGCTTCCCAAAAAAAGCGCTTATAATCAGGAGCCGACTCCCGCACTGACCGGAAATGCAACCTCTTCTCAGACACGTTAAACCTAAAGTAACGAGCTTGTTTTGAAAATGTAAGAAATA
>JAVDPK010000692.1:161333-173239 GCA_034780415.1 Cichlasoma orientale
TCACTTGTGGTCTATATGAAGTAGAACTGCAATGCTTTGGTCTGAATTCCTCGTTATTGTAGCTCCACAGACCCCTCGTTTACCCCTCTTTAGCCCACAACTGACAACCTCTGAGCGCTGCATGGCTCGGGCGCCCTACAGGTCGACGCACGCCGGGTACGAGGGCCCAATCATCGCCGCTTGCAGCTTTTATTACAAATGTATTGGTAAATTGCAATAAATCATCAGAATTAATGTTCTCTCATCCTCACTTCTTAACAATGGGCTATCCCTATATGTTTATTTGTGCAGTAATTGCAGCCAGTTTATCATCTGGCTTAAAACAGGTGGTCCAAATTCTCCACCTGCTTCCCTCTTAGAACAGCGTCCCTGCTTTCTATACATCCTTCACAACAACGCTTATATAAACAGAGCATTTAATTAGATTTTAACTCTTTAATAGACACACCTACTGAATTCCTACTATCATTGGTGCCATGGTATCCTTTTTCATAGTGCATTTTTTTTTCAGTCATAGGCTACCACAGATGAATGGGAACAGCCACAAGAGGCAAGAAGCCAAATGACAAGAAACCTTTTGCATTTGTAAAAGTATAATGAATGGTTCAGCAAAATATGATTTCTTACATCATCTGAGTGGCACCTAATGGCCATCTGTCAATACAAAGCTCCTAAAAGAAAAGCAACATTAAAGAAGCAATTTGTTTCATATTAACATCACAGTGATCTAACCTCAATATCTTCTACATAATATGTAAATTATGTTAGCCGTTACATTTCTTCCTATTCAAAAGCAACATATACACTAGCCACCTACTAACCTAACAGCAACATTTACTAGAAAGTGCTGTTAGTTTTCAATATTTAAAAAAAAACAACCACAACATATTTAATTTATACAGTCACATATTGCATTGAGATAAACAGCAGCATTAAATCTACATTCTACATCTGTGACAGCTGGCAGGTTTACCATGAGAGAGTAACTTGAAAAGCCTTGACATGACATATGTCACCATTTAGCTGCAGCCTCAGCCAAAGTGAACAGCCTGGCAACATCTCCTGCTGGACCAGTGATGTTTTGTTGCACCCTTGCACTAATTAAAAAAAGCTGTCATCAGCCTGAGAAAAAGATTCTAAATGTATGATATGGCTGCCAATTCATGATTTACAGCATATAAATAAACTAACCATATACTATAGGCAGCAATACAGAATAAACAATCAGATGGAGCAAACCAGCTAACCAGAACTTCACTCTGAACACTCTTTCCTTCTTAAAGTGTTTAATCGTTTTACAATAAATCTTTGGGCATTTGGCATTCACCCACAGATGCATTTCTGAGACATAAACACTGGACATTAACAATCAGTCTGACTGTGATGAGTTTTTGGCTTCAAATGGAGCTGTTCTTCTCCTGTGAGATCGTGGTGCTGTTGTGGTCCTCGCCGCTTTCCCGCTGTTGGTGCTGGACTGAAACATCGCCGCAAAAAATGCTCGATTCCTCCACATGTTCACTGTTTCTCTTTGGTTGCACAGAGCTGCAATCACATTGAGTATTAAAAAAAAAAAAAACTTTTACCTTCATGCAGGCACATTATGCCACAATAAGTACTATTTCAGAAATGGTTAAGTATATAAAGCTACTGCACCTGTTTTCTGGGATAAGGCAAAGCGTGTGATACAGGTCAGCTGCGGAAGGTGACGTGAGCGGGACACATCTGGGTGTGGGGGAGGTTGTGTCTGAGTGGCATTTGATGAGCTTTTCTGGAGCCAATGATGCAGCCGCCTCTGTTTCAGCTACAGGGGAAAAAAGCTGATTTAATGACTGCTGGAATTTTTGGAATTACTCATCACTTAAAAAGAAACAGACGGAGAAAACACTTGCACTTACAAATGTATTTGTTTAGTAAAATTTCCAATTTAGAGATCTTATTCAGATGACTGAAAACAAATTAAGTTTGTTTTTTAATATCCTTATCTGCATCGCAGTCACAGTACAGCAGGATTATCGGTATATCAGTTTACCAATGACCACTACTACTTAACATCTAACGCAACTGCTGCTCCTCACTTCAGGGAAACTTGATCATATTAGTGGAGAAAATCAAATTAGGGACACTCACATATCAAAAAGGCACTTTTAGACTTTAACAAGGGGGTTTTCTTTGAGTCTGCAAACGGACTCAAGTTTAAAAACTGGTGCTTGAGCCATGTTGCTCGATCCTCCTCGAAGGCCTTCCTCTGCAAAATGAATCACAGAAAACAAGTCCTTTCAAAAACAAGTCCAAGCACCTTTTTCACTAATTTTCTTGAGCTGTAATCTAAACTAGCATTTGTTTTTAAATCACCTCATGGCTCAGTCTGATGGCAGCTTCTGTGAAATTCCTCCTCTCCCTCTCAAAGATTTTCCTTTGCTCCTCTAGGGTCTTCCACTCCTCCGTGAGACGGTCCTTCTCTTGAAGCATGTAGCAATTGCTTAGCAGCGACGCAGTTTCCTCATCGCATGGAGAGCTTAGCTGCTGCTATATAAGAGAAGAAGAAACAGGGACTGCTTGGTTGAAATGCAATTTATTTATCTAGGTAAACGAAGGAGCAGACATCCCCGATCACTGGTAAATGCATATTACCTTTCAGTAAACACTGATAAAAATTAAGGACACATTGTCTCCACACTGTATGTTGAACAGATGCAAATATCAGCTTGACCTTTTAAATCCACAGAACATCTGGGTAAATTCAGCTTTACCTGTAGGAGCTGCTGCTGTGTCTGAATAAAGTCTTTGCACTGCTGGATCTCCAGCTTCAGTCTGTCCATCTCCTCCTCGTGAGTCTCTTGCAGAACAGCATCAGTGTTTTTACTTTCCACCGTCTGAACCAAAGACACTAAACAAAAAGGCCAAATAATCAGCTCTCTTTAGATGCTTCTTTTAAATATTGAGTAAGTAATATTAAGTAAGAATGTCTAAAATCACCAGTCTACTCATTCACTACATCAGGCAATAAGTGACAGAGCAAGTGAAAAAAACATTTAATCCATACATTAGATCTTGCTTCCATTCAAGTCCCGATATTTCTTTTTTTTTTGACAGCGATAACTGACCAAATAACAGTTCCATATGTGGATATTAACTTCTAAGTCTTGTGAGTGATCATACCAGCGCCTTCAGTTTGCAAATCAGTTTTTGCATTAGTGAGGAATGAGTGAGTTTTCTTCCAATCCTACATGACACAGTAATTCACCTTGGCTGTCCAGTCTTTCAACATGGCTCTTAAGTCTTCTCCACTGGAGGCGAATACTGTTGGTCAGCTTCTCCCGGGCATGAAGGCAATAAAGCTCTACACTTTCCTTACTGGAATCAAACACTTCTTCCTCTTCCTCCTCTGATGTGGCCTGGAAAAAGAATGAAATCTGGTAGTAACACATCTGCAAACACGTCTGAAGGACCAAGTGAAACAAATAAGGCTGATTGTTTAAAATTGTGTGAAGCTTCATCAGCAAATTTAAAAATCAAGGTTTCCATCCAGCTTGGATGTAAGAGTAGCAAAAGAAAAATACAAAGTATACAAAGACATCAAAAACTACCTGTACACCACTGTGCTCATGTTTGTCGCCTTTCGGGGCTGGTTTTCTTGAACTCAGAATGGACACCATGTCTTTTTTCATCTGCTGCAACACTTTTCTCAACTCCGCATTTTCCAGCACAAGCTCCCTCTGTCGAGTGTCATAGTCGCCCAGCAGAGTCTTATACATTTCCCCTTCGTGCCTTAGGAAGAGAAACACAAGTCTCTTATCGGTTACATAGATGCGCTGAGGTTAACCTCAGAGAAAAGTTAGCACCCAAGATTAGTGCCAGCCATGTTTGAAGTTTATGCTGCCAAAAATGTCAACCGAGTGACCTAAAAAACTAACAAAGGCGTTAATATGCTTCTTGTTTGACATTCAAAAGTAGAGTGACTAAAGCAGAGTACTTTCTCTGATCCAAAAAAAAAAGTTTCACCACTCTTAGTCATCGAAACCCTGATCTGTACTGACAATATATAAAAGAAGTGAACTTACTTTGCTTCTGTCTTTTCAGTTTTCCAAAGGCTTCTCTTCCCATCAGCTCTCCCAATGTTGTTTAATACATCAATGGCTGAAGAGCCAGGAGAAGCAATGTGGAAAATAAGAAATCTGAGACTCAAAACGAATGGACCTTCACCTTTCACAACTAAGACACTGGATTAACTACTGTCGCAAAGAATGAAGTAGAGGAGATTTTCCATTTTACCCTGTTTCTTCTCCTTTTTGTCAACCAGCAGTTGATTCAGTCGTTCCTTCAGTTTGTTAAACTCTCTTTCCTTCCTTTTCATCTCGTGATTGTACTGACTGGCCCGGCTTGCAATAACGTTCTGATGTTTTTGTACCTAGAGATTTAGAAATAAAGGAAACTGTTACTTCTGAGAAAACTGCCACCCTTAAACCTGAGGTAAAAACAAAATACCAGGTCATGAAGGCCACAGATTGGTTTCACTGTGCTGTGGCAGCACTTCTTAATAAAAGTACCTCTTCCTTTTCATTCTTCAGACAATTCTGCAAACTTTTCACTTTCAGCTGTAGCTGGCGTTCTCTCTCAAGAAGTCCCGTGTTTTCTCTTTTAGAGAGTTCAAGCTGCTCCTAAAAATTACAATAGACAGAGTCACTAAAAGACCAGAAGTGAGTTTTTGCTGAACTGATCATCATGCTGTGCACTTTACAATGTAATGCAAGGCTCGCTAATATAATGAAGGAAATATCCTTACATGTTATTTTGTTCATGTTATTTTCTCAGTTATAATTTCACAGATAATGCTGCCTGTGTTTTTCAGGTGAGTTACAGTACCTTTAGACGAGTGCTGGTGAGCTGCAGGTGGTCGATACTGCTGCTAGACTTAAGCTGCTCCACTTCCATGTTTTCCAATGTTCTGAGGCCCCTGTGGTGCAGCTGAATCAGGTCATACATGCAATTTAGCACAGCCACAATATTCAGCCCTGAGCTGTCGCCCAACTCTGTCCAAACTGGTGGGAGTCCAAGAGAGGACATTTCCTTTAAGGACAGAGCAAAAGGGAAAGGGAGAAGGAGGACCATTACAAATTGTTTTGCCTGAAATCACTCCTCCACACAAAGATTTTATAAAGATTAACCTGATGATATTCAGACTTGTTTAAACAGAGAAAAACTGCCAGCCAAACCCAGGAGACTACACTTATCTACATTGTACACTTCATTAAGTAAATGGCATCAATGACAGCTGTGCCAATTCAGCATTAGATGTTACACATGTAGGACTACCAACCTGATTGATGTGTGTTAGGCATTCTTGCACATTGTGCTCTGTGCAGAAGGTACTGAGCATGTAGGAGCTTCTGTGCAGCAGCAGTGATGATTGGCTAAACTGTCTCGAGGGGGATGCTCTATATTCAACAGAGCTACTGCGAACGTCCTTGACTTGTGGAGAAAAAAAAAGGTCTGTCAAACAGCGTACACTGCCCTATGCTGATTCAAAATTTAACAGTAAAAGGAGGAAATAAATGAATTGTTAAGAAATTCAGGTTTCTAAAAATAGCTTTAATCAATCATATTTGTCAATTTAGTGATAGTGTTTACTGATAATATTTGGTACAGCGCATGAGCCAGAGGTAACCATTATGGATATGGAACCCTGAAGCCCTCAGAAATGAAGGTGTAACACTGCAGTATTGTATATTCACTGGTCTTAAAAGATGTCAGAACTCACCCAGGGAAGACTCTGGCATGTTTGCAGTGCAGACTTCAGGCTTTGTCTCTGGATCATCTACTGCATTTGCAGGATGCACAAAGTCTGCCACGGGATCCACCTACGCAGCCTGCTCCTGAAATAGACGGTCAGATTAGCAGCGGCCATTCACCACGTTTGGATTACAAGGATTTGGGAGAACACAGGCAGTGGTGAGAGATGGAAGCATGCAGCTAAAGAGCAGAGTTTGAGGACAACAGGGTTCAGAGGGATGAATCATTCATCACTGTCAATAAGCTACACAGAGACCATATAGTGCACCCTAGCCACCCCATAGTGTGTTTATTTAGAAAGTGTAACTGCAAATCTAATGACGTACCTATTGCTATCAAACCTTTGGCAGTGCAGGTTGAGTAATTAAAACATGTTACGTTTGAGACCGAACATCTTATCTCAATGTGCTTATCGGGTGATTAGACTAATCCCAGACAGACAACGTGGTTGTTTGTCTGCAGAGAGGCACCATCAAAAACACAAATGAAACGTGCAATGTCTGGAAAATATCTGCTTTTAACAAACAAACACAGTGTGCACTGACACCACTTAAAACCTATAACATCATTTGGCAGCACCTCACAACACATCCGCTACTGTATTAGAGAAAACGGAAAAAATATTTATCTTACAAAGACCCCCCACTCCCCTTACTCGTATTATTTATGAGAAGGGTGTGACTTTTAGGGGATCTACCTTTGGTTTCAGTGATACTTAATCAGTCTGCAGAAACAGATGGCAAGCCTTCAGCCAGAGCTTGAGGAGCCTGGCTTAGACCGACTACTCAACAAGTATTAACCTTTAGCTCATTGAGTCCCCATTTACAAATTGAGCCCTGACAGAATGCATTTTCAGGGAAATGGAGAAAGAACATTTGCTTTTCATTTTCACTGATATTTTAGATCGCACCCTCAAATATGAGAGGCATATCAGAGCCTGAACTAAGCTGCAGTGAGTTTATGTTTATTGGGTGCAATCTGACTTCAGCAGCTCTGTAGTCTTTCCTTCAACACTTAAAAGAGTTCAGTTTGCAATATTTTGTTATAGTAAATGGGGTGCACTACAGTTCAATTACAGCGTACTATAAATTAGAAGTTATATTTTTTAAAAAAACCTCTCTAACATTACTAAAGCAGAAACTGAACATTGTGAACCCTAGGGAAGGATTTATTCCACTGCTACTGTTTAATAGGTGTTCCCAATTTACTGGAAATTCAAAAATCCTTGGAAAATAAAATGTCGCAATTTGCAAGTTACGCATCATTTTAGCTGCCCTTAATTTAAAGTGTACTGTAACATTAATGTCTAATGATAAAGTTCATTTTGCTGGTGAAATTAAACAAAATGCCGTCAGCGTTAAACTAATGTTAACAAGGGAGCCTCAAAACAGCCCGACACCGAAGCCGAAAGGGCTACCAATCTCGGACACACAAGTTGGATAGCTGCGACAGCAGGTGTTTAAAATGTTTACTTTATGACGAAACAAAATGCACTTACTTTAAGATGCAATTTGCAACGTATATCCCCAAAGCAGCTCGTGCAGCGTCCGCTCCTCAAGCCGTGTCATTCCAAATAACAGTATACACCGCCGCCCGCAATCCAAACACAGTGCTAATTGGCCTACTCGTTGTCTAGCAACTGAACATAGCTTAATGTGATTGGCTCTTGGTTGTAAGGCACTTAATCCGTACTTGACGGCAATAATGTATCTGTTTTCTTTAAATACTTTCAGTATGTGCGATCTAGCAACACATTTCAGCGGTAACCATGGTTTACTAGAGTGTAATTCCGTGCTTTGTTCAGCAATAAGAGCGACAGTCACTGAAATATAAAAGGAGCGAATGTCTTTTTCTGAAGTGACATACTGCTGTGAGAAGCAGGATTCATCTGTAATCACATGCATTCACCAGAGCAAGAAAAAAAAGACTTCTAAATAACTTTGATGAATATAGGAAAAGTAGAGTTAAAGTGCACATGCAGTACTAAAATTCTATGACAAAATTAAACCATAAGCAGACATTATTACACTTGTGGCTTGCTTGTCATTACATAAACATGAAATGTTTGAAATATAAGCAATCATGTTATAAAAGTGCGCCTTTGTAAACCAACTAAGGTGTTGTTTATACTGTAATAATGAGTTTTCCTTTGCTTTTCATCATCACTTCTAGTCACAGCAAATGAGCTGAGGCAATGACAAGCATTTTTGTAAACTTCACTGATGAAACCCTCTTTTGAATTTAAAATCCTGTACAACACTTACCTTTATAATCAAGTATTTGTTAATCATATTGCTGTATCTGCACATTTATTCTCTAAACAGCCTGCAACAATACAGCATGAAGCCTGACCACTTTTCATACACTTGGATGTAATCAGTCACTCACTGACACTGGGACTTCAGATTTAAATGTTCTGACCAGAAGATTCATGCAATTGTATTCTTTTGACTCAAGCCACGGTGTTGTCATTTCTCCTTTCCCCTGATCCATTAAATAAAAAAATGAGAGTGAATGAATGAGAGAAGAGAGTCATATTGCAAACTATGTCCCCTTTGAATTTTAAATAAAGCCATTAGAGTTTGACGGCAGAGAGCAGCAGCTGAGGCCCCATCTGAGCAAGACATCAGTGTCAGCCCTGCAGCCCTGTCCCTTGGGACTGAGAAATAAACCATTCCCCAGTAATCACACTGGCAACACCCAAAAAGAGGCTTTAGGTTACCATGTGAACAGAAGCCAGAACTGCACAAGATAATGGGAAATACTTGGAAAGACGTTTTGAATTTCCCCAGGTTTACAAATGTGTTTTCCCATCAGTTTCAAACATGGAACACTGGCTTCTCTGTTATTGTCACAGCATCCATTTACCTTCAAAATACAAAAATTATCAAATGGCATGATATACAAGAAATATCACCATAATTGGGTTTAATTTGAGTGACCTTATGGATCCTTTTTGTTCAGTGAGAAGCAACAATCATGCCAATAGCGAGGAATGTGCAACCCTCTGGATTTTATGTTAATATTTTTCCCTATAGAAATTACAGCTGTAGAACTGCCTGGAAAACCTCAATATCACATACCTCACAACAAACAGTCGCCTCAAGACGCTTTGTATTGTAAGGTAAAGACCCTACAATACTGCAGTCATAGTCAAATGATATGACAGATTATTGGCCTTTGGTCAGCATGTAGCCCCTGTGATAGAAAACAATTGTGTAAAGTTTGAGTGGTCTAGCTTGAATGTTATAGAAGTGATGGCCAGCATTAATTCATTCATTCAAAATTCTTCTTGTGCATATAAGATAATACATTTAAGAGATATAGTGAGGTTAAAGTAAAATTAATTGGTACACAAATGTAGTCAGAGGTTGTTTAATGTCAACATGAAAACAAATTAGTGATATAATTTTAAAATAAACATTACATAAATGCAATAATAAAAATAAAGAACACACACACACACACGTTACAAAATTACATTTAAGCATAAGTTTTAAATAATTTTTTAGAATATAGTCCACAGCAGCTTGTTTAGAGATTAACTCTTTAACTGATGCTGGATGCACATAAGAGGCCCACAGTACCTGAGTGGGGGATCTCAGCTGCATGTCAGGACTGATCTCAAATGTGTGGCAGACACTCACAAGATCCGGGGCCATGCTGGCAATGTCTCCAGCATAAGTGATGTCACTTTCTTTAAGGACCCCAGAGACCACCACGTCTGTGCCGGAGGAAATACAGGAAGATCTCCGCTAATAAATAGACGATCTTTGACAGCTAAATGATAAATTACCCTTTAGATAATCAATCTTTCAGATGTAGAGGACTTTCAAATGAAATAATATCCATTAGTAAACAAAGCTCTGTAGACCTAACATCCATTAACAAAATACAAACCTGAAGCAGACAGTGGCATTGGAGAATCTGAGCTGCTGTTTTTCGACCTTGATAAAGGTCATCAGCCACCCACTTTAATAGCATACCTACACAAAGATTTCACAACTGAAAGTGCTGTCACTGTGTCTTTGGAGCAATAGGTGTCTCTTATCTTCCACCAGATGGCAGTGATTGTGTAAAGCCTCCCAATTCAAGCGTCAGATATATGTATCCATGTTGAATCTATAGTTTACTTTTCTTACCCACCCATTTTCGGAACTGTATACCCAGTCCTGTTGACAGATATATTAGTGTTTTCTCTTCTCGTGATCAGTCATGACAGCAAAGTAAACCTCTTCCGTCGCTCTTCGTGGTTTTTCTTACTATATAAGAATCAATCTGTCTTCAGTTTCTGCTGAAGAAGGTCCTGCAGGCTTTCTGCAGCAACTCCAGATGCTTGCTGTACTTCTCACACCACAGCATTTCAATTAGGCTGAGGTCTGGGCTTTGACTAGGCCATTGCAACACCTTGAATCTTTTTTTTCCCCAGAAATTCTGTTGTAGATTTGCGAGTGAACTTGGGATCATTGTCCTGTTGCATGATCCAATATTGGCAAAGCTACAGGTTTCAGACAGATGGCCTCACATCTGACTGTAGAATACGTTGGTATATAGAGGAGTTCATACTTGTTCAATCTTTTTCTAATAGTACTGCCATGAACTTTAACATTTAACACGCTAACTGAGGCCTGTAGAGTCTGACACCTAGCTGCTACTTACCCTCTTAATTCCTATGGAAGCAGTGAGGGCAGATCTTACAGTCATGTGAAAGGTTTTTTGCAGGACAGCACAGAATCCTGTGAAAAACTTTTCACACGACTAAGAACCAAATCACCAAGTGCTCGATTTGTACAAAAATCATATTTTTCCAGGTACATTTGCACATGTTACAGACCTCTAAATAGTGTTCAGGACTAGGACGATCATTATCTGCCCTCTCTGCTTTGAATTCAGTCAAGGGGAGCGCCACATCCTCACGCCCAGCCTGGTCTTGCTGGTCACAAAGCATGAGATCAAAAAGAAGCTGAAGGTTGTAATCTGCAGAGAGGGCTGTCATACTCACTGAAATGAGGTCAGAGTGAGTTGCGGTCTCAACCAGAATCATGAAGAAAGGAGGGAAAAGAAGGAGAACAGAAAACATAATTATTATTTATTTTTCAGTGCAGGCAGATTCAATATAGAAACACTAATGATTTTTATGAAGGCTTTTCTCTCCGTTATAACCCATGTCTTCAACTTAATTGTACTGAATCATCACATGATGACATGTGACAAGTACTATAATAATCAAATTTAGCTGCTTCAACTACCACTAACTGCTTATAGTGTGTCTCTCAAAAACACCTGTACATGACTACTGCTGATGTCAAGGAGCTACTTCCCAGCAGGACCTCTGGAGTATGATTCATGAGGTTTATGTCCCCTCAATTAAGGCTATTACTGTTCTCATTTCTGTAGTCAGTAAGCACATAACCTGAGGCAAAACAGAAAAACATAGAGTGCAGTGAAGCAGGACATTGCCGCTGGTGTAGAATGTCGGTGTATAGTGCAATGACTCCTCTGGGGTCTGAGAGCTGAACTGTATGGTGAGTAAATGTGACTACTGAAACACACATTGTGTTTTGCCAGTATACTTCTTACTCATCATGTGGCTGCTGATGATCTCATATTGTTACCTGACATTTTGCACACCCAGTGGTTATCAACAACACAATTTCTGGAGTGAAGTGTCCCATGAAACATGTTGTGCTGGTAGAGGTAGAACATCCTAAGGGCAATGTCGGTGGCCAAGAACAACCTGCAGAGGCAAAGATGTTATTGTTTGGGAGTTCTTTCCTTCAAATCAAAAGTAGCAACACATGCACACAAACACAAAACAGACTTCTAACTTGCACTGCATAATGATAAAATCAGGAAATTCTAAGGTTCTTTCTTTGTATGAATGATAACTGGTCATGCAAAATACTGAGTCTCAAAAGGCACTCTTTGTTTTTGCTGACAGAAAATTTGAATATTTCTTAATGAAGAATAATTCAGCAAAAGTACATTTATGCATTTTTACTGTAGTATAATTGATACCTGTATTTGTAGTTATTTGTAACACTACCGTCTTTGGAACAATAGGTTGCAGGTTTAAATCCCAGCCAAAGCATGCATCCAGTAAGGGTCCCCAGGCT
>JAVDPK010000692.1:173249-195743 GCA_034780415.1 Cichlasoma orientale
GCCCCCCCCCCCCCCCCCCCCCCCCACGCTACCCAAGCGTATCTCAGAATATGAGCAAGAGACATAAACCTGAAGCCATACTGGCTCGGACGTTGCCTGGATTAACAAGGTCCCCATCAGGTGTTGAGGAACCAGGGCATACTGACAATAAGTGGGCTATTGGAACACGAATACGGCATAAGTGGACAAGGGAGGAGAATAGGGAACTGTTGGAATGCTACTACACATGTAACCCCAGTGAAAGGGGTTACATGAAGAGGATGTGGGACCTATGGACACCAAACGTCTTTCCTGCCTGCTTCTCGTCGGGGACGGTCGGATCTATCTCTCTCTCCCACCCTGCCCATTTTTTCCCCTGCTTGTTGCTGCTGAAAGAGACTCACTTACACACTGACAAAAACAAGAATAGAATCAAGCAATATGGATCTTGCGAGCTGGGCCCACAACACATTTTCTCTACTATGAGACTGGGGAAAGGGGAGCCCGCTTGCCCTAGTGGAACTGACCCGGTCGGCTATGTCATCGACTCATGGAGCTCCTGGAGACCTGTGTGTCTCACAGCGCTGTCAGTCGAGGACGTGGAGGACGTCTACATATTCTGATTTTTGGTAACGGGTGCTCTCCTATCTGGCCTTGGTGGATACCTGCTTTACTGGGAAATCAAGAAAATCTGGAAAGCAGCTCGTCACCTGCCGAGAATGCAGATCCAGTTGGATGGGCTTTACAGAGCGGTACAGACTCTGACTCAAAACCTGGGGCCGCAGGCTCGACGTGATGTCTAGCTGAGTATGTGCCCGTGGGTGAGAAAAGGATTACACCTGGAGATAAGTAAGTAAGTAAGTAAGTAAGTAAAATTTTATTTATATAGCACTTCTCAAGACATAAATTACAAAGTGCTTCACAACAATAAAACAAAATACAATTGGAGTAAAGGGGAGAGGGGAGGAAAAAAAACACTAACCAAATGCAAGCCTAAAAAGATGAGTTTTTAGCTGTTTTTTAAAAGACACCATTGAATCAGCAGTTCTTATACACAAGGGGATAGAGTTCCAGAGTCGGGGAGCTACTATCGCCAAAGCTCTATCTCCTTTAGTTTTCAGCCTTGTGTGATGTACGGCCAGTAGGTTTTTATCACATGACCTCAGAGACCTGGGGGGAATGTACGGATGCAAGAGTTCACTGATATACGTAGGTGCTTGACCACGAAGGCTTCTATAAGTCAGGGTCAGAATCTTAAATTGGACTCTGAATGTAATGGGGAGCCAGTGTAGCTGGTTCAGTAACGGTGTGGCGTGAGAATACTTAGAGGATTTTTGGGTTCCTGTGAGTGATATTTGTGCAGCAGCTAGTTGGTCATCACCACACAATTTTGCTCGGGTCTATCATTTGGACGTGACAGCCCCTTCGGTGGCTCATTCTGTCCTTTGAGCTGGGTCTACCTTGCACTAGGGTGCTGGTGGTTTGACTCCAGTTTGGTGGCTGCTCTGCAGGGCATGTACATATGTCCCATACTATATGTGTTGTACCGAGTGAATCGACTGAAAGGGAACAAACATTTATGTCTATAACTTCTGTTCCCTGAAGAAGAAGAATGAGGTACAACGAGGTACAGATGGGCTCGATGAAGAGCAGCTATCAAAATGGGGGATGACTGATAAAATGTGCAGGTGGGGTCGCACATATGTTATCACAGGTCATCTGCCTTAAAGGGGTGAGTAGAGGTGTCTTCAGCCAGGACACACAGGGGTGTGATATCCCATAATGCATGTGTTGTATCTCATTCCTCTCCTTCAAGGAACAGATGTTATAGCCATAACTGTTCATTTTACTTTATGGCAGGCTGTATGTAGTCTTCTTTGAAAGATGTGTTAACCCCACACATCCTCTAAAAACAGAAGTTCGAGTGATGCTGGAGTTACTCTTGACATGCACCTCTGGCTCTTCTGTCCTGTCTCCCTCCCCTCAGTCCCAACTGATCACGGCAGATGGCTGCCCTTTCCTGAGCCTGGTTCTGCTGGAGGTTTCTTCCTGTTAAAAGGGAGTTTTTCTTCCCACTGTCGCCAACTGCTTGCTCATATGGGGTCATCTCATTGTTGAGGATTTCTCTGTATTATTGTAGGGGCTTTACCTTACAATATAAAGTGTCTTGAGGCAACTGTTGTTGCAATTTGGCAATATATAAATAAAATTGAATTGAACTGAATGCTACAGCCTTGTAGTGCTGCCAAGGTGTCCCTCACTCTACCTACACACAGTACAGGTTTTGATAATTGTAACAGTTATAGGGACAATTTATGGACTTTCTTCAGAAATAACGGAGACATTTTACAGCCTACAAAACCTTCAGGTTCAGAGAAGTGTTTATGGAGGAAAAATGCTCATCTTAAAAGACAAAAATGACTCAGTCAGTTTATCCTTTTGTAAATAAAAGTCTCTAAAGAAAGTTAAAGTGTTTAGCTTCTAGTAAGATATGTGGAAATGCATGTGTATCTATAAATTGAGACATTTTTTACCAAATATTAGGGTCTTGTAGTTGATGAGCCAGCTTTCATCCGAAAACATCTTCTGTTTCTGGTACTGGAACCACTGCAGGAAGGAAAAGAAAAGATAAACATCAACACATGAGTCATTTCCTTGTGTGTTTGTGTGTGTTTGCATGTGCATTGCACACACTGACCACCATGGTTAGGATGAAGCCACTGCTGAACAGCATGGCTAGGAACCCAAGGTCCACCTTGCTAGCGACTCAGTTTATTGGAATTAGTGGAATTACACAAATGGTGTAGTTGCAAACACTAAGAACTGTGCAATATAATAACATTTAAAATTAAAAGAAGTGTAAAAAATGATGGATCATCATGTGGCTAAATATACTGATATGGACTGGGTTATGTGTTAGGAATGAAAGGATGCCACCATGTTTGATGGAAATGAAAATTGTCAGTGTACAGAGGGCTGAATTCAAAGACACCCCAAAAATCAAAGTGAAAAAATGATGTTGCAGGATAGCCCATTTTGCTGAAATTTCATTGCATTAACTCAAAATGGTACTCAGTACCATGTGCTTGTATGCATACCTGACAATGTCAGGGCATGCTATCAATGAGATTACAGATGATGTCCTGGGGGATCTCCTTTGAGATCTGGACCAGAGCATCACTGAGCTCCTGGGCAGTCTGAGGTGCAACCTGGCAGCATCGGATGGACAGAAACATAACGTCCTAGAGGTGTGCTATTGGATTTAGGTCAGGTGAGCGTGGATCAATCAATTCCTTCATCCTCCAGAAACTGCCTGCATACTCTTGCCTTGTCATGCACCAGGAGAGACCCAGGACCCACTGCACCAGCATAGGGTTGGACAATGGGTTCCAGGATGGATGATCCCAAAACCTAATGGCAGTCAGGGTGCCGTTGCCTTGCCTGTAGAGGTCTGTGCATCCCTCAATGGATATGCCTCCCCAGGCCATCACTGATCCACCACCATGCAAGGGAATCCAAGGGGCACAGAGTTTGCAGTGCTAGAAACTCCAGTATGCTGATAAATTGAGTCATTCATTGGTAATTTTCCACCAGAGTTGCAACATCAAAGTTATGACGCCTTGAAAGCAAATCTAAAAAAAGCTGTAGCTTTCACACAAAGCAGATTCTGGGTGTGCCAACTGAGAAAGACCAAAAAGAGGAATATGTACTTTATCTATACAAGTTGAGTTCTGGGAAAGGTTTTTAAGTAAGAGTCAGGAAATGACTCCCTTCAGTTTAATGGTGTAGCCACAAAAATGTACCAACTGAGCATCATTTAAATGCCACAGCCTACCTGAGCATTATCTCTAGGGCCTCCATAAATTACATTACCTCCCTGGCTGATATAAAAGGATGCAAAGACCTGTCTGTGTGAATAAAAATGATTATATTGATAATTTAAATATAAGAAATACACATCCAGTTAATTAAACAGATAATGAAACAACTCAGCAATTTGATGATGATGATATTATTATGATGTTGTGTGACATATACACAGGCCCAGAGGACAAGGGTGGATTTTGTTGTGAGACATGCAGCAGTTCACTTCATTGGCATTATTACTGACAGACACTCACGTTCATGTTGTTTTTTTTATATTGTGGAAGCTCCACAAAACAAAACAAAAGCAAAAAAAATCCCTTGTGGAGCTCAAACTCTGAACTCTCGAGCTTGTTATTGCTTGTTGCAGAACTTTCTCTGAATAGTTTTATTTGCATACGCTTTTCTTTTTAGATATATTTTATATAGACACTGTGATTCTTCAACTTTTTATTTCTGATTACACAAATGTGTAATTACACATGTGTAATTACTTTAACTTTCCGGAAAGCATCTCTCAAGTAACAATTGCTGAATTGTTGTAAGCATGTGTTTGCATATGTCTGTGTGTGCATTTTGGGCATGGCAGGCCTTCACCTGAACTGGAAAATCCTGTTTGCGATGACATATTTGTTGAACGAGTCTGAAACCGTAACTGTCTATGTGACACTGAACTCTTCTGCATTAGTTACTTTTGCCGGAGGATGATGTACCCAGGCCATTTCTGGATGTTATGACAACACAGGTGTTTGTCAGTCACCTGAGCATATACATACAAACAGTGTATATAAGCTTCCAGGAAGCGATACCATGTCCAATATTTGCACATTTCACAAACAGCCATGATTTATGGAAACCCTAGACTCTTTATCTTGCCCTCTAAAGACCTGGAAATTCCTCCTTCCTTTCCAAAGCTGCAAATTTGCAAACAGCATAAATGACTGAAAAGAGCAAATGCACAGCATAAGAGAGAGATAGTGGTAGATAAATGTTCATAAGAAACTAACTACTACAGCTACTCATGTTATAGTCATTTGTTTTGTTGATCAGCCAGCAGTCATACTCTGTTTTGTCCAGATCATGCCAGCAGTTCACTCCTTGAAAACATGGCATCCAAATCTGTGTTTGCATGTATGCTCATTCATTTAATACACGTTTCTGTAACTCTGGAACGCTTTGTTGGTTCTGAGCTGCAGTGATAAAGAATGAAATCAGCAGCCGACATCAACAACACCAGCAGACGCACTGTATAAGTAAAAATCTATATACCCTATACAGCAAATAATGTTTCTGCTGGGACAACAAAAGCAAATGTGTTCCTCAGCAATATAAGAAAATGTGAATATTAAAAAACAAGTTGCCACATATGGTTATATTCTGTACTTTACATTTTATGTAGCATAAGTAAACTCAAGTAGGCTGTAGCGTTAAAAATGATACTCAGTTGGTAATGAGGGGACCAAAGTGTGCCAAGAAAATACCATTACACAACCGCTAGTAGCCTGAACCATTGATATAAGGCAGGATGAGCCACACCAAATTCTGACCCTACCATCCGAATTTTGAAGCAAAGAATCGAGACTTGTCAGACCAGTAAACATTTTTCCAGTCATCTGTTCTTCAATTTTGGTGAACCCGTGTGAATTGTAGCCTCAGTTTCCTGTTCTTAGCTGACAGGAGTGGTATCCAGTGCGGTCTTCTGCTGCCGTAGCCCATCTGTTTCAAGGTTTGACGTGTTGTGTGCTCAGAGATGCTCTTCTGCATACCTTGGTTATTTGCATAAGAGTGGTTATTTGAATTACTGTTACCTTCCTCATCAGTCTGGCTGCTATACCTTGACCTCTGCCATCAAAAATGGCATTTTTGCCCAGAGAACTGGGCACTCTGTCTTTTTCAGACCAGTCTCTGTAAATCAGAGAGAACTTTATGTGGAAAGATCCAGTAGAGCAGCAGTTTCTGAAATACCAGATAAGTCTTTTTGGCACCAACAACCGTGTCACATTCAAAGTCACTTAAATCACCTTTCTTCCCCATCCTGATGCTCAGTTGGAACTTCAGCAGGTCATTTGATCACGTCTACAAGACTAAATGCATTGAGTTGCTGCCATGAGATATCTGCATTAACAAACAGTTGGACAGGTGTACTTAACAAAGTACGTCGAGTGTAAATATTTCTCCCCAGGTTCTGGATGTGGGAACCATGTGAAGTGAATACATAACTAAGCTTTTATTTTTTAGCTCATTTTTGCTGAATAAGTCAATCTGTAAATTATGTGATTTAACTTTGAAGTCGGCTTCCACGGGTCCTCATTTTTAGAGCAAAATGGATATTTATGTAACATTTCCCATCTGTGCCTTCATCTGTTTGCCCTAACATTTAGAATAAACCAAAAGACTGCATTTATGAACATATGTGAAATTTAATTGGGTTTTCAGGAAGGCATAATTACAGCACAGCTGTAGAAAAAGATTGCCAGGCCACACAGATAACATGTTTTTGAGAATGCTAAACCAGAGTTGCAGCCAGCAGAAATGCCATATCTACAGAGGCCCCTGCTTTGGTCGCACGTGCTGCCATACAGTATACTCGAAATGCAAACCACATGACCGAGTCAAATCTCAACAACTGAAACAAAGCTGAATGTTATTAATAACCTGAGACCTTTCTAAGAGCAAAATATACAGGTACCTCTTCTGCTTCAGGATAGGGTAATACATTCAGACTGCTGTGTAAGATTTTAAAGCATCAAAGGATTGTAACACGTGAATGTTGTAAAACCAGGTTACCCAGTTTGTGGAAAATTAAAAATGGCTGCGGGTTTGTAGTTGCTAAGAGTAAATAATAGGTTTTCATTTCAAGCATGTCGATTTTTGTAAATTAGAGGGGAGATCTGACACTTAAACGGGGCTTTTGGGAGGAAAAGACAAACTATGTATACAATATACAGTATACAATGTTTACTTTGGAAAGAAAGGACTGTGATTTACATCTATAAGCACAGAATATACAAGTTATAATCTTGAGTCTGAATAGTTCACTCTTACTTCAGTCTACATTTAATCATTTTCCAGAAGAAAACTTTGAGACTGAATTGTCCTCTAAATGTCTCCAAACAGCATCAGATTACTGTTAATTGCCAATTACTATGTTTAATTCACATTTTTAATAGTGTAGTCCACACAGGATTCAATTATTTTTATCAGAATCTTTCCCCAATAATGTAATTTACTGAATGGAAACGTTTAATGTTTCAGGCCCAATAACTGGCCTGAATGGACCAAATCATCCTGAAGTGCTTTCGAGCAGTGGTACTTCATTAGCTGCTGACTACAGCCAGTCCTTTCAGTGGTTCTTCCTAGTGAAATAAATTCTGCGATGGCACCAAAGGTTCATAGGACTGCAATCAGTGATCAGTTAATGTGGATCATTTGCTTCAGTCGAACTGGATTTTCAACAAATTGCATGGTTTGTTTTGACTGGTGTAGGTGCCAAGTGGGTGACGTGTGCAACATTTAACAAGTCTAAAGTCTATAGTCAACCTGAAAAGTCAGAAGGTTACGGTATCACAATTGATCCTGAGCTGGAAATGAACCCCAGCAGCAAACGTCATGGCAATCTGATGGTTGCTGAGAGACTTTGCTCAAAGTCAATGTAATGCTGACACCACAGGAAAAAGTCAGGGAATCAACAGTCACCAGCATTCATCCTCTGGGAATGAGAAAGAAAAGTACTAGACAAAGCAAATACTATTGCCATGAGCCCGCTAGCACAACTAAAAATGTAAGAAATACTGAAAGACATAAAAATTGATATATTTTGCATATTTTTCTGGAATTCCATTTAAGGTTTCTATATCATGTCATAAAAGAAACATGCTGTGCATGTTACATATTTGCTTATTTAAAAAAAAAAAAAAAAGATAACAGAATGACTCTCAAAAGATACTTAAAATAACTGAAGTTTCATGGCTTTAAAAGTCCAAAGTACACAAGAATGAACACGGGTCATGGGAGCTTGACATAAAAAAAAAGACAACACAGGACATGTAAACGTCTCCACTAACATCTCTCTCATATACACTCCAAAGATAAAAACAATACAATTTTAATGATGTCCTTGACAACCGATATGGCATAAATACTGTACAACTGAAGAAAAGTCATTTGAACCCAGTCAGTGATTTAGATATGATAAGAAAGTTGTCCCAGCAGCCTGCAGGGCCTTGTGTGTTAATGCCTGTGCACCAAGGGAGGTACAGTCTTTTCAGTCATATCCTCTTCAGTTCCTGAAGGCGCACTGTATGCCGAACCTTCCGCTGGAATCCAGTGTGTTGCAACATCATTTTACAGCCCTTTTACTGGCGAGCAGCTGTTTCATCAGAGCAACATCAGCCATTCAGCAAGCTGAAGCAATGTTTTAAAAAAAAAAAAAAAAAGTTATACAACACGTTTGTCTGCGTGAAGTGCTGCGGGTCATAGTTTTGTGTAGGTGAACTGATAAAGGAGGCAGACAGATGCCATATATTCCCCAGAGGCCAAACTGCTTGATAAGAAATGACTGAAATTAAATCTCACACTATGTAAAAGTACATATTTACTACATATTGACTGCACAGTATAGTTTAAAGAATGCATTGCTGGATCTATATAAAGCCTAAAACAAGCATAAAACTGTGTCCTGCCCAAGCTAAACTTTACAGTGCCTGACTTAAAAAAAAAACGTCACCCTTTTTGACTAGTTTTTCCACTACAGCATTCCTTAAAGGCTACACAGGAAGTAAACGTGCAGGATGATGATTCAAGCAGCTATACACAAAATCATATTAAAGTTACACTTTGATTTTTCACCCTTCCAAGTTTAAAAGTGGAAATGTTGAGCCGTGTACATCACACTGACTGGTTTAAAAACAGCCATTCGACTGCAGCGTCATCCGTGCTTGCGTAACCCAGAGGATGTCACAAGGAAAACAAAAAAGCAGGATGAATCCCATTACAGAAGAATGGGAGGTATGTGTCCAAAAATGATCAAACCCTGATAAATCAGTACATTTGCATTCATTTGGGGAAATAGTGCATGAAGATCCATTATCTCCATCTAACCACAATCCTAGCTCTGCAGTGGAGGAGTTGGCCTAAAGTGTCTCTTTAAAAGAAAACAGTTTTAATCTGAGGACAAATTCAACCGACTGAGACAAATTGGAGACATATGTAGCTTCTCTTTCAAGTCAACTCCAGTCTATCTTCATAAAGGTCAGTCAGATCTGGGCAGAAGTTCTGAGAAGGAAAAAAAAGTTTCAGGTCTTATACATTCCCTGATCATCATTTTTTATCTCTTCTGAGGGGGGCTGACTGTTGCCCGTGTCCTGAGCAGAGCTCAGCGGCCTGGAGTTAGCCCTTGATGACCTCTGCCGACGAGTGCCGTTGCCAATGCAGCGCAAGAGGTTCTTTAAAGTTGCCCACATTTCCTCGTCCTTGTAGGAGTAGATGCAGGGATTCATGACAGAGTTGAGTACAGCCAGGAGCAGCAGCCAGCGCTTTAATATCATGACGCTGCAGGTCTTACAGTTAAGGCCATCCATCAGTAGAACCACCAAGCCAGGAGTCCAGCAGAACACAAAGGCCCCTATAAAAAAAAAAAAAAAAAAACGTAAAATAAACACATTTTCAACATGTACGCTTTCATGTGCTGGAAAATTTGTATAATCTAAAAGAAAATGTTTAGTGCAAATCTACACAAAGGCAGTTCGAAATTAAAATTTCACAGTTTAAATACAAAGAATAAAACCCTTACTATACAGTTAGGTTTTTGGACACTTTTTTAATGGTAGGTGTGTACTAAAATATATTTACATTAGTTATTTGATAAATATTGGCCTAAAGTGCAGATTTTCAACTTTAATTCTAGAGGTCAAACAAAAATACCGCTTTATTAATTGATGATTTAGGTCCATTTTTTTTTATGTACAGTCTCCTATTATAAGGTTCAAAATGGATCTATGACAAATACAAGTAAGAAAAGGCAAAAAACAAAGAACTGAAGACAGTTTCATTTTGCCTTTTCATGCAATTTGATATTCAGGAAGTGAAAGGAAAACTCTAAATCAGGTTTACATTGTGTGACTAATTATCATTGCTGACTGTTTCACTTCTTTACCTTGAAAAACCTCTGGGTACATTTTTGTTTTCAGCCACTGAAGCACTGCACAGTCTGCAGAAATTATTGCCTTCTACGCTTCAGAATTCATCTGGCCGCTTCCGTCTTCTGACACATCATCAATAAACTCTGAGCTCACCACTGTGTTCCCTCTTCCTTTCAAACTTTTACTACATTTTTATTAGTCCCTCTCTCCCCCTGATGGATTCATTTTGTTTGCAGGCTAAAGATACTCTGTTTCACGTGCACTGACAGCTACTCTGACTGCATGTTGTGGATTTACAGCTACAGTTCCATCTCCAGACCCTTGATGCTTCATTTATGAAGAAACAATGCAGGGGCTTTGCAGAGACTCTGCGGTAACTGTGAAAATTTAAGGAAAATATGAGAAACAGGTGTTATATCAAACATAGAAGCAGATAAATGGAATAAAGATGGTTGAGGGTGCTCACAGATGCAGTTGGTAGGTGATACACAGGTTGCAGTACTCCAAAACAAAACTGAACCGCATTTTTCCACCAGTACGTCCTCAGCATGAGAACAGGATATGGGGGCCTTTTCTTCAATGATGCCACATTACTTCCCACAAGCAGTAATCTTTGCTTAAATCTTGGCCCAAAAGGGTATGGGTTTGTGTTTATATACATTAACTTTCATTACTTATGTTAAAACACAGAATGTAAAAAAAAAATGCTTATGTTCAAATTCTGTGCATTTAAATTGAGAAACAAGTAGACGCAGTTTGGAAATATGTCATTATAGTGTGTGTAGCAGATAATGAGGCGGATCACAGAGATACTGAAGCAGCCTTTTACTTCAGACATGTTTGGGCACAAAGTGCAGGAACTAACATTTTTCTGAAACTACAAAGAATCAACAAGCAGCAACCTGTCTGCTTTTACTTGTCTTATGTCAACTGCAGAACAAAAACATCTTCTTATCCTTTTCAGGGTCACGGGAGGGGTGGTGGGGGGGGACATTTTTTTGGTGTTTGTCTTTTTTTACAGATCGCTATTTCTTTTCTCAGACAAAGCTTTTAAAAGTCAAAGACTTTTTTTTTTTTTTAATATGCACCCTTCTTCCACCTGACTTTGTTTTCATTGTCTTTGATGTCCAAAGTAATGTGAACCAAATTGTAACAGATTCCATTAAATGGGCTTCTGCTTGCCATTTTTGATGTTTTCCACAAGTTTAAGAAGAGGCGTTCTTCATCTTTTATCTCTGACAGAAGCCCATATTTGGAACATCTGTTCCTTTTGTTTTCCTTTTGGTATTCATTTGTAAATGGTGGTTGCGCTTAAGGAATGAAAACAAATCTGAATCTGCCCGGAGCATTATGATGCACCACTTCAAAAGCAAGCCCCAACACTCTCGGATGTGCTGCATTTAAACAGATGTATACTTGTACTCCAAGAATGATGCGTTACCAAACTAGTGGCACGAGGCGGAAGTAAGAAAACAAAAAGATAAGTGATTCCTTGTGCTTACGTGTTAGACATTTGAGTGAATACAGTGCAAAGTTATGCACAGAACCAACGTCAGGTGAAAGCAACTACCCTGAGTAACTGCACTTGGATGTTTTATGGCAATTTTTGGCCATACTTTTTCCACTTTTCTGGTTTTGCCATTGTTCCCTTCCAGAAACACTGGTGGTTCGAGGGCCACCTGTCATTTCTTTTTACTTCTAAAGGACATTTTATGCATGAATTTATCTCCCTCTTTGATGTGTCAAAGGTTATAGCCATTTCCAGTTTTTCTCCACTCATTTATTTTACTGGTTTAACAAAGCACGTGTGGGTTGCATGCTTTTCTGAACTGGTTTGTCCTGCTGCCGTTTTTGTCTGAGCAGACAGTTTTCCTCTTTTCTCTAGTCCTTGCCTTGGACCTGACTGCATGCCTTATAGGTTTTGAGAGTCCCATTGCTTATTACATAATAACTTTAAGGACTTTCCCCCTCAAACTAATAGCATTGTTTAAAAATAATTATGCATTTAATAAAATTTTGTAAGTTTCCTCCAGAAACAAATCACTACTAGCTACTACTGTACCTACTCACTGACCTCAGTACTCTGATTTCAAGTTTCTACGTTAACTGTTTAAGATGACTGCTGCACCATAATTGGCTTCTAAACTCCTCGTGATTTTACTCACGTGCACCCTTGCAACCTGCACTTTACAGCGAGTACAGAAAATCTGTACTTCTGCTTTTCAGTATCAAAACACTAAAACATGGAAAGGCCAAGTGAAAAAGCAAAGAGCAAATTATTACAAGTGGTGAGGAGGGGCTTTAGCCCTGTGACGGACAAGTATACCTATGAAAGCTGGGATAGGCTCCAGCCCCCCCGATCATGGTTGAGGAAAAAGAAAGAAATTAAAGGAGGAATCTACTGAATGGAGAGGCTTTTAAGATTGCATTTCTGTAATAATACTTCCACAAGCTATGGAGAAATGCATCTGAAAGCAATCCCCAAGTATAGCGTCTTTTTTTTTTTATATATATATATGTATATGTGTGTGTGTGTGGAGGAGGGGACGTTCACTGAAAGCCAGTGTGGTGTGGTGGATGGTATGCCACACAGGCTGTGAAGCAGTGTCCTTGCAGGAAGAGATGATTATAGTGTAGTCTGGAATAAAGTGTGTAAACAGGCAAACAGCTCCTACGCTACATACAGCACTGAGCTATCTGGCGAAGTGAGCTGAGAAAGATCAATGCCAGACCATAAGTCCGCAGTGTGATACTACAACCTTTTCACAAACGCTTTTATCTGAAGAGTGCACAAAAAAAAAAAAAGCCAGATCCCTGAACACTGAGAAACTCATCTGTCCCGCAGCAGTATCAGAGATGTATCACTCTGGCCCGGATTCCTCGCTTTGGCAACTTATTTGGTACAATCTGTGTACAGTGCTGTGAGAAGGTCTCAATTTCTTAAAAAAAAATGCAAGAAAGTATAAAGTGATCTTGAGCAATGGTTCTCTAGGCTTTCTGAAGGTCTTTCATGTTTTTCTTTGCACATTGGCTGCTTTTTCATTCATTTTCAGTCATATGCAGTCCTTGTACCTGATCATTTTCAGAGGAATGTTTTCTTTGTTTGTTAAGACACTTAACACTCATCTATGAATCATTAAAGCAAAAAAAAAAAGGCACCTGACTCAAGAGATAAACTATTGTTGTGTCTACACATAACAGACAACAAAGAACCTATTTTCAGTGGTATGTTTAGCCACTTTGTTAATAGCAGCCTGTCACAAAAACATAATTTGTTCCTATTTCTTTAGTTGAATCTATAAAAAAAAATGCCAAAGATATTTTGTTCTAACAAGGTGATTCAGAAAATCAGCAGGCCAAAAAAAAAAAAAAAAAAAACTATCTAGAGCAGACGGACAGTATCTGAAACTCGTGTTCTTAACAAATGATGTATTCGGCCCCTTTAGTTGATCCATCTACTGTTCACTGAAGCCTCGTCAGAAATGCTCTCGATGGAAGGAAAAGTATCAAGAAGCCATTCTTAAGGAAAGGGAAACAAGAAGAAATGGCTGAGGTGTGTCAAATTACACAAGAGCTAGACTGGGGGGGGGGGGGGGTGTGGCAACAACATTAATCCCACATGCAATACCATCCAGAAAACATCTAATTGGCAACAGCTTCATTTTTCAGCATGACAATGACCCCGAACACACTGCCAATGCAGTAAAAGCATACCTGGACAGAAAAGCACAGAACTGCCTAGCTAGAGTCCGGACCTCAACATTATTGAAGCAGTGCGGGATCATCTCGACAGAACAGGACAAAAGGCAGCCGACATCCAAAAGAAGAGCTTTGAATATCGTTCGGGAAACCTGGAGAACTATTCTTGAAGACTACTACCAAATACTGAATTTTAAGCTCGGTAGAATTGTACAAACTTATTTTTTGGTCATATATTGTATTTCCGTTATGTTTGCACATGTTTCAACAAATTGTTGCACCCATTTCCCCAAGAAAAAAGAGAAGACTTTTGCACAGTACTGTACTTAAACTAGTGTCTCTTCTAATGACCTGCAGTTATGCACCAGAAGAATATACTGGTGCACACCTATTGTACTGTTTACAAAGGAAATCACTGGGAAGGGTCTGATTTCATTACTGAACTTCTATTGAAAGGTATCCTGTTGCAATGTATGAGCAAAGGGAGCCTGGTCATATCTATCTATCTATCTGAGAGCCTCATCTAAGGTAAAGATGAATGAGAAGAGAAATTATTGTGACAAACAAGTAACGCACCACTAAATAATGAGTTTATGTGCAGGCAGTTTAAAAAAAATCAGTTAATTTCTTTTTAGTTCTAAACACTTTTAAGCTTTTCAAATGTGAGGACACTGAATATCATTGGAGTTCTGGCTGCTTGTTAAGCAAGAGTAGCAATTTAGAGATTTGTTGAGTTCTGGAAGTTCATTATGGCTGTGATTTTTTTCCCCTCTATAGCCTGCTTTTCCATCATATCTGAAACAAAGATTACAATCAAGCATGTTCAACAAAGATTCTAAATTGTTTCTGAACTTTGTGACAACTTTAAAAAGAAGTGATCCCTCAGCTACACTTTATTTTCTGATTCCCTGATAAGTGAGGCTCCTCAGATAACATCTTTATGAGTGGCACCTACCAAGCACAAACATGACGGTCTTGATGAGCTTGATGGGCGTCCTCTTGCGGTTGATGGAGCTGGTGGTGTGAGGCATGAGCATTGCCGTCTTCTTCTTAACGTAGGCATAGATCCTCAGGTAGATGGCCACCATGATGAGGAACACTACCAGATTAGAGATGGACCAGAAGACCAAGTAGCTCCTGCTAAAGATGGGAGCGAGCTTGGAGCAGGTCTTCAGGTCGCAGATACAGTTCCAGCCCAGACTGGGTACAGCCCCTATGAGAATGGAAATGGCCCACACCAGCACGATAAGCAGGGTCACCCTCCTCTTTGTCAGGTTGCTATGAACTTTCCAGCTCATGACGGAGATGTAGCGCTCCAGAGCTATGACCAGCAGGTTCGACAGCGAGGCTGAGAGACTGATGTCTAGAAGACCTTGGCGGATGAAGTAACCACTGACAGTAAGCGTCCGTGACACCTCACCCGTGTTAAACATGAGGTACACATATGCTATGCCTGCGAGGAAATCCGAGGCAGCCAGGTTGGCAAGAAGATAGTAGAAAGGGTAATGAAACCTTTTGTTGGTAATGACAGCAGCTATGACCATAGCATTGGAGACCAGGATGAAGCAACAGAAGAGGGAGCCCACAACCTGGACCAGGATGAGCTGAGTGGTGTCCCATTTATCTTCACTTCCGCTTTGGTTGTAGAAGAATTCCATCTGTTTATTGTGATAACAGGTATTGTTCTGTTGGGCCATTTTAAAGGGCGAATCTGTTAAATGAGAATGCAAAGATGTTAAAAGTGGAACTATTTATCATGCATCTTAATACTATGGAATCTTTAAAGCCTTTGTATGCAATATTCCATCTATATAACCTATGTAATCTCAGTGACAGCTAATAAAATTACCCTTAAATAGTAAAGCCCATAAACATCATTTATAGTTGCACAAAGACTTATTTGTGAACTGAAGGATGTCTCCACATATCTGGAGTGATGAAACGTCTAGACTGGAATTCCTAAGATCGGTCTATGGTGCCATTTTTTTCATTTCCTCCAAGGCCAAATAACTTCAGAGATTCATCCATTTGACTCCAAAGGAAAGGGAATACGCCACAATCCATTTACTGGGAGTAAGCTGCTCTGATTGAACACACCTAAACTCACAGTAAACCCTCATTACTAAAGCTGAACAACATTACCATACATTTAAAAACAGTAAAATTAATATGAAGCCAATCTGAAATTTCTACCGGTACAAATATTTCTTAAGGTAAACACAAATGGTGCCAAACAAGAGTTGAACGTAATAGGTAATACAATTTGTTTTTCCAAGACTCATTTCTTAATGCAAACTTTGCTACAACCGGTCCGACTTGGAAACCAGCGCCAGCAAAGACGAAGAAGAAACTAGCAAAGGCACAGAGACGATAAGCTTTTGCAAAACACGCACAAAATTAAAAACACACCATTTAAAACTAATAAGTTTGCGCATACGCCAAAAGATGTTACCGAAAAGGATCGAGTCGAAGAAATAAAATTTAAAAAAAATCCAGGTGAGTTTACCTGTGACTGTGTGAAATGTTTGTCTTTGGTGCGTCAGCAGACTGAAAGTTTCGAAATCCTCCGTGCAGACTTAATGAACATGTTCCCCCTGTAGCACTGTGCCTCCACAGCTGTGGAGAGAGGTGACAGCAGCGCGCCGCAGGCAGGACAGAGTGAGCGCAGGAAAGCTGAGCGCACTCATCCCGAGGTTTCGGCACCATGACGCAGAGGGCGTGAAGACAGTCAGAAAGCCACCCACACACAAACGCCGCTGAATTCTTCAGCGAGCGAATGATCGCCAGATAAGATCGATTACTTGTTAATGATTTGACTGAACATAGTTAACCTACAGTTAATCAATTATGTGAAAGCTGGGGTTCACTTTTAAAGTCAAGTTTAGAAACATAGAAAGCGCTAATAAGATGTGACACAGTGTTAATGGTGAAATCTACCAACTCTTTGGTTTCTAAAAAGCATTTGGGGTCCCCGGCAGATTTTTCAGATGTTCATGGATTGATACCAGTTCAGTCACACATACATTTCCCCCTTTAACACTTATCTGCTTTCATTCCTGTAAACCACCCGCACGTAAAATGTATCTTTTAACCTTTTTTCTCCCCTCTGTTCCAGTAATCGCCTCAGACACACTGGAATAATCCGGAAGGACTCCAGCTTCTAAACTATAGAAGTCTATGTGAGGTGTGGTTGACAGCAGCTCAGCCTTGAACAGCTACAACCATAGAATCACTTAGCATTAATAATGGAAATGTGTCTGATAAAATATTAATCACAAGGAGGCGTTTTTCCTGCGTATTGATAGTTTAACATACTGCTGATTATGTCTTTACTTCAATCAGTTTTTTTTTTAATTCAGGAGAGCGTTTCTGTGCTGTACTCTGACTCAACGCCAATAAAAAGGTTACACACCCCCCCTTTTTTTTTTACTGGCGGGGGGGGGGGTAACCTTTTTATTTCGTAAAGTACAAACTGCAGACTAGCAGCTGAAACCCAATAAGCCCTGCGGTTATAGCACCATTACCTGCTTTTCTGTACGGCGAATCAGCCTGGGGGAAATTTGTGGGTCTCCAACTGTACATGGGTCCATGTACAGTCAGGGGCCCATCCAGGGGGCAAATAATAAAAGAAATGCCAGAGTTGTAGTCTTTTCAATTCAGTTCAGTTTTATTTATATAGCTCCAAAACCCAACAGTCTCCTCAAGTCTCTTATGGTTAAATCTTGAAACCATGCGTTATAAAAAAAAAAAAAAGATTAAAATTTTTTTCAATCATAACAAAATAATATAGGCCTAATTGGTAGACTACAGTAGTATGCATTTTCCCTGTCCCTTTCTTACACTGCTGAGGTTAGTAGTCTCTCCCAAAGTCAGTCATCTAATGAACGAAACAGGCATGACAGAGAAAAACGGAATGAATAGCGATGCCCGACTTTGATCCTATTTTTTAAGGCCTTTCTTAAAAAAAAAAAAAATTCAGAATGAAAACATTGCAGTTAATTTTAAAGTAAGATGGCATGCAAGCTAATCACAGTGAATTTATGGACTGAAATTTTGGTTGGAAGTAAATGGAGCAGGGCTATCCTCACCAGTGGAGGGTCTGTTGCAGTCCTCAACCATAGAAGCGAGTATCCAGGGAATATTTTTGGTTATTATTTTTATTTATTTATTTATTGGACAAAAAAAAAAAAAGTAGTATAGCTTTCCTAAGTGGACACATACCAATAGTGCTTTTCCCGTGAAAAGCTCTCTGAGCTCTATTTAATTACTGCAACAATTACTTCAACACTCATCCTGGAATGAGACTGTGGTATTGGCAAGAGATGCTGAAAGGAGGAGGAGGAGATAATCAGTGAGACAGACAGAGGAAGATGATAACAGGTGTGTGCAAAAACTTACATTAAACATAGTATTTCAAACAAATATGAAAAAGTTGGGGCTGCTTAATTTTCCATTTAATATAAAAGGTACTTTAGAGCTTTTAATGAAGTTGTATTGTGACGGATACTTTTCATTTTTTTCCACTAAGGTTCAGTGCTTCCCAAAACTACTCCGTGTACGTGCACACGTTCTTGTAGGACATGTGTGATTACCGAAGTAAGAAAGAAGCAAAAAGTCTGATCATCAAAACAAGTTGGCGCGAGGCCGCCACACATTTGTGCCCGGGGATCAGTAACTTGATGATCTGGGTATGCCTAAAAGTCCGGGGCCCTGTAGATGTCTGCTTTGCCAAGTTTGCAAACCAGCTTTGAAGATTTTAATCAGTCACCAGACGTAGACGTGCACACAGTAAATCACAAAATTAGTTTAAATTGTGTTGTTTTTTTTTAGTGCATGCTTTTTCAAAAAAAAAAAAAAAAAAAAAACATAGGAGAAATACTGTGGGATGACATTTAATGACGTGTTGGCTCTACCTTGAACATTCAAGCTGGTCAGAAGAGGTTTTAGATTTAATTTTTAAAAAAAAAAGTCTATTGGGTAACAGAACTGAGCAAACCTAAGAGACACGTGATCCTTTGATTTTATCAAACTAAGAGCAGAAGTCAGTGTTAGAAGTCACGCTACAGCTTGTCAATACTTTAAACTTGCCGGTTAATTTAATGATCAAGCTGACTCATGGTGCGTTCATTCAAAACTGTAGTCTTACTCAATTTCAACTCTGCTGAAAATATGTCTGTGCACTCTCAATTTTTCTGAGGTCCATCCATCCGTCCCTAGGATAGTGGAGGCTGGAGCCTATTCCACCTGTGACAAGCTGAGAGGTGGGGTATACCACGAGGTTATTAAACATTTAGATAAAAGAAAGAAAGAAAAAAGATTAGTCTTGCTACAATCTTTACTTCAACACTTGACAAATAAATTAAATCTAACACTCCATCAGCACTGGACCCAGCTTCTTGGCATCTTAGTGCATGTACAGACCTAAAAGGCCAAGGAAACGTCAAAGCAGTATTATGAATTTATACTATTAACCCAAGAAACCCTTTCTTCTTAGTCCCAGTTCCAGCTCTGCATCTCAAGCTCCAGACTCTCATTTAGCGGAGGAAACTCTTTCTGCACTTCACAGGATCTTACACATCTGCAGGTAAGTCGAAACTCTCCGGGATTTTTCAGTAGAAGTGTTTGAGCAGCAAGTATGTGTCAGACATGTGAAGTACTGTTCCCAGCATCTTCCTCCCTGAACTGCCTCATCTGGAGGTGGGGCAGCCGTCAGCTGATACAGGTAAGTATTATATCATCATTTGCTGGAACTCTGTAAGGACAAAAAAAAGAAAGCATAAAAACACCCAATGTTTCATTGACACCACAGGATGATAATAGGCTACTGCACAGGCTACTTTTCACTCAGACATTAGTAAGGGTGGTTAACTAACATTTCTCTATGGAAAGCATACATTTGTAAACATTTTTTTTAACCTTGGTGAGTTTCAAGTTATTTCACTGATCATTGTGGGGTTTTTCTCTCTCTCTCTATAATGGAAGGGTACCAACAATTTTGTCCACATCCGTGTTCCCAAGTGTATCAATTTGGCGTTGAGTTGCACCCAAATGGTTACAGAAGGAGATAGGGCATAATCTTGCATTGTTAATTGTAGTGACGATCTTGGATAATTCTCCATACACTCATCATTACAGTCAATCCTAAAGAAGTCACAACAGCAAAAGCATTGTTGTCCATTCTGTAACTTCACCTTCAGGCAGGTTTGGCAGTAATACAGAGCATGGGTTAGCACACTTCACTGTACCTGATTCAAATCCAAAGAACGCTTCTACAAACACTTTGTTTTTAAACATTTAGAAACTTTTCCCTTCATGTTTATGATCTGCCTTAAGCAGCATATTTTTACTGCTGGATTCCAGTTGTGAGCTGGCTTTTGATGATGCGAATGTACTCCACAGAGAGCAAGGAGTGTGGCACCCTCTTTCAAACATGAAATCCACTCTTTGGCTAAGCTCCTAAATGAATCACATAAGCCTTATTCCCAGAAGCAGGTTTAGTCAACAACTGAGTTTGTTAACCCAGAGATGAGGGAAACTCTGAGTTTTCTGTTCCAGGGAGAGGGGGTAACCTTAAACTGAGTCAGAGCTGAACTTTACCTGCCAGCGGGCAGGTTTTCTTCAATAAACTGAGTTTCTCTCTGACTCTTCTCCCCCTGCATCACCTGAACCAACTGACATGCCAATTCATTTCATAAAGCAGCTATCAAAGTGCATAGCGGAGCAAATCAAATTTGCAGAAGTTTACATTTTTACAAGCGCTGAAATACCAGATACATGTCATTTATTAGATTTTTATTTTTTGTGCTAACATGAGCATCTGGATAACTAATAAATGGTCCATCAGTAAACTGTCTTATTGGGCTCTCCATATATATATATTTTTTTTAAATCTTCAGCTGCTGTCACCCATATTTTGACCCTGTCACGTTACAGCTGAATTATTAGATCTAAAAATCAAATGTAAAATTTGGATTTCAACTTCATCCAATTGAAATTTAAGTTGGGTAAATGATCACCACAGACAGTATTAAAAAAATAATAATTATATAATATAAAAATATATATACACACACCATATTGAATTACATTTAATTCACAAGACATCTGAGTCATAATATATGATTTCAGATGGCAAACCTGATGTCTTGGCTTCTGGTAAGTAAGTATTAAATTTAAAGGAAGAATCACCATTACTTCCCAACATTCTCTCCAAACAAGGTAACGGATACAGATGAAATTTCACATTAAGACATTAAGATGTTTGCTGAGAAAACTGATCTAATTTTTGCTGGCACAGTAAGACAAAAGATGCTTGTTAAAATTACATTTAGTCAGGTCAAAGGCTGCAAATGACTGCAATTACACAGTCTGTGCAACTTGACGAGAGTCCTAATAAGAAAATTGAGCCAACTCTAAACGACAGCTCCCAATTTCGTGTTCATCACCACGGAGAATGTGCATTACGCATCAATACATAATGGCACTGTAACTGAAACTACACTTCCTTAAAACACTCAAACGGAGCAGGAAACCCAGGATGGCTGGGTGATAGAAAACGGCTGACAAACAGGGAGGGGGGGGGGGGGGACCTCTCTAAGTCAGTGTGTTAATGTCTGGTGAAACAATAATGACTGAAGTGCCCCAAAGGGAGAAACAGACTGTCTAAGCTGCAATATTTCTTCATAATTTACATGGCACATTGCAAAGGAAACTTTTCCACTGACTTCAAACCAGGTCTTTTCCAGTGATTACATGACTCCAAATCATTTTTACAGTGTGTACAAACAGTCAAAGCTCTGGCAGGAAGAAAATAATAGTTTGGTGACAAATGCGGTACAGCTCTAAACAAATGACTACAGTAGTTGCTTTACCAGTGTAAACAACATCTTTTTTGCACTCAGTCACAAAACAGTTTCATGCTTTTGAAGTAGAATGACAGTGATGGCAACAGAAACCAATACTGCTGTCTGTTTACAGTGAAACGTTTTCCTGAACAGAAACCATAAACCTGAAAATTGTGTAATATGCTGGCAGTAATGGGTGTTTTTAGGAGGAAACAAAGGTATTTTAACAAGATCCGAGTGGGGACTGAAATGTCTGTGCTGTTGCTATAAACAGAGGGGAAATGAAAATTTCTTGGGCGTGTTAGGAAATAAGTGTTATGTTATCAGGCATGTTATCAGGCTACCAAAAGAAATTGATTAAAAAAGAAAGGAGCGTTAGGTCATTCTAACAAAACCACACACACACACACACAAGCCACTGAACCGGTCTCTCCACTGCATTCAGGACTCTTTTCAGCTAACCAGGGTACTTTAACAAAACTTTTCTACTCATTTTGAATCACAAGGTTTAGCGTGACCTGTTCATTCGGGATGCAACACAGTGAAGAGGTAATAATGACTGGGAGTGGAAGGGGAAGGTGGGGGTGTTCCTCGCAGTCTGCAGCCCTCAGTTTCTCTGTAATCAGCCCATCTCTGGGTGTGTCGGCATAGCTCCTACCGCTAATTTCATTGCTCTCAAACCACGCAAGACAGAGCCAAACCGCAGCATGGAGGAAACTCCACTCCAGTCTGCTGCCTGCAGATGATAAAGATTGGCTCATGGGAAAGGAATGTGAAGAAAACACTGAAATAGAGACAAGTAGTGTCTTAGTAGTGTCCTAGAAGCATATTATGGAAACAATGTGTAAGAAACAAACTCCGCTCTGATTTCTGAATGTTACCATTGACAAGAATGTGTTTTCTTGTTTTTTGTTGGGGGGGGGGGGGGGGCAATATAATCCTGATAAACAAGAAAACTGGTTACAGTG
>JAVDPK010000692.1:197635-209836 GCA_034780415.1 Cichlasoma orientale
AGCACGCCAGAGTCTTTTAACACTGTAAATCATTTTGTCTGTAAAATGCCATAAACTACAAATAAGCATTTATCACACATTTCAAATATACAAGGTATCAATTTATTCTTTTTCCTATAAAACTCAAGTAAAAATTCTTCACACTTAAAAAGCCTGTTTTTGATCTTATAAAGGAGCTAAAGTAGCAACTAAGTAACTGTGACTAAGTCTTATGTCACAATCTGCAGTTGTGACATAAGAAAAGTGAGTCATTTCAGGTCACTACCACCAGCATATGAGACATGAAACAGAAAACACCATGTAAGGTCAGTTATATGCAACCGTCATTGTACTTTGTATCAATCTTTTGATAGAAGTTTAAAGAACACCTGGGGTTTGCAAAAGTACTTGGTTGCACAAAAAAAAAAAAAAAAAAAAAAAAAAAAGCAGGTCTTTGCAGGCTTTGCCAATGAGACAGTGAATTAAACTGAAAGGCTGATAGGAATGACCAAAAGGGGGGGGGGGGGGAAATCAGACAGTTGATTATTAAAAGAACCAACCAGAAAGGCAGACAACAAAACTGAAAGAAGTTATGCTCCACAATAACTAGATAGGATCTAAAAACAACATCTATCTGAGGCACTATGAATCCAGCTGACAGCACTTGAAGACGTGTGGAAAGGCAAGTCCTAGGACATCCTCTGTTTATTCCTTCTGTAAATACAATAAGGATCTCAGAACTACTCATAGCACACTACGGGGGACTCCCCACGACACCGCAAATGTCGAAACCAAGTCTCAGTTGACCACATCACTGGGCGAATGTGAAGAACTCCAACATGACTGGCGTCAAATGCAGGCATAGGAGATCTGGTGCACAGATTAAGGTCAGCTGCTAGTTTACTTTTCATGTAGGCCTGATAAGGCTCTGTTTAATTGTTAAACAGAGGAAAGCGTATTTAACAACTGAAATGACTTGCTTGAGTGCCTTCAATGTAACAACCATATGGATGTATTGTTAGTTCTTCAGATAATCCATTGGTCCTAAACATGGGGAGGTAGTGAAGTGACCTGACAGGCACGCTTTACGAATCAGTCCACAACATATTTACAGTAATTACTCCTCTTCAGTTCAAGATTATCAACAGTTTAGTCGTCGAGATGCAAGATGTTAGACAGCTGTTCTCAGGCTCTCCCACGTCTGCCTCTGCAGATTACGAGCTCTGCCGTGTTTAGACGCCTACTTCTGCTCAGACTTACATAAATAATTTATCTTAAAAAAAGACAGCCAAACACACAGATCACTAGCCAGGCATCTCCGCATTCAAATCCTGAGAGACCTTTACCTTAAGTGGCCCAAATATCACTCAGTTGTCTTAAGTTTCAGATTTTACAATATAAAAACACGAGCAATGCAACTTTCTTGCTCACTTGCTTAAATTTGGAGGCAACTGCTTATTGTAGCCTATATAGACTTTTCTGTTTGCAAGATATTTGCTCAGTTGTTGGGTGGATTAAAAAAAAAAAAAAAACCTGACTGCTTTCTGTGGACCCAGCGTGTCCCATGTATTCAAATGATTGAGCCACTTATAATTTTGCTGCTAATCATCCCTCTCATTTACCTTCATCCCTTATCGCCACAGTATCAACCCTGTGAGTGCACATACAGCAGTGTGCACAAGTTCATGGATGTGGCGAGACTCACTGTCCTGTCCCCAATAAAGCAGAGAATGGCAAAGAAGCAAGAGAAGCGCAGCATTAACGTGCACTGACACCTAGTGGCCGTTTAGTATAGCGTCTTGTAAATACACAAATTCCAGTGAACTGGTTGCTCCTGTTCAGAGAAGCCAAAGATCACGTGTACAGTTTCCTCAATTTGAAGCATAACATGGTGAAAGAGCAATTTAAATGAAACAGCTTGGAAAACCTGACACAGCAGCTGAAAATGTAAACTTCTGTAATTCAAATGTGATACTCTATATGCACATTTAAAACTGTAGAAAATATTTTTGTCTTAATGTACTAATGAACTTTCATTTGTAGTCTCCTGTTAAACTGCATTTTAATGTGAATTCAACCACAAAACACTGTCGTAGTCAGTTTTTAAGACATACACATCGAGTTCCTTCATTCAATACTTGTGGCCTCAGCAATATTTCATGGAAAAAAAAAAAAAAAAGGTTAGTCACTAAACAGAAACTGGAGAGTTCCCCTACATCTTCGGCACACCCGCTACAGCGATTTCCTCAAAACCAGTTAGAAGGTTACCTTCTCGTGGTACGGCCCCAGTACGATCCATCCACAAAAGGTGTAGCCAAGGTAGATCATGCCAGCACAGCAGCAGAAACGCAGGACCTTCGGAAAGGCTGCTTTCATGGTTAAGATCAGCACCTACGCTTGCAAGAAATATACTGTTTATAAGTTATGTTTAAACCAGAAGAGACCATGAATGAAGAAAGATGACATGTGAGGGTGGAGCGACATAGGTATACACATGTGCATGATGGGGACTTTTTAAAAATCATTTTCATAGCAACTTTCTCCTTCACTTGGATTTGGACTCACATTGTACTTTTGGAAGTATCCCAGGTACCTGATCACACCAACCCACACCAATAATGTAGACGTCCCCAGGAAGATACTGCACACGTCATAATTTGTTACGTTCTACAAAAAAAGAAGAGAGAGTCCACAAGTAGGAGTGAGATGGCAGTTCCAGAAAATCAGTTACATAATTTTATAAGTTATAAACTAGACCAATCAAAGCTGGTTTTATTGTATCATCCTCATCACCAGCAGTGAACTACACACAGTCCGCATGTTTGTTTTATTAGGGCTCAAAGTACAAGGTGTGAAGCAGAGGAACAGTCTTAATATGCTTTTATATTTTAAGATGTTACACAAACAAATCAGCATGTGCACTGAAAAAAAGGAAAAAAAATTTTTTTACCTTTGCCTGTATCTCCATCTTCAGAATCGATCCGACAATGGCTAAAAGGTCGCTGACAATGACCATCAAGTACCAGCCATTCAGAAATTCCCTCTGGTCATCCTCACACACTTTACGATTGAAGTTTTCATGAAAGAATCTGGAGAATCTCTGGAAAATACAGCAATGCAAATTCAGTCACTCATAAAAATAGATCTGCAACACAAGTGTTTGCAAATCCTGAAATGAATGCACTCCCTGCATGATTTTGCACATTTTGAGCAGCTGACCTGAAGTAACCTGACAGCCAGTATGATGGAGCGAGTGCACAGCACGGCTGATGTGAGGCACATCAGAATAACGAAGCCATCAAATACCAGCAGATAGTGTGTGTTCTTCTGAGCTGAAGCAGACAAAAAGGGGTGGGTGTGAGAGGGTTTATCACTTTCACAACTCCCTCACACTCGCATTTCTAACACTGATAATAGAACTCAGAAAGCAAACGCCTCATTAACAGGAAAAAGTATAGTACGAGTACAAGTCTGGATGGAGTCAAATCTTTCTCAAATGCTTTTAATCATTTTAAAGAAAAATAATGTGGTGAAAAAGTGAAGAGCCATAAGGGTCTAATTCAGCACAAGATTAAAAAAAAAAACAACAACTAAAAATCCTTCAAAACTTGATGTTTTACCATATTTTTATAGATATTCCAAACATGCATTTGCAAGCTGACTGTTCTTAAAGTCATAGTCTGTCCCATTTGTCCCCATTTTTTGCCATTAATTACATATAATTTTCCTTCAGTTAGAAAAGATCACCTTACCCGTCCCTGATATTTTCCAGTCTCGGCATGCACTGCTCTGAGCTTCTATGTCCAGGAATATTTTCACCTTTCCACTGTGACACTGGTTATCAAATGTTATCTGGGCACAAAATTTGAAGGGATCAAGGTGATCATCTGTGCGTCATCTCGGCTGTACATTTTTCCACCTCCACATGCAGTTTATAATGCCAAGAAGTATATACCGTAACAAAGAAGGCGTAGCAGTCAGGTAACTCCCGTGAACGCACCGTCTGCAGGTTGATTCCCCTCAGCTGGAAGGTTATTTTGATGTCAACAAGTCTGAAAAAGCAGCAGATTTGATAAAAAAAAAAAAAAAATAATAATAATAATAAGGGGATTTCAGTGTGTGATGCAAATATTTTTAAACAGTACTGCATACCTGTAAAAATCCAGATCAAAAAAGGATGAATTCTCCGCTCTCCACAGGTGTGAAGTCTTTGGATCACGTGACATACAAACTGAGAAGAAGATTAACATTGTCAAAAATACATAACCACTGCGTGTGAAACACAGACACACACTTTTCACAATTAAACACAGAAATGGTCAACTTTTGTTTCCCTTCTTGTTACTGGTGGATTAAAATTGGTTCTTATAACAGGGATTTCTTAATTCAAATAATATTATAATATCAGATATTCCAATATGAAAATCAATCATCTGTTTTGTAACCAATAAAAGAGACTGTGCATCTTTTAATGGTTGTATGACTTCTGAAAATTAAAAGAAATTGTATTCTTAACACGAATATTTTATAATAAAGGCTCCAAACACACATTGCCATTGCAAGTATTCAAGTTTGTGATTGAATATTAAAACTACAAGAGCTTTTTTTTTAAGCAGAAATTTTGACAGCAGAACAACACAATGGCGCAAGATCCTAGTTACATAAATGGTAAGTCAGTTACTAATTGGTCCGCTTATCCTAACAGCAAACCGGCATGCAAATCTTCCCTCTCACCTGTCTCCAGCTGGGCATCAATGTTATAGGCCTCATCTGGAGGCTCCACACTGCCCCTCTTATAGTACTCTTTACACATGATGAGAGGCAGCAGCTTGCCATTTTCATCCTCTGCGTAACTGATCGGACCCACGGAGAGCTGGTCCAGCTGGCTGTACTGTAAAGGGGAGGAAGAAAAAAATAAAATAAAATAAAATAAAATAAATCTGTCCAGGGTGATCAAGACAATATAATGAAGCTGAAAACTGACACATCACAGTGAAACAATTAATGATGAAACATTACACACAAAAAAAAAGCAGTTCCAATTCATGTGATGATCGTAAATGTGAAAATGTTTCAGTTACATTTAGAGGAACATCAGCACTCACATTTTCAGTAATGTTGTTGAGTAATGATCATAACAGTGTTGAAATTTCTGTCTATATTCTATAGTCAAATTCCTACATACACTTTGTAATACTACTCTAACAAAGCCGAAGGTGAGGTAGTTCGACTTGCCTGATCCATGACATAGAACAGACTGTCATAGAAGTCATGCTTGGTGTAAACAGCAACACTGTAGTCATCCTCATCCACTCCTTTGTAGTCCTTTAAGAAAAGGTTTTTGAGTGCCATGGTGTTCTCTTCCTTATAGGAAACCACCAGCTGGTTGTTGAGGCCAAAAATTATGAGCTGTGGGGAAACAAGTGAGGAGAGTTGAACATATAAACAGATGCTGGATTTTTTTTATTATTATTTAAAATTTCTCTTAAGCTAAAAAAACAAAAAACTTTTGTAGTAGCTTTACATTTTTTGCTTAGCACTCAGTTGATAATTTCCTTTTAAAAAGGGCCAATCTAAAACTAAAATCATAATGATTATATGGATGAGAGATATTAAGAAGATACTTTAAAGACGTTTTTCTAATTTGTTTTTGGGTCCTTATTCACTTGTGAAATTTTTTTTTTTTTTTTTTTTTTTTTTTTACAGCAAAATAAAAGAAAAAAAATCCCATAGCTCTCTGCATTTAAAGCAGTCAGCATCAGGAAGGCTCAGATGTCAGGGGGTTATGTAGAACCCTTAATGTAAGTGTTTGTGTGTACACTGCTCTTGGCTGCATGCCTTGGCCAGATTACAGTTCCAGGAAGCCCCTTCTGGGTGCTTCTTCTTTCCTGGTGTTTCCCAATCAGCCAAAAAAAAAAAAAAAAAAACACTCCAGTACACATACTTGTGAGGTGACCATGATGATTTTCAGTATCTGGACTCCCATTTTCCAGGGTACATGTCGTCGAGCCCTGTACTTCTCGCAGGGGCTCATGAAATAATACTTCAGGTCATCTCTAAGGTTCTCCTCTTTTATAATGTCTTGAGTCATCACAGAGCTGTAAGACAAAAGAACCATCAAAATCCCAATGCTGCAGATTACAGAGTTAAAACATGTGGAGGGAAATAAACTGATGATGTGAGGAGTTCTTGTATGAAGAAGAAAGCACTAAAAGTTGAAAATGCAGAAGTGAAAGTGCAAAAAAAGAAAAGCAGTTATATATGTTTGTGCACCACACTGGTAATCAATCACAGGAAGAGCTCCGTGTACTGAGTTCAAGGTCAGCTCAGTGAGCGCACGTTCACCATTATCCCAGTTCTTTCACAGCCATAAAGCGTAAAACTCCCACTTTCCCAGTTAGAAAGCGCTGGGATTAATACATCTTTGGTCCTGTCATGAAGACTTCCCAATGACTTTGATGGCTGTTTTAATGCGAGAGAAAAGTGTTTACTTTGTGTAAATTTAACACCTGGCGACTAAATATCCAATGCTCCAGCGGGTAACAAATCCATTTAAAAAAAAAAAAAGTTCAAAACTCCAGAAGCCAACTGCGCCTAAACTGTATTTGAACGCCAATTGTTTAAAGAACTTACCTAATTGAATTACTTCGATCCAGATATCGAGAGAATAATTCCATTGTTGATTAGCCACGTGGGGGGAAAAATATATAAAATAAACAAACAAAAAAGCAAAAAGATTGGAGTGAGATTATTAAAATGCAGCCCGACAGCTCCGGCAGAGGCAGAGAGGACTCTGCTCAGCTGCTGCTGTTTTCCGTGAGACCACGCAGCTTTCAGTCAGCCAATCAGGAAGTGGGTTTCAGGCGCCACAGGTGCGCAATCTGCGGCGCGAGTGACACAAGTGGCCACGGAAAAGACCGAAACAAAAGTCCACGAGGTTAAGAAACTGTTTATATAAATAGAAAAAAATACAATAATAATAATAATAGAAAATGTAATGTAGAAATCTAAAATTTTCATTTTCAACTGTGTATGTCAAGAAAACTGAGACTCAAGGTGTCAATGTAAAAGCTTTGACCTGTTTAAAACCTGGACCAATATTTAGCTTCTGGAGCCAGGATAAAAGATGCCAGAGATTAATAAGAACTAATGATTAAATGCAGAGTGGTGTATAACAAGTATGCAATTTGCAAAGAAGTGTTGGACAAAGAAACAAAGAAGATATGACGACACTTTATTTTCCCATTGAACACAGTAAAGTAACTGTCATATCAAATAATACTCATGAAGCTCATATTTTGGCACAGCAGACTGCTTGCACCCAGCAGACAAGAGGGAACATTATCAATCATTTGCAGCTGTATTTCTATCATCCTGGCAACCTTAAGTCCAATATTTATTCTCCTCAAGTTGTGAGGGAAAGGTCCAGCTCTTTAGCTTCTTAATGCACCGCTAGAATCATAAACTAGCTGCGGTATTGGCCAAGAACACCATGTGAACCTTGGCACTTAAATGACAACAGTTGAGAGTAAACCAGTAGCGAGATGCTGCAGCTCTACCATTAAAAAAAAGGAGGAAAAAAAAAAAGAGCTGAAACATTAAGTGCAGCTTTAAGCACTGCTGCTTGTATCTGAAGTGAAGCAGCCTGCAGCAGGAGGCTGTGTGCTTTTTTGTAAGAGTATTAATATTCTGACTTATTCTTAATTTATTATTCAATATACAGAATTCATTTATGGCTGTAAATAAATATTTTTTGTCTAAACTGGTTATAAATTAAAGAAATGCATGCATTTTCAGGGCACCCAGCTATCAGCAGTTGTGCTTTAAACAGCCAGTTGGTCCTTCCTCAGAAAATGAGGAGATATTAATGATACACAAACCAACTTTAGTAGTAGCATACCTATAAAGAGTAACACAGCCATAAAAATATCTGACAGCACAAAGAAATCATGTTCAACCATGTAAATTAAAAGCAGTAGAAATTTAAAGTGGAGTCCAACTGATATACTGGTTAACCAGTGACAAATATCAGTATTAGTGTATTTATTTCAGATATTCAGATAAAACATCAGAAGTCCTAAAATGCATAATCGATCATGCTCTAGTTAAAACCTCAAAATCTAAACAAATTATCCGTTTATTGAGGCACCAAGTTTTGTTTCAATGTTGTTACAATAAAACTGAAAATTTAGTTTCAATTTTAACACTGTTTCCAAAAAACAAAACAAACAAACAAAAAAAACAACCCCACACAGAAACCCCAAAATGAGACACTGATATAAACATTTCCCATTTCCCTTTTACTGGTTCCAGTCTGGTGCTGTGTGATTGACCGAATGGTTTGCAAAGTGTAAATCAGAATTCACCTGCAAAAAAAAAAATAAAAAAATCCTGAGATAATGAGCAGTTATCCATCGAGGACAGTCACATTCAGATGACTGTACAGCAGCAAGATCCTTCATTATCCTTGCCATAAATTTCGACCAAAAAAGGGCTCAGCTCGAATGGCACCGTCTAATCCACCAATGGCCTCGTCTCCTGAACAGGAGCTTTAAAATTTACAGAGTGCTGCAGTGAGGAGTCTGTGTCTTCAGGTGAGGGTTCTGGGTGCTGTGAAGAGATTAGATCAGAAATATATTACACAAAGTAATCACCTCTCCAAAAAAAGAAAGAAAATAAAACACCTTGTAGCGGCAAATAATACATTCACAAACTAAAGTGTAAGATTTAGAATTCAGACATTGAGATTTTTTAACTACACGTCAATTAAAAAACTAACCACAAAATGTGTTACGCACATCGCTGTTTTGAGTTCGATATCATTTCAGTTAAATTTGTTTGTTTCGTGTGTGTGTGTGTGTGTGTGTGTGTGTGTTATGAGCTACTTTCGGCTACTCCCTTATCCACAAAGGGACGCCAGAGCAGGAAGCTCCACATGTTTGATTTGTCAGATTTATTTATTTATTTTACACCAGATGCCCTTCCTGTCACAAATGGATTTGTGTCTCCTTGTGGGATCAAATCAGGGATCCTTCACTTGTTAGGTAAATGGGTAAACCATTACACTATGGAACCACTTAATATTTGCCCCAAAACGCCCTCAAATGGCAACAAAAATGAAACTCATGAAATTAAACTGAATTCACTGGCATGCAGTGGAATTCAACCACTTTATTGCTTTAACATACAAAGCGAGATCCACCAAGTTCACAGTTACATTATGGTTGAAAACCACTGTACTTGCACAAACTAATGGTATGGTAGCAACAAAAATCAAATGTATATAAAGCAAAAGAAAAAAAGTTATCAACAAATCACAAAAGACAAAAATACAGGAAAAATAAAATGTATTCAATAAATACTCAGTTACCAATTTATGTTGCGTGTGAATATTCACCTTCCCATTAGTGAACACGCAATGCTGAAGCATTAAAAAAAAAAAAAAATTAGAACATTAAACACTATTTAAAAGCACTATTATCTGTCTAATTTAATGTAGCTGGATGCATATATTCAAAAGAACTCACTTCATCGTCAGGCTGCCTCTCTCCAGGCTGAAGTCTCGGTGCAACAACATCACTGTTTTGTTGAGTTTCAGAAAGGTTCTCATTCCCTTTTGAAGGTTTATCCTTCGACTGAGCTGAATCTGACTGAGCGGGTTTCAGCTCTGATTTGGTCTTGTTTGCATCAACTATGCTATCATTCGCTGCTTGTGGTGGTTCTTGTGGCTCCTGCTGGTTTTCTGAATCTGGCTCAGCAGAGGGATTCTGCTGAGTCAGATTCCCTGCTTCAGGAGCTACCTCGGGCCGCTCAGCATCCGTCTCATCCTCACTGTACTGAGTATCAGCAGTTCTTAGCGTCTCTATTATCAACTGCACTGGTTCTTCCCGGGACCTGTTGGGTCTCCTGTGATACACTTGATTCCTGTTTAATCTGGCTTCATCTGCTCTGTGACTTAGGGCACGTTGCTGTGGAGGTGCGTCCCCTCCTCCGAAAGGATCATGCTCCTCAATCCTCAGAAGAGGTTGAGGTTGAGGTTGAAGCTGAAGATGAGGATGCGGTTGCGGTTGCACCAGCTCTGGTGGTGGCGGATCCCTTCGAGGGCCACGTAGAGGTGCCATGATGCCATGCTGGAAGGCTGCATGCACACTTCCATACATGCATACCTGTAGAAGAGTCAAATTTATATTTACATATTACACAAATATATAAGCAAACAGTGTCTTATTTATTAACATGAATAAGGTGACAATTCATCAAAATTCTTACCACAATGGCAAGCACAATAGTGAGGAGGACTGGAATCTGCAGGGTAACTGGTAGGTCTTTGAGGAGCGCTCGAAGAAATTCACTGATTCCCTGGCCGAAGTGTTTCAGTGGCTCTGTGATGAAGGTTGTGATGGTAACTGAGATTGCCTAAACAGAGAGGGATGTCTAGATTATAACTTTGTATGTAAATACAGAAAGTCGAAACTAATACAAAGGAGTGTAATTCAGGATGATTTAAGTTTGGGGAAACAATTACATAGCAGTTAGAAAAAGTTAGAAAACTGGCAAACACTTCAATTTATTTGACAGGTTTTTGATACAAAGCAATGTACTGAGGTTTTTCATGTCATGCACACATTGCCGAAGAGCTGTCTGCCATATTGGATGCGAGACAACCACTGGTCGCCAGGGAAAAATGTGTATTGGGAAATACACATGGTTGGCAGCGGTTCCGGAATGTTGCTGCTCTCACCAGGTGAAATCATTTGCAAAGAAGGTGCTGTACCAAAAACCTTCTAGTGATTGCTTAGGTTTCTAGCAGGATGCCACAAGTGCTATATTTTTTCATATCGGTCTGCAGATACTTGCTAACTACTAGCTGAGTGGTGATATTACTTGAAAAAGTGCAATGCAAACTGGAAATGAAGAAGGTTCACCTTACAAGTTTTGTGCTTTTACTTTGAAAGTAAACATGATGCCATGGTTTCACTACAGCTCGGAGAGTAGCTCAGCAGCGTTTGTAGGCAAGTCAATCACTTCTATGCAATCTATAACCACAGGGATACACAATATCCCCCGAGTGGTTGGGGGAACACACATTTTTCACTAGCAACAGGTAGTTGCCAGGGGGTCACTGACTGGTCTCTAGGCCTGTGTGATTGGAGCCTTATTTACTTGATTCTATATTGTCACATGACCAAAATGCCAGACAAACATCATGTAGCTAGTGGCCACATGTCTGTAAAACCTCAATAACCTGAACATTTATTCAAAAGGCACGCCAGCATAGCCACCTACCTTGGTTGGAGGTACCAACAGGATGGGGTTGACCATAAGGACTTCATAGTATCGCTTACAAGGGTCATCCTGAAGAGTCCACGTGCTTCTAAACCACTCTGCAGGAACACAAATAGGCCTGAGCTTAGGCAGAAGTAATCAGCTAAACAGGCCTAGTATATGGAAAACTGCATTCCTGGTATGATGAACTATTAAAGCAGCTGAGAATACTACAGATTTTGCACAATGACTACATGGAGATTTATCGATAAATTCCTCTCCATCCCATGACTGTGCAAAATGAAAAGTTATTTTTGATGAGAATTTGTTAAACAAGTCGAGCTTTAAAATGGAATGTTAGATAAAGGAGGTTTTCACAAAATACCAACATGCTGTGTGTTCATGCTTCATGTTTGCACACCTTTCAGACTGTCACTCCAATCAATTTGCTTCACTCCAGTGCATTTTGCATTGAATCCCTCCATCCTCACTATATTATTTTGGTGCTCAGCAAAGGCAATCTGGGGAAAAAAATAATTAATTAATTAATTGAATAAATAACAGCTAAACTGAAAAACCTGAAACTGCAAGAAGTCCTCTTCACCTTGTACAGGTAGAACCAGTTCCAGATAATACTGACGAAGAAGCACACAGCAAACAGTCGTTTGAACTGCACAAACCAGGAGACCACTGACCACAGCTGGGTGCTGATTATGGCTACTATGATCAGGACAAATAACCCGATCTGGAGTAGAGAGCAGAGTACAATTTGAGCGGTTACACAAAATGGAAATCATTAAAACACAGCAGACACCAAAAGCATTAAGAAGTCAAACAGATGGGGGTCATAGCTATGAGCTACACTGAGTTTAAAATTTAATACCGTAAATTCCGGACTATTGAGCGCACCTGAATATTAGCCGCACCAGCTGAATTTTAAAAGAAATTTAACTTTTT
>JAVDPK010000692.1:209936-227039 GCA_034780415.1 Cichlasoma orientale
CTTGTGCTTCCTGCTACAGCGCCCTTTGGCGACCGAAAAAATCTATATATTAGCCGCATCATATTATAAGCCGCAGGATTCAAAGCGCGTGAAAAAAGTAGCGGCTTGTAGTCCGGAATTTACGGTAGTTACATAGAAAGAAATGTTCTACAGCAGTCATGTTTTTATGTCTACTCTGAATACTTGTCATGTAACCATACTGAGGGTACATGAAATCAACAGACAGTCTGTGGACACAACAGAAGGCAAGAGATTTAGGTGGAGTTAGCCTCTAACTGGAGAAAAATTTGTCCAAATTTAAGCACCACGTGACAAAAGCATTTAAACATTTAACAATGACAGACTTCAGAGTAATAAAGTCTAAGGTTACTTTTAATAATGTGTCCAGTTCCACCCCAAAGGTGTCTTCAAATCGCCACTTCCAGGCCTCATAATCATGCGTTTTAAGGTCCACGAGTATCTGACTGATGGCATTGTCCAGAGCGCCTGTTCTCCATCTTTCTTCACCCTCCAGGAATGTCTGGATCTCTGTCATGGTTTGTTTGGACAATTTGACTTTGGCATCATAAACGACATCTGTAGAGTCACTGGGCTGGAGAGAAATTAGAGCACATTTCTTAAAATGTCAATGGTCTTCTTTTTGTTTTTGAACAATATGTTCAACATTAACTATACTGCATCTGAAATCACATAATTCACCATAAAACATGAGATGGTCACCTACCACACCGACTCTTTGCATTTCCTTCAGTAGTCTGCTGAGGAATCTCTTGAACACTGGACTGCATGTTGGCTGCTGTGAGTTGAACGCGATAGTCGTCTTTTGATCTTCAAACTGAATGAAGGCAAAACAGGTGCTTTAAGTGACTTTGAACATGACACACTTGTTGGTGCCAAAAGAACTGATCTGGGTATTTCAGAAACTGCTGCTCTAGGTGGATTTCCCACACACAACCATCTCTAGGGTTTACAGAAAACAGTCCGAAAAGAGAAACTATCCAGCGAGTGTCAGTTCACTGGGTGAAAATGCCTTGTTGATGCCAGAGCTCAAAGAATGGCCGGACTGCTTTGAGCTGATAGGAAGGCAACGGTAACTCAAATAACCACACCACGTGCCTCTCCTGTCAGCTAAGAACAGGAAACTGAGGCTACAATTCACACAGGATATCAAAAGCTAGACGACAGAAAACTGGAAAAGCATTGCCTGTTCTGATGAGTTTTGATTTCTCCTGCAGAATTTGGATGGCATGGTCAGAATTGGGTACAAGGTGTACCTAATAAAATGTCTGGTGAGTATATATTTATATAAAAAATGTGATAGGCAAACAATGTGATGACACCATTGTAAAAATTGGACAATATATACACTGATATTTCTGATGGTCCAATATCTGCCAACTGATATACTGATCTGACTAATGAATAGAAAGCAAAAGGTCTGAAGTAAGACTGCTAGTCCCATCCCTGACCCTCGGATCTTTCCATTCAAGCAATTGTAGATAATCATTTTGTTCCTCCTTCCTGGTTTGGTCCTCTGCACATGTCCAAACAATCTCAGCTTTGCCTCTCTAACTTTGTCTCCAAAATGCTCAACCTAAGGTGCCCTTCTGATATACCCTATGCCCTTCAGAGCATACCTCCACCTCTCCAGACTCTCTTCCACCTGCTCCCTACTCTCACTAAAGATCACAATGTCATCTGTAAACATCATAGTCCATGGAGATTCCTGCCTGACTTCATCTGTCAGCCTGCCCATCATCATTGCAAACAAGGAGCTCAGAGCTGATCCCTGATGTAATCCCAGCCCCACCTTGAGCCAATGTGTAACTCCTACCGTTCACCTCACTTTTTACTCTGTCCTCATACATGTCCTGCACCACCTTCACATTCCTTCTCTGCCACTCCTGACTTTCTCACACAGTACCACAGTTACTTTCTTGTTACCCTATCATATGCTTTCTTTAGACCCACAAAGACACAGTAGCTCCATCTGACCTCCTCTAAACGTCCCCATCAACACTCTGAAAGACACCACATCTGTAGCGCTCTCTCGGCATGAAGCCATACTGCTGCTCACTGATGATCATCACCTTTCTCCTTAACCTAGCTCCAACACCACTTTATGTATGGCTCATCAGCTCTATCCTTCTGTAGTTACTACAGCTCCCCACATCACCCTTGAACTTGAAAATGGGTACCAGGATACTTCATCTCTATTACTCAAGCAAACTCTCACTGAAGAGATGTGAAGCTACTGTAACCACCAACCTGTTTCTCTAGGTCCTCCACTTGTTTGTTGCAGGACATCAGCTCAGCCTGGCAGGAGTCCTGAGTGTACTCCCTTCTTTTGGTGGCCACATTGTTATAGCTTGCTGGCTGCCATGGAAACACACACACTGTCAGGGTATCACAAAGGCTTCAGAGTATTCAGAATTCAGAACCATGCCAAATGGTCGACCCATGGTCGGTGTAAACAATTTCCTAACCTCAGCAGGCTTCTTCATCTTTTTGGCGACTGGATCGAAGTTGAGCATATCGAAAGGGTCGACCCACTCGTTTTCCTCCTCCTGGCCCATGCCAGTGAGTGACAGGGTGCACAACAAAACAATAAGGAGCATCCTGACCGGGAGAAGAGAGATCTTTCCCTGTGTTAGCTCCGTGGAAACTGAAAGCAGTGCAGTTGGACAACTTTAGCTAGTTCCGCTAGCTACGTCTAAAACTAAGCTACAAAACAACTTTAGACTCACCGACTCAAACGTGGCCCTACGTGTACTGATACAAGTTTAGGCCTCTGTCATGTTTTGACACTGAACCAGCATAACAGAACTGTCCACAAAAGGAATCGCTTTACTGTACAACCACGGGACGCAAGTGAGAGCGTCTTAAGTACAAGGGATTATGGGTAATGTCGTTTTTATCCTCTTTTCTCCGACAATAACAGTCCATGGATTTTCTTTAAATTCGTGGTCTTTGATATTAAAAACCAACTCAGTGTATTAGTTCGCAGAGTAAAATAGAAGCGGTTTGTCAGAATCTAATAATAGGTCTGGAACGCGCTCCGCCTATTGGTGACAGAATAGAATAGCATTTTATTGTCATTGTACATGGTACAACGAAATTCTGCATGCTCCACTACAAAGTCTGTTTCTTTGCGTCAAAATATAGGGAAATTAAAATAAATAAGTAGAAAATACTGACTGTACAAATAGAAACTGTACAAAAAATACACATTAAATATACACACAAAACTGTACATTAAATTTCACTGATGGCTTTTTGTGTGTGTGTGTGTGTGTGTGCGCGCGGGGGGATCATTGTCTATTTGCAGTCCGTATGACCCAGGGGAAGAAACTGTTGGCGAGTCTGGTGGTGTGTGATTTAACTGACCTGAAACACTGTCTTGAGGGTAGCAGGTCAAACCAGTTATGGGCAGGATGTGAGGGGTCTCCTGTGATTGCGCTGATTCTCCCGAGGCAGGGTTTAGTTAGTAGGTCATCCTAACTAAGAGGTATGATCAAACGTCATGGAGATAAGCAAACTGTAAGATGAGGCTTTATAATGCAGTTATTTCCAATTAGGAGGAATACATAAGATCATCTTATTTGTATGTCCTCATGACAGAAAAACCACTTGTAAGGATTAAAATTACTCGAGTCTTAGTGTTCATAAACACCAGTTTCACAACTGCTTCATGTGAACACTAATACTAGATCACAGTTCCTTCACTATCAAAGTTATCAATATTTAATTTGAGTCATCCTGATCTACCTTTCATAATTACATAAAGAATGAAAAAACATGCTTCACCAACTATTTTGAACGAACACTTTATTGCAAAGATCTGTATTTACAAAATGAGAAACATTTATTGTTAAACTTGATTTCCTGCAATTTACAATTAAGCTGTTTGCAAATCAGCTACATCGTCACAAAATTTATGCAGCAAACCAGGATTATAAATCTCCCAGACATGTCTCAAGTCTGCAGGGCTTTAAGAAATTTCAGCAAAGGTTGCTGCTAAAACAGAGATGTGTGTCAAGTTCATTTTGTCTGTGATGCAGGAGCTCCAACTGAAGCATCTCAGCTCATCAAGGTCCAGATATGCTCAGCTGCAACATGAGTCCAGGGAGCTTAATATTAATACAGAAAGGCAGAAAAGGCTGTCGAAGTGTTACAGACTCAAATGCATTTTCATTTTCGCCCTTTACCACTCTTCACCCCTCCTTTGCCACCCTTAGCCTGTCTTCCCTTTCCACGCTTTCCTTTGCCCCCTTTAGCAGGTTGCTCTTTCCTCTGTTTTCCCCGCAAATCCTTCTTCATGCGACTGTCCACCACTTTGAAGACTCCTTTGACACCGGGAGGCCGCCTCACCTTCTTGCCAGCACCCCTTTTGCTCACAACGTATGTTACTTCTCTCTTTTCCTTCCCCAAGCCGGCCTTCTTGTATATACTGACAGAATTGGAAACACAAAGTTACAGCATTGAAATTTTCTTCTTGGTAAAACAGCCAGTTTGAAGCAAAGCATTTTGTTTTGTGAGTGATAATTTTCTTTTCTCAGAACCACAGATGTTACAACATACCTCTTCAGCTGAGCCATCTTCTCCCTCTCAGAGATGTCCACTGTGTTGACAACTGCTTCTGCTTTCTTCTTGGCCTGCTCCATCTTTTTCAACATCTTGAAAAGAAATGGGGGAATCAATATATTCAGAAATACACTGATTATTTCCTGATAAGCTTCTCAAGTTACAAGTATTTTACCCTTCTCTTCTTCCTGGCCTTGGCCTCGGCGACTCGTTTGATTGGCCGGGCATTGATCTCTTTCCATTTTTCTTTGTATTCCTCCACCATCTCCTTGGTGACTGCCACCGGCTTCTTCCGATGTTTACGTTCATCGTCGAGGAACCACTCCGGTACCTCCCATGGCTCGTCAGAGGTGGCAAACCTGCAAGAGTGCAAGATCAGCTTTCTGTACAGGCACTTAAGGTGTAATTCATGATCTTCACCCAGTCGAACTGTGTGGCTCATTCTGTTTCATCAGGTTTTGGTTATATCTGTCTTTTCATGGGATTTGCTGACAACAAAAGTGAACTAAAGTATACACTGTGAAACAAAATAAACAATCTGAAGGGCAGTCTTACACACACACACACACACACACACACACACACACACCCACCCACCCACCTGTGGAAGGAGCCGTCCACCAGGTCTCTTGTCCTCTTCTTAGAGGTAGCGATCTGAGCGCCTAATGCCAGGCCTTCTGCACTCAAGATCCTAGCTTTCTTACCTAAAGAACACAGGATAAGCAATCATCCACAGTTAAACACACAAACACACACAGGCTGAAAACAGAAGCGATTTTGTGTTGTGGCCTGATTTATCAAGGTCAGAGTCACGACAAAGGTTATAAGAGCTGCTTTGGTGGCTTCAACAAATAAGAACAGAAATCCACAAAAACTCTAAATGACAATACAGAATTAGAAGAAGAAGATAAACATATTAAGAACTTGGTCTAAACACTTGTCATTTTGCCCCCCTTTGCATTTTAAAAATCATGCAACTTTGTTCAATTAAAACCTGCCATCGTATTTCATGACTTTTCCTAAAATGGCTTTATTCATCACATAGCGAATTTTGGGGAGTGCAGGATAAAAAGAAAAAACAACCGCTTACACCCAGAACTGCAGAGGACGCCATTTTGCCCCCCACAGAAATCATGGATGGGATATGCTTTGTGATTCCTGCTGTTGCGGCAGGATGTGTTCAAAATGAAATACCTCTCTGACAGTTCTAGTGTTAAACTAGCTCCATGACTTACAGACTGATTCTTCCTAAAGATTGTAGACCAAAGGGATACTCTCAGTGCCAGAATGAATCGAGGATAGGCTGTAGCACTTAAAATGTTGCCAGGCATCCAAAGACTGGATAATTATTTTAGAAAGTGGATAAATATACAGTTTTTTGGAGGGCTACTAACTGAGGCCACAAGGTGTGGATCTTTGTCAACTGTTCTGTAGCAAAAGGGACACAAAATGTGTCCCTGCTGTAATCGGAGTGTATTTTCAACCAGACATTTAGATTATAAGTGTTTGGGTAGGGGTTGCAGGTTGTGTATGTTTTGTTCATGCATTGCCTGCTATGTTCCGCTATTATTATTATTATTTTAATATAAATGACAATTTTAAATCAGAAAAAAGGAAACATGATGAGGACCTCATCTGTCATACTCACTGGTACTTTCGACAGGAACAACCTGAAAGTCGTCGTCATCGTCGACCTCTCCTGAAACCCCACCACCTCCCCTGGCCTGCTTCATTCTGGTTATCTCCCTAAAAGAAAAATGAATGAGTGACTTTAATTAGTGCATCTGCTGTTAAAGGTACCCAAGAATAGTATTGAACAACTCTGAAATATTGCTGATTTTTTTTCGTGTAGCTGGTCAAACTAAGCTTATTAATTCAAAATTATTAAAAAAATTTTTATAAATTTTCTAACACATTGGAACAAAGAAAGAGAACCACAGTAAATGAGTTTTTACGTTTCATCGTCACTGCTGTCATCGGAGTCACTGTCACTATCCTCCGCAGCTTCCTGTGATGGTCCTGCCTCTTCCTCCTTTGGCAGAGCAGCTTCTTCCTCCTCCTCCTCCTTTACTTCTTCCTCAGCTTTCCTCTTTTTGCCTTTTCCTAGAAATACAGATGAAATTTTTTGTCAGCACCATATTAAGATAGCTACTAGCCCTTCACAAACACAACTTCCTTTATAATTGTGGAAACTAACACGAGTGTGAATGAATAAGCATCAAGCAGGACAAACAGTTCATACCTGACTGTTTGCTCTGGAGCCACTCAGTCTGTTGGAGCTCACTCACTGCATCTCCTTCAAGGTCAATCTCAGAAAAGATGCCCTACAGGTGCAATATCAGCACATTGGAACCCAGGGAGACAGGCAGTAATTTAAACTAGGAAGCAGGTGTCACATCGTATTGTGAACAGGCACAACAGAAGAGCATCTGAGCTTGTATATGTTGCATTGTGAGTCAAACACAAACCTTGCTGAACCACAGATTGGCCTGTTGCTCCATCTTCTCCCCCTTTCCCTCGAGCTCCACCAGCAAACCACCCTCCTGCTCTTCATCCTCCTCCTCCTCCTCTTGGTCAGTAAATTTTACTCTGGAAACCACAGAAACAAATGGAAATTCTTTGCAAAACACAGAAGGAGCAGAATGTTGATAATATAACCTTTACTTCAATTTTTAGGTCAAATTAAAAACAGTCCTAAGTACATGTTTCCTGGGGAAAATAGTAAGTATAAACATATGGATGTGCTTTTGGTCTGAATGGCTGCTTACTTCTTTTTTGGTGCTTTCTTTTCCAGCTCTTTTTGTCGTTTTTCCACCTCTTCCAGATCCTCGTCATCTAAATCCGATGCCAAGGACATTTTATCCGCATCATCACTTTCTTCATCAGAGAGGTGAAGATCATCATCTTCATCTGCCAGATTGTCTGCTGCCTGCATGTCCCCCTTTGATATATCAGCAAACGCCTGATGGAGAGAGATAAATGGCAAGTGAAAAAAAGATTGGCATTATAATGCTTCTCTGTTTAAAATCAACAGTAAGATGAGGCTTGATCATCAGTAGTTCTGCACTTTACTCAATCCTGTTTATAGTACTTAAATGCATCTGTGGGCCCCACAGCAGTATTCTAATTTTCAGTTTACCTTTTTCTTCTTGATGGAGATGAGAGAGAACAAGGACGTGTCCTCAGTGGAGGCGATGGACACACCTGGAAGGTCCATCTTCAGCTCCACTCTCTCTCGCTGCTTTCGCTGCTCCTTCAACAGTTTCCTCTTCTTCCTGTTAAAGCACAAGAGTTGTACAAACTATTAAGCCATGCCAAGTCAGCAAGAGACAATTTCATGGTTTGCCACTAAAATTTCATCAGTGGCAAAAAGTTAAGAGGTCATACAAAAGATGAAGTGATGCTTCTCTTTGTGGCACCTATAATCGTATTGTTTAATACAACTGTCCAGTAGAAAATAAAGACAAAGTAGAAAATGTGAGGATTTCATGTCAATGAAAACAGAAAAAAAGAAAAATGAGTGGCATACCTTTTGAGCTCAGCCATCTCCTCAGCTTTCAGTTCTGCCAGCTTTGTTACCATTTCTTCCTCCTCATTGTCCTCATCCTCCACCTTGCCTGCCTCTTCCTCTGAATCACACCCTTCTTCATCTGAGCTTAATCTAAAAACAGTGTAGAGATGATTTATATGTGACACACTATAGAAAAGATTTAATAATACTTCAGTTACTTTTTTCCTTTTTTTTTTTTTACCTGATATCCTGGTCAAACTGCTTAGCCTCATCTTTCAGTTTCTTAGCTACGTATCTCCTCAGCTTGGATCTCCAGTTCAGTAGCAGGCTGCACAGGTGAGAAAAGTGCACATACACAAACACACACACACACACACACAGCTTGTATTATTCAGCTGTATAAAAATAGTTCACATTACACCACTTTCTCACGCCACTTAATGTATTTGATGTACAATTTAAAAAAAAAAAAAAAGAACACAATACAGCAGCAGCAGCAGCTTACTAATGCACAAACATGTTGAGTGACACATAGATAAGGCTTACCGGAGTTCTTTGCGACCCAGGACTTTGATGTCACGACAACACTCCTTTATTTCATTGCTGGTGGCTGAGTGAGACTCCAAGTCTGGATTGTCAAAGGTGATCTGAATGAACAAGAAAGAGTAAGAAAAGCTTCCATTTTCTTCTCAACTCTCAGAGCTTAACTGAACTGTCTAAAAGGCAAAAAAGTGGAGACTTCTTTTTTTTTTCTTCTTCTTCAAAGTAGTGCAAAAATCTCACCTCACTGGCCTTTCCCAGAAAGTCTACAGGGTTTTCGGCTTTCAGGAAATCTGTCAGTGTGAAACTCTGGTAGAGTGTCAGACTGCCGTCCGTGTATCCCTCTGCCTGCAACAGAAAAAAAGCTGCTCGGTCACTGATGGTTAACATTTTTGGGCTCAAATGTACCTTAAAATCAGTATTATAACCTGTGTGACTGAGACCTATCGAATTCCACAATAAATCAAGTGTTTAAAAGCTAATAAGATCATAACACGGAATCACAGCAAGATCAGATGCTCATGGTGACCAAACATTTACTTAATAAATGCAACAAACACTTCTCCTCTGTGTACATACCTTTGGCTTCTTAACAGGAATCAGCTCCCTCACAGTTTTGGCCTGCACCTCCACCTCTTTGAACGCATATTTGGGATCAAAGAATTTGCTGTCGATTTTGTCTGGGGCCACGAAACCTGATGATGATGGGAAAACACACACAAACAAAAAGAGAGACTTTAGGTTTAGGTGAGGTTTGATCAAGAATAGAGTCACTCATTTAAGTAATGAAAATATCTTTAAAAAATAAATCAAATGAAAAAGGCTGTACTGCTGGCACTCACCCTGACAGATGACGAAGATCTCGGCAGACTCATTCCTGGATGCCTGTGGTTTGGTGGCCTGCACCTTCTTGAAGAACTGCTGGAAGATCCAGAGCAGCGGCTGGTAGTCTTTGGAGCGAAAAACCTTGGTGACAAAAGTGCCACCTTTGGTCAGAAACTCACAGGCCAACTTCAGAGCCATGAGGGTCAGATGAGCTGTGGGTAAAAAAAGGGAAAGGTTTAGTATTAGGTCTGAATACCAAATACTGAGGAAAATGGGCATAAACATAAGTGATCAGGCACAAAAACAAGGGATAGAGTGGTAAGAAAAATAAAAACCACTTACAACAGAATGCATTTTTAACTTCATTTAACAAATTAAAGTTTTTTTAGATACGTGGTAAATGTTTTATGGTGCAGAAAATAAAGTCCTTCAAAAATTGTGCCACTTCAGTCTTTACTTAGTTAATACTGCATCGTGCTGAATGAGCATATGTTTCAGACTGCACAGGCTGAAAGCTGAAATTGTGCAGAAAACCACATCTGTGAACTTTCCAATCTAATCTCTAAGCATTTTGCCTCGACTCACCTTGTGAAAAAGCATCATGCTGCCAGTTAGCTCCCACATTTGGGGCTCCATCATTTAACACAACATCCACTTTCCATGTTTGAAGCTCCTTTCTGAGAGCCTGTGCAGAGGAAAGAGTATCTCATCAATCAAAATAATGTTACAAACATGGAGTCTTGTGGGGAACAGGGTGCCTTTCCATGTCTCTGTTGTTGGATTCTATTCTATTCTATTGTTTTCATCCTTCAATGATGGAGTGAAAAGAAGCAGCCTTATCACCTGTCTGCATTTCTCAGTGGTGATGTCTTCTTGGAGTGTCACCACATTGGGGATGGGCTTAATGGGGACCAAGTCAACACCTGAGAGGAAGAAACCATTTTTGCAAACACACACAGTATAACAGGTTTAGAAGCATAAAAAGAGACAGAGCAATTGATTCATTGAATATGCAAATGACACTGACTGCACTCACCAATAATTAGACTTGAAACAGGCATAAACTTAGACGCCACCTGCAACCTGGAAAAGAGATTCAGAATCATCATTTCATTGAGCTTTCCAAATTTCACAAAACACACACCATTCATTTATCTATTTCTGCTTCAATCCTGATGTCTACTATCAGTTTAGTAAGGTTCTTGAACTTTATCTTGTAATTGCAGAAAAAAAATAGAGTCTGAGTGCTCATAGTGAGCCAGAGCCATCCTAGCCGTAGGCCTCCACACATTTATTTGGATGCACTTATCTAAATTAAATGTTTAACTAAATTCTTGTGTGGTACCATGTAGGATGCCACCTGCGCAACAAGTCCAGTCGTGAAATTTTCTCACTACTAAATATTCCACAGTCAACTGTTAGTGGTATTACAGCAAAGTGAAAGCGACTGGGAGCAGCAAGTCAAGCACAAAGTGGTAGGCCATGTAAAAATCACAGAGCGGATGCTGAGGCGCAAACAGGGGTCACCAACTTTCTGCAGAGTCAATCACTACAGACCTCCAAACTTCATGTGGCCCACAGATCAGCTCAAGAACAGTGCATAGAGAGCTTCATGGAATGGGTTTCTATGGCCGAGCAGCTGCATCCAAGCCTTATATCACCAAGTGCAACGCATAGTGTCGGATGCAGTGGTGTAAAGCACGCCGCCACTGGACTCTAGAGCAGTGGAGACGTGTTCTCTGAGTGACAATCACGCTTGTCCATCTGGCAGAGTCGGGGATTGGCAGTTGCCAGGGAGAATGGCACTTGTCTTACTGCATTGTGTGATGTGTAAAGTTTGAGGGGGTTATGGTTTGGGGTTGTTTTTCACAAGTTGGGCTCGGCCCCTTAGTTTGAGTGAAAAGAAGGCTTAATGTTTCAGCATACCGAGACATTTTGGACAATTTCGTGCTCCTAACTTTGTTGGAACAGTTTGGGGATGAACCTTTCCTGTTCCAACTTGATTGCACACCAATGCATAAAACAAGCTCCATAAAGACATGGTTGATCGCACAGTGTCCTGACCTCAACCCGACAGAACAACTTTGTGATGGAGCGGACACTGCGAGCCAGGTCTTCTCGTCCTTCTGGAAGCATGGTCAAAAACACACTCCTAAATCTTGTGGAAAGCCTTCCCATAAGAGTTGAAGCTCTTAAAGCTCCAAAGGGTGGGCGGACATCATATTAAACCCAGTGGATTAAGAATGGGATGTCACTCAAGTTCATATGCGTGTGAAGGCAGACGAGCGAATACTTTTAATAGTATAGTGTACCATGTCAGTGTCATGTCAATTAGATGAGACTTTGGATGAGAGGCTTACCACCCTCCAGGAGCAGCGCACAGGTCCACCAGAGCTCGGGCTTTCTGCAGAAACTGGAACTTACGGTTAAGCTGGATCAGTTTGAAGGAGGAACGTGAGCGATAACCTAAAAAAAAAATACAGAAAGAGGATATGTTTTCAGACTGTCAACACTCTACAGCCCACAGCGTTTTATAGATGGGAGGTAGCTTTAGCCAACTGATGCTAATATCGTGACAGTCCCAGGCTCTCGCTGTTTTCCTCACCTGTTTCTTTGGCCAGGTGGTAGAATTTATCTTTTCGGGTCTTTCCGACCTTAAGTTTCTTCCCCATATTTGCCGCTTTACTTTTACCCCGAAGTCTCTCACACTCACAGGCACACACTCAAAACACTCGGCTGCCTATGAAAACAGCACGTGTACACATCCCGGCGCAGGACAACGACGTCACACTTCTTCTTCCTTGGACTTGTTTCCGTGTTTCACGGTTGTTACGCCACCTGCTGTCAACAGCACAGAACATGTCTTTAACTTGATGGGTTTGGCTGAATTCTCCCTTAAATGTGACAACAAAATCTAAACGCTACCGGTAAAACTGTCCAGTTTACATAAGTATGGAAACTTGTATGTAAGCATGACTTTTCCCCAACTAATTATTACATGTGGAGTAATGGAAATATTAATTAAAAGCACAAGTCACGTCACTATAAGAAATGGGTGGAAAACAGTATTGTGCTGATTAAACAGCTCTTAAACAGTACATACATATATGTACTACCTCACATTATAAGCCCTTCAGTATAAGCCTATGATTCTTTTAACAATATTGTTTTATTTTAATATTCTATTTATTTATATTCTTTATGTGGCTGCTGCATTGTTTCAGTTTGGATGCATCCATAAATCGGTATACCTTTCTGACTATTTTTATTCAATTATGACATGCACACACATACTGTATCACGTCACATATTTTCCCCCTGTGTTAAACAACTCTAGCAAAAAAGACACAAACTCAGTATAAACTGCAGCTTCGTTTTCTTGGTGATGGTTTCCACCATATGCAACAAAATATGCAAAGCTTGTGACTTTTTGGTGAGTTGTAACATTCCCTAATGAGTATGGAATTAGACAGGCTAGCCTTCTTCTGACTATAATAAAAAGCTTTTCCTTCATAAACACTGGGTAAAAGCCAGACTTAAGAAAAACTCTGTCCTGCAGAACCAGTCAAAGTTTGGGACATTGTCTCAAGGTGTGGGACAAGGGGACAAGAAATAAAATTCCTTTGCAGTCCCACTTAAAGAGGTACGTCTGGTCACCTCGGCAGTAGCACCAGTATGCACACAGTCACCAATAACTGGCCATTATCAAGCACCTACTCTGCACAACCATACAACTACACTGCCTGTAAAAGGTAATGCACTGCACCACCCAGCCAACACTTCAACCAGTACTGTACATTTATGCACATATGTGCAAAACATTACTTGCTACTTTTTTAAAAGAGAGAGTGCATTACACATTATTGTTTATTCGCTGTAGAAAGCAGTTTTCTATATTACTCCTTACATTACTTTTGCATTACTTTGTGCCGCGTATTACAACCCCTTTTCTACAATATTTGCTCAGAACTGAAACTAAGACTTTCACTTCATTAACCTCTAAATTACTGCTTTTTTAATAGTTGCCAAGGACAATGTCAAATGACAACTTAAACTTAATGACAAAAGTGCTAAAATATGCACATTAAAACCAAACTACCTGTATGATGAACACTACATGGGTAAAAAATAATAATAATAATAATCATTTGTGTCAAGTAAAAATTTGATGCATCCGCAATTCCCCACTATGACAGAAATGAGAATGTTTACTATGTGTTATTGTAACAGGTTTCCCAAAATGGACCAACAACTGAAACCATGTTGTGACTGTATGGGGCGAGTTCATAAAAATATCATCATTTGTTATCTTTATTTTGTTTATTTATTTATTTTTAATCACAGCCAAATGAATTTTGGGTGAAAACACTCTTCAGTGAAGACCGCAGCTGTCAGAAAGGCCTGTTTCTGGATCGTGTGTTGATCAGTCCCAGGACAGAGAAGGCACTGGCTGCTGCCGTCACCAAACTGATGGCCCCAATGGCCCGTGAAGCCTGTGGAGACAAGAAGGAGCGCAGGGCATGGACTGAGGATTAGCATACAGGAACAGCAGAGGCTGATTGATTTTATTGCATATCCACAATACAGAATAATTCTAAATATAACAGGATAAATACATTAGTTTATATTTCAATTATTTATGAAAGGAGAGAAGCAAACCACCACATCCTTCTGTTAAAGCACAATTTTCAGTACCAATTTTCCAAGGTTTCTGCGGATATTTTGAAGCTTTTTTCACCACAATAATGGGTCAATATTAAAATCCATTTTAAATTGATTAATTCTTTCAGAGCCAATTTGCTCTGTGAAGATCAAAGCTTTGGTAGGGAGTGTTGGACCCCTAACCTGTTTTTAAATGTCTGAAAATATAAGCCTATGACAGCGGTGGTGTTCTGGATCTATTAGTCACTCTGGTATTTTGCTCTGATGAAACATGAGACAGAAGCAGAACAAACAGTGAAGGACCTGCTCAGACACCCCCTCCCCGTAGCGCAGAAGGGTAACAAAGTGCTCGCAGTTGCTCCCCAGCAAGTCGTAAGACACCTCCTGGCCAATGAGGACTTGTGCTCGCTGGATGATTTCAGAGACAGGAAGGGGTGTGTGGTTGTGGTCATACTTGTTGTTGACACGGTAGGAGTCACTTCCCACAACCTCCTTCAGAAGCTGCATGCGCACCACCGCCTTCCTGCTGAAGACAGATTTCACACTGGACATGGCAGCTGCCTGGGTCTCATCTGTGGGAAAGGAGGAGACCTTCAGTGGGACAATTTTCCTTGAGGTTCTCAAAAGGAAAAAGAAGAAAGATTCTCCTCTAGGGAACCCATAGTGAATATTTTGGGATCGAGCAAGCCTATTCTGTCTCTAGAAAGCACATGGCGGCATGGCCTAGGTTTGCAAAGTAGCATCTGAACAACACAAGACTGTGTGTACGCACAAATCTGTGCGTAATTTGCGAGTATGAGCGCTTCACACACAAATCAGTGATTTATCGGTATTTTCGTACCTGAATTTATTTGTACAGTACAAACAAATACATTGCACAGTTATTATCATTGCCTTTTGGTCATTACTTGCATTTTCACAAAATGTGAAAAAAATGCATGTAAAGATTACAAAATACTAAATGTACAGGCACAGGTTTTAACTTTTTAATTTAAACACATTCCAGTAGACCTTATCTCATTTTATCTTAGCTTAAATCACCTCCAGCAAAGGTAGCAGGAGAGTAGGAGAAAGTCCAGCTGAAGAAACTGAAACAATTATGTCTGAAGACGAAGCCAGAAAAGGCACCGCTTTCTAATGTGTCCATGAGAGTGATGATATTTCAGGTGAGTTAGCATCCTTTCACTCTACCTTGAATCATTTGATAAGCTACACCATCAGGAGTCATGAACAAGAAAAAGACACGATATAGTTCTGTCCTAAACCTTAGGAAACGTAAATTTAATTTAATTTAATTTAATTTAATTTCAAAATTTTTATGTTTTGAATAGAAATAAATTGCTTGTCAGACTGGTGAGGTCGTGAGTTTTATGTTAGAAATACTTTTACTGACCAACAGGAGTTAAGTTGATGATGTAACCATCTCCCAAGTAGAGAGCCCAGTGCTGATAGGCTGGTCTGAAGATCTCAATGAGGTCACCCGGCTGGGGGTCACCAGAGAGGTCAGGAAGGTCACGGTCATTAGAGGCCATCTACACAGAGAGCCACGGAGAGTCATGCATGCATGCTTAAAAAAAAACAATGAAATAACAAACGCAACAGAAATCTTTAGATGATAGAATATCTGCCATATCCAAAGCTTGAAATCTGTTACACTCTTTCAAAATGTGAATAATTTCTCAGTAGATTTAAGAAACCGTAATACTACTATAATAATTCAAATGATATAATTATTACTGTTAGGGAAAACTGCAGTTAGATTCTCAAAATGAGTTCTCACTCATATATCCCTCTCTGCTGTCTAATTCACACCCAGGGACTGAATCATAAAAACCCACATGGTTAAATTACAGGTCACATTTTCAGCCTTTCAGGCAACTTACATCAGAGTTTCGTTGTTGTTTATCCATCCCACATCATGCTTCCACAAATTCTAAGAAAAGAAGACACAGAGAGAAAGAGAGATTGTTTTCATGTCACCTTTTAAATAAAAGCTGCTTTTACACCAGTAGACAGAGAAATTATACTTTCTTTTCTTAGTTTGATAAGATTTGAAAGGGAAAATAACAAAATTCCCAGAGAAAGAAAATGCTAGATAAAACACAATGTAAAGGTCACCCATACATACACATGCATACAATACACACCGGCATGCACACAGACAATACACACATGAGCTCTTGTTTCACCTGTGCTGCCACAATGGCACCAACACAAAAGGGAAGCTGACAGAAAATAGTTTGAGCTCAGGTTATTTCACACAGGAAAAATATAATGGGAAAAATATTTTGTATTTATTTCCCTCTCTCTTTGTTTCAATGAATTGCTACGGATTGTGGATGATAAAGATTACAATGTGAATATTTTCCAAGGTGAAAGTTTAGTTTTGATCAAAATTTCACGTGGATGGCATGAAATCAATATCTGCCTGGGAGAGCAGCTGCGATATCCATCTCATTATGAATGTATGGTGCCCAAACTACACTGCAAATAAGTGCCCATTATTCATCAAATCAAAACTCCATCAGCATTTGAGAGCTGCCACAAATACGGAAACAAAAATGTAAAACATTGTGTGAGAACTTTACAGTTAAATATTTTTAGCGAGGCTATAGACTGAATTGGCAACACTGAGTAAAAAGGAAAAGTCTCTAAGAGCAATACTTACTCAAACACCAGCAGCTTTTTCTTCCTCACCATTTTAATTCTCCATCGTAAATCCGCACAAAACCATAAAAAATAAATCCAACGAGAAGAGAAAAAAACAGGTTTGAGTGCAAGTTCCTGAGATTACAAGCAGCTTTTGAATATCTCAAAGCAAAACGAGAGGCTGCAAGTCCTGGTGGAGGTATTTCAGTGTCCGCTGTGCTGACTGATGGCAGTTTGCCACAGTTGCCAAAGCCACATACACATACACACACACACACACACACACACACACACACACACACACACACACACACACACACACACACACACAC
>JAVDPK010000692.1:231596-258576 GCA_034780415.1 Cichlasoma orientale
CATTCACTTGTATTAGTTCACAGCGCAGCTTTGCCTCCTCCAATATGGCGGACACACAGTTACGTTACATCAGCGGGACCGAACCATATATCTATGGTTACTCCGGCCCGCGGGGCGTTTCATTTTGAAAATTTGTTTCGGAAGCGTACTCCTTTCTCTAAGTAACTTAGCGTTGTGACGGTACAGCGAGCACACGGGTTAGCCAGCCTGACAGCAATCTTCCAGTAAGCAAAATAAATCTCTGCATTGTCCGCAAGGATCTGTATTATTTGTGTTATGAAAAGAGAACACTGGCGCTCTCTGGACAGCGGTAAGAAAATGTACCTCTGTCTAATGCTAGCTTACAGCTGCTTGTAAGTTACAAGCTTGTTTCTTACGTTACAAGTTGTAACGTAACCTAGCTTAATCGGTTAGCTCACTGGACCGCTTGCACCGTGTAACAGATTTCACAGCTACTAATAACTAGCCGAGGAAAAACGGACACATGCGTGTGCAGTTATTTATCTGAAGACTGTGTGCTAATTTCACGTGTCACATGTGTAGGAAGACGTCACGACGTCACTGCTACCTCCTGTTGTTTCTTCATAGTTTGATAACTTTGCTTAAAACACTCTTATTAAGCAGCCAAGCTTTCATCCACTGTATTTAGTTACCTTAAAAGTTATGCAACTATACTATTAAAATAAACAAAAGTCATCCGGCATAATCCAAACTCTATGGTTGTGACCGTCTTGTAAACTTGTTCGTGTCCGCTGATATAAGTGTTTGTCCTTGCTGACACCTCCGGCGCCAGATTGACCAGCATGGCTGCAGCGCCTCCACTCAGACGGACAGATTCGGCTCGAGGGGAGTTTTCCCCTCTCAAGCACTTCGTTGTGGCCAAGAAGACGATAAGCGATGTGTTTGAGCAGCTACTCAGCTATGTAACGGAGACTTCAGAGTTTGTAGAAGGTGAGAGAGAGTGCTAGAAAACTTATAAAACTGACATCATGTCTGCCAGAAAGGCCGGTGGAGGAGGTGTGCTTGCTCTTTTCTTCATGCTGTGTTTCTGTGCTGACAGACATCACTGGGAACGCAGCTTTGGAGAAGATTGCAAGTCAGGATCAAAAGGAACAGATTAAGGCATACACAGACAAACTTTGTGTCATTAAGGAGGTGCTTGCACGCAGGCACATGAAAGTGGCCTTTTTTGGCAGGTGAGTGCATCTGTATACCAGATCTATCAAATTCTGTGTTGTGTAAGTTTTTGTTTCAATTTAGTTTAGTTTTGTATTTGTCAGAGGAAAGATTTAGGAAGCTCAGAATAGCTATTACTATACAAAGAGTATTTGTAAAGGCCATTGACTCACAATGATGTAGTAAAGAAGTTTAGTTTGTATTTTTACTAAAATTTAGTTTCATTTAACTATAATAACCGTGCATGTAAGATTTCCATGCTCTACCATGATGCTCTTCTTAAATGGTGCTTTCCATAGGAGGGTTTTTAAGCTCATCGTTGTGATTTGCCAGTTAAAGTATTTCCTTCCACATCATGCAGATGGGTGTGTTTTTACTTTCATTTTCTTTTAGCTATGAGTCACATGGCTTACGTAGTTGTCACATACTTCTATTGTGAAACAGGAATGTCCTTCATTCAAGTAATTCAATTAGAGCAGGTAACAAAATACATAAAAGAATTTAACTGGTTATGTTACTCAGGCTGTGGCATAACTGGACTGATGAAATATTACATAATACTTCATTTCAGTATAGGTTTTTAAATGTTATTTGACATATAAGCAAATTATTTGTTTGTTCTGTTTGTTCTCAGGACCAGTAATGGTAAAAGCACAGTGATTAATGCCATGCTGAGGGATCGAGTGCTGCCCAGTGGTATTGGCCACACCACCAACTGTTTCCTGAGTGTGGAGGGCACCGATGAAGATAAGGCCTACCTCAAGACAGATGGCTCAGATGAGGAGAAGAGCATCAAGGTAAATAATTCAGATGTAATGACCATTTTGCAGAAGTCTATAAGTTTGCAAGCTCTGTCTTCATATTTTAATACCTGGTAGCTTTGAGCACCTAATCCCCTCCAGAGTAACTGAGGACAAAGTTTTATGTGAACACATGCGCTAGAACACCGCCATGGTTGTTAATCAGACCATCTGTTGACTTTAATTTGTTGCCACTCTTTGTACTGATACTGTACGTCCTCATCTGACTCGGTTGTTGCTTGTTGTTTGCAGTCAGAAGAGCAGAATTGTACCTGATGCATTAAGGCTTTTCACAGTTGCAGAACAAATGTGGTACTTGAGTAGGTCAATAGAACAGAAGAGAATATAATCAAATACAAACTGAACTGGGCAAGTACTGCCCAGACTTGTAGCCATGTAAGAACTGTGCCATGACGGCAGGATGTTTACTGCAGTGTCAGGTGTCTGAAACTGAAACCTCATGTGGGAGACCTAACTGTCTATTTCACTTGATAAAGCTGAATGAAGTTGACCTGGGTTCATCAATATCAATGCGGAGCTTCATCTTACATTGCTAATAATGAATCTAGTGTTTTTTACATGGTAATACCTGAAGTGTCTGAAGTAATGTGCTTTTGTAAATGGTAAATGCACTGGTAATTTATATAGTGCTTTTCTATTCCAACTGAGCACTCAGTGCTTTTTGCTACAAGCCACATTTATCCAGTCACACAGATATTCATACAGCGCTTTATTCCATCCCTTTTTTAAGCTATCACACATAAACTCACCCTCCGATGGATGCATCGGGGTAATTTGGGGTTAAATATCTTGCCAAAGGGGAATTCTGTATGCAGACTTGGGGAGCCAGGGACCACTGACCTTCTGATTGGTGCACCTGCTCTACATTTTTTGTTGAATTGTTAGCCCAGTGTCACTTGCTTTAATCTCTGCCATTGATGTAGTTATTTGGATAGTCTTCTATACGTCTTGAAAATATAAATTAAATATGAAAATTCTTGCAACCTATTTTACTCCAGGTCTCAACCACTTATATACCGAGATTAAAATGTTTTAAATGGGTATGTTTGTTACATTGGAATTTAGTTATCTAAACAGTAATTGGACATTAATAGCAGCAAAATGCATTAAAATTTGCGTTTGCATTAATGTAAACTTTTTGTGTTAACATCAGTGTGTTTCCTCCCTGTCTGCAGACTGTGAACCAGCTGGCTCATGCACTTCACATGGATGAAAGTCTGGATTCTGGCTGCCTAGTTCGTGTCTTCTGGCCGAAGACCAAGTGTGCCCTGCTTCGAGATGACCTGGTACTTGTAGACAGGTAACAGGATCAGATATTCACATCTGGAAAGTTGTGTTGAGTTGGAAAGTCCAAGTGAGTTTATTATTTCACATATCTCGTGCATTTGGTGTATTTGACTTCCCTTCTGATTTCCAGTCCTGGCACAGATGTCACAACACAACTGGACAGCTGGATTGACAAGTTTTGCCTGGATGCTGATGTTTTTGTGCTGGTGGCAAACTCTGAATCTACACTCATGAACACGGTAACGCATCTCACCCACATAAAGCTCCTGTTTGGCCAGTATCCTGTGGATTGACGTGATTCTGATTCAACAATTAGCTGCAGCAGCACTTTGATATGTAGCCAGTGAAATTACCTGAGCTAAGGAAAAGGCTGGATAACTTTTGAAATCAAAATATTTTGCATCCCTCACTTAAGGATTGATCAAAGGAATCCCTTCACTGTTCAACATGAAATTCAGTTGTGAACCTTGTCTTTGTATTGCCAGTAGTTGTCACCTTGGCTTACTAGATCTGTCTAGACAGCTTTTTTAGATTCCCAGTATGCTTGAGTCATTAAAAAAAAAAAAAAAAAAAAAGGATCAGGCTCGTTAGTTATTGGTATGTTATCTGCTTTTTTTCCTTATTAATTACTTTTTTTTTTTTTTTAGAGAAGTAATTATTATTTAACCTTTGTAATGTATACTGTTGCATATGTGTGTGGATAGCTGTTATTATTAGATGTTACAGGTGCTGTGTCCATAGGCTCATTATCACCTAATATTCCTCTATAGGCCTTTAAATTTTCAGTTAAGTGGATGGTAGCACAGTAATTTGACTCTTTGTCTTCACTACGATGAATACACTTACCATGAATAAGTTTCCAGTAGGCACTAAAGGGGCGAGTGTAGATGTTTCCTATGCTGAGCTGATAAGAGTGCGGCTGCCCATGTTTATATCCAACCACATACAGGCCCTTCTCTTGTTTCTGTCTGCTCAGGCATTCATGCAATGTGAAGCTGAACACAGTTTAGTCACAGAGATGCTTAACCCGGCTGTAGCTCTTAAAGGGAAAGCAGGCTCACATTCCACTCTGGGCTTTTCTGTGGATATAAATCCAGAAATCATGTAAATAATTGTGAAAAAATAAAAAACTAAAGCTACTAATTCCATATTGGTATGCAAACTGCAAGGATTTTTATCCTTCATCAACTATTTTGATGACTTGGTGTAAAGAGAGCTGAACAGTAATGAATCCCTGCAGAGCCAGACCTTCTATCTACACTACACTCAGTTAAATCAAGCTGGAGCTTTTCTGGTATCTTTATTTTGTAAAGAGAAGAAGAGAAAAGTGAGGTTTTAAATAATGCTTTTGTTTTATTTTTTACCATCATGCACTACTCAGAGTGTCCTTCAACATCACTTCCTTTCTTCTAGGAAAAGCACTTTTTCCACAAAGTGAATGAGCGTCTGTCCAAGCCGAACATCTTCATCCTCAACAATCGCTGGGATGCCTCAGCAAATGAACCAGAATACATGGACGATGTGAGTCAAATGATGCACACAGTTGCACTGTATTGCAGTGCTGTCAGGTTTTATAGAGAGAGATGCTTGAATTGTTACTTTGAGAGCTCGGTACATTATTTCTTCATATAAAATCTAAATTTAAAATGAAAAAAAAAAAAAATAGCACGCTCTCAGAATGTGGTGTCGTCTCTTTTCAGGTGAGGAAGCAGCACACAGACCGTTGTGTGAATTTCTTGGTGGAGGAGCTTAAAGTTTTGGACCGTGAGGAGGCACCCAACCACATTTTCTTTGTCTCTGCAAAAGAGGTGCTCAACTCCCGCATGCAGCGTGCGCAGGGCATGCCTGAAACAGGTGAGGATACAGAATGGGTCGGCTTAAGGAGCATGACTGCCGTTTTTCATATATGTGCATTCCCAAATTTATGCAGGAGACTTTTCTACAACTGAATATATTTACGTATTAGGATAATGAATAAGACGTTGAATTATGAACTAACATTAAATTAGTGGTTAAGATTTAATATGTTAATATGGTTTGCGTTTCAAATCTGATATTAAATACGGTGTGTGTGCTTATTCTAGAGGTATATATCCGCAGTGATGGGATGTTTTATTTTCTATTTAATGTGATTGTATTGTCCAACAGGTGGCGCTCTTGCTGAGGGCTTCAAGGAGAGACTAACGGAGTTCCAGTGCTTTGAAAGGAGGTTTGAGGTGTGTGTGTGTGTGTTTAAAAAAATGAAGCATTGTAGAAAATATTTTGATATTTACTGATAAACTGCCAGATGGATGTTTCACCAGGTACTGAACCTGAGAATAAGTCGGTGTAAATTCAAAAACCAGACCAAAAACATTAGGTCGTGTGTATGAATAGTATCCGGTGAGAGCCGCAGTTAGTGTATTATCAGAAATTACAGCTGAAGAGAGAAGGAAACTCACTGTAACGCTAAACGAGATCATTTCCTCGTTCATTGTAACCAGGAGATAAAAACAGTTGCTGCACTATAAAGTTGTGAACCAGAGATTACATGACTGCTTACATCTGCTAAAAGTTTTTGAAATAATTGAAACAGTTTGAGCTATTCATTTGCCTGTTTAAAGTAGTAGTGTGCGTGTGTGTGCGCGCATGTGTGTTATGAAGATTATTGGCGTTTTTTTAAAAAAAAAAAAGAAGAAGAAGAAAAGTCAGCCTTAGTCCTTCCTCTAGCAGTAACAACTGACAGAAGCAGTCAACTACTTGAACTTTAACTGCTGGTTAGGATTTTGCTACCAACTATTCAATTTCAAGCCGGCATGGCGCCCCCAGGGCCTTCCCGACCAATCACTGTGCCTTTTCATCAACCTGCGTCTTCATTGCTGAAATCTAGATTCACTTGGGTGAGGACATCCGTTTGTTTTAGTTGCATTTCAGTTTCATTTCACGTTTTCATTACTGAGTTTCCTATTCTTGTTTGTTGTTTTGATTTTACATATTATTGGGGTGCTTTTGCTACTGACAGATGCTGGAGCATCAGATTGGATCAAAATGGTGAAATAAACCAGGTTCAAAAAGTTAACACACACTCGGAGCTTAAAGCGTTGAACAACCATACTGGCAACGTCTTTGACTCGGTGTCAGATTGTTTGCAGCACTGTACAAGTTCAACTAATAAACACTGACTAAGCGAGTAGTCAGCATTATGTTTGGGCGAGACCATCATTGTGAAAATGTGGAGAGTTTTTTCACAATTCCTCCCACTTTCCATTTACTCTTGTTATAGACCAACAAATGATGCAAAATACAGGCATACAGTGCTGTGAAACAGTATTTGCTCTTGCTGAGGAAAGTGAGACCTGCAGATCTTTAAATGTTCTGGGTTCTTTTGTGACCTCTTAGATGAGTTGTTGATGCACTCTTGGAGAGATTTTTGTAGGCTGACCACTCCTGGGTAGTTTCTCCATTTGTGGATAATGGCTCTCCCTGTGGTTCGCTGGAGTCCCAAAGCCTTAGAAATGGCTTTGTAACCCTTTCCAGACTGATAGATGTCAATGTCAATTTGTTTTTCCAGTTGTTTCTTTAGATCGTGGTGCCATGTGGCTAGTCAAATTGATATCAGCTTTCCAAAAATGTGGTTAATCACAGTTAATTCATGAGTGTGACATGTATGTGGGACAAATGTGCAAAAAAACTAAGAAAACAGGAAGGGGGCAAATACTTTTTCACATCACTGTATACAAGCGATATATAAAACTAGCCCATGGTATAGTAAAAACATAACACATTCTAAGGCCATCACTGTGATGAGTCTCTGCTGCTGTTTTGCTGCTCTCCTCTGCTCTCTGTTTCACCATGTTAATAAATGCTAACACTGAGCCAGAATGAAATGAGCTAACATAACTAACATGAATAAAAAGTACTTTCAACTGTGGTAATTAAAATTGAATAACAGCTACTATCAGTCCCAAGTTGACATCAAATTCCAGCTTATCTGTGTTGCATTATCTCCTTTATTCATTTGCATTTGTGTTTGAATTCATTTAATATATTTGTTTGTTTTAAATTTTGTTGTGGCATCACCAAAACATTACTGTGACTCTACCAAATGTGGGCTGTGGGATGCAGGATACACACACTGCTGCTGTCGTTTCCACACCTGCGTTTCCATTTCTTTTCTTTTTCTTTTAAATCAAAAGTAGCAGGTGTTCATCTTGTCCTCCATTCGTCCCTGGTGGCGTGCGAATTCCCGCACGCCATCCAGCAGCAGCCCCCCGTAAATGTCACAGTAACTTGTGTGTTATGGCCTCGCAGGAGTGTATCTCGCAGTCAGCAGTGAAAACAAAGTTTGAGCAGCACACTATCAGGGCCAAGCAGATCACAGAACAAGTCAAGAGCATAATGGATGCCATCAACATCGAGGCTGCGGAGAAGAGGTGAGTGTCTTGCTCTACTACTTTTTTTTTTTCTTTTTTTTTTTCCCCTCAGCAGCTTTTTTAGTCAGGAGTATATCAGTAGAATCAAACTCAGAGTTTTTTTTTTTTTTTCTGATAACGTCCATCTGATATTGTCTTCTTTTTTTGTAATAACATAAAGGGCTTATACATAAAGGGCTTATAGAGGTAAAATATCTGAGAACATTAGTATGTTGGTGTACAGCAAGCTGAAAATGTGATAAATTAAGCTGTCTATACTGCAACTGTTGGTGGTTTCTGTCTTTGCTTTTTTTTACTTTTTGCAGGTGTTTGTTTTTTCTGGTCTGCTCGATGTTTGACTGTGAAATTATTCAGTTGCTAGTTTACGTGTGTGACGGTATTTCCTGTTGGTGGGGTGGGCCTTCAGAGTGGCGGCATTGGAGGACAGAGAGTATCAGATGGACCAGCTGAAGTTTGTCAAGAATCAGCTCAATTTGCTAATCGATGAAATTAAAAAGAAGATTAAGGCAATCAGTGAGGACGTGGAGTCCAAGGTAACATTGGCAAATGGAGAATTTCTTTTTTTTTTTTTTTAAATGGTATTTTATGTTCAGAACTGTATTCAACCTCACATATTTACTCTCTCCTTATGCCATCTCTGAATTAGGGCTACAAATAACACATGCATGCGCTGTTGATTTTCTGCTGATTATTTACATATTTAGTTATTTGGGTGTTATGTCAGAAGATGTCAAATTTGATCATAGTTTTCAAGAAGCCAGACAGAGCTGACCCATTTAAGACCAATATTGATACCGATATTTGGTGATTTTTAAAAATTCAGTATTCTGATATCTTGGCTAATAATTTTTTTTCTTCCAGACATAAAAAACATAAACAGATTTCCCTAACATTTATTGTGTGTTCTTATTTATTTATGTGTTCACGCGCTACCCAACTTGGATCAGCTGTTTGTGGCATTTCAAAGACATGCAATGAACAGGGGAATTGCAGAGTGCCATCTGGGGGACAAATTATGCAACATTAACACTCATAACATAGTTGAAGGGTGTTTCTCCTTTTCTCTCTCCTTTTCTTTAGTTTTAAGTTTTCATTTTTCAGCTGTTATAAATGCCAGTACCAATAGATCGGCAAATGGCTAATATTGGTTGATAATATCAGCTCTGAAATAAATCGTAGAAGATGTAACCTGCCTTTGTATTGGTCCTCACTGATAGCCAATTAGCAGAACTGAGTTCTGTTTCCTTTCTACTCTAAATTAAAGTATTAATGCCGTGCCTTCTATATGTAAATGCCTGTAATAGAAACTGTTCTTTGTAGTTCTTTTTCTTTATTTCCCTGATATTGAAAGTGGAAAAACTTGTTGATGCCTGGACAGAAACCAACACCAGAGGAAACTCCACGTCATTTAATACAGCAGCTTGAGCACTGAGCTGCTTCTTTGATGACTCACCCATGTTGTGGTTCATTCAGGTGTCCACCGCCATGGGGGAGGAGATCTGCCGCCTCCATGTAATTGTCGAGGAGTTCCACACTGACTTCCACCCTTCACCTCAGGTCCTCAAAATTTACAAGGCTGTAAGTAAAGGCACCATCATAAAAAAACACCTTCTCCCAGATAAAAGCAAATAAAATGGGTGCTTGGATTAGACAGCATTGGTATTGGGGTCAACAATAGATGGCTAATCAAAGTTGCTTGTGCTGTTTCTTTTTGGTTTCTTAAACACAGATTCAGCCACCAATCAGATTAACTCTGCCTGCACAAACTACCTGATAAAGTTCTCTCTTACACTTTCAAATTAGCCTGTTTATTTCAATTCAAAAGGGTTTTATTTCACAAATTTATTTGTTTGTGTATAATTATTAAGAATTTTGTATTCAGAACTATTTAGCATTATATTTCGGAGCCCTGAAATCTGAAAACTCGCTGATGTGCAGCCCAGGCAAGGCTGTACATCAGCTAGTTTAACCCTAGCAACAAAATATATTGAATTATATTTATATTGAAATAAAATTGCTGTGTCAATATAGCTCTTGGCCTGCTTGAAAACTCATACTAATTTAGTGTGTTTTTATATGACAGGCTTCTATTTTTGATTAAGACGTCATATTTCCTTCCTCTGATTCCTGATTCAGGCTTGCTCATTTGCTAGCTTTAGCACAGATCTTGGAATACAATGTTGCAGTTTAAATTTTAGTACAATAACAGATGCAGAGCCTGCATTAACACTGAGAGGGCTGCATGGAAGTATTTTTTTCCCATCTGACTCCTAAACCCGGTTGGCAGGAGCTGCTGGCTCACGTGGAGGAGGGGATGGGCAAGAACTTGGCTTACCGCTGCTCCAATGCCGTCAACGCCTCTGTCCAGTCCACCCAGCAGTACATGACAGGTAATTAACTGCAAACATAACATGGATGCTAAATAATAAGACCCTCCTTGCAATGTTGAGCAGCACTTATTGATTGATAGAAATAAGTTCTGCATTGTCTGTAGGTGTAGCCAGCAGGTTGGCTTGTTCTCACCCTGTCAAATTACAATGTTTTACATTTAGGATTAATCAATCTTAATGAAGCAGAACAACAGTGAAAATCGAAAGCCAAAATTAATACGATGTCTAAAAGTTTTGTAAAAATGACTGCTCACTTAAGAAATGAATGTTTTCATAGAAAATGACTTCAGGCCCAGATTACCAGCCCAGCATTATTTGTTCGCTCCATCACTCATTCGCAGCGTTGCTAAACTTAGTCAGAACGTTTTGCCTTCAGGCTGTAGTCTGTTACACCCAGATCACTGCTATATTTACCCTCCTTGCTGAATGCCGTCATCCCATGCCCCATTATGCGACAAATGCGTCACTGTCAGGCACGCATGCAAGCTGTGCTCGGTGACAGTGATGTTGAAAAGGTGTTAATGTGCCCTCTGATAAAAAAGACTTCAGGAGCTGTTAGGAAATTGTGGTGTGATTTTATTTATTTATTTTTCCCTTCTTAAGGACCAATAGAGAAAAGCATATCTGAGTCAAATGCACTTTTTTTTGGTTTACAGACAAAAATTTAAATGTGTCATATCTGTAATATTTTATTCTTAACTTTTAGCCCATCAGTTTCCTAAAATGTACCAGTACCAAAAGTGAAAATGCACATTTTGAAGAACTGTCCGCAGAAGTGTCCAAACATTGTTTCTGTTCATTTCATACTGGGATTCTCCCTCTTCAGAGAGCATGCTTCCACTGCTTTCCTCTTCAACCCAGAGCCAAGTCTCCATGCTGGTGAACAGCAGGAAGTTTGACATGAGTTACGACCTAAACTGCACCACACTTTGCAGTGACTTCCAGGAGGACATTGAGTTTAAGTTCTCACTGGGCTGGAAAGCATTAGTCCACCGCTTCATGGGACCTGCCAATGCAGAGAGAGCTCTTCGACTGGTGGACCAGAACTTTCAGGTATTCACTAACTTAACATTTAAATGACAAGAATTATTCTTAGCTGTAACGTGGCCTTTTCCCACCCTGTTTAGAAAAACTCTGCTTGTCATTTCTCAGGCACCTCGACCAGCACTGCCTCAGGCCCAAACACCCTCCTCGGGACCCCCCTTGACCGTGGCCCTGCCCAACCAACAGACAGGCCTCATGACCCAGGGGGACTTGATAGTAGCCATCGGTTCCCTCAATTCCCGCATTTCAATGGGCGCACTCGTCGTTGGAGGAGTGGTATGTTGTTTCTGACAGTATGTAGGAATAAAGTGTATGGAAATTTCATTTATGTAGCACATTAACAATAAAGCTAAATAAAAGGGTTTCTAATAATTCATACTACACACATTAACAGTATTTACATAAAATAACACAACAACAACAACAACAACCTATTCTTCTAGAGATCAGCAATTTCCAAAAGCTTGACAAAAAGGTATGTCTGTAGCTAAAGATTTATAGACAGTCACAGCTGATGTTTCTTAGGTCACTAAAACAAGGAGGGAGATCTTTGTGCAGCAACAGCAGAGGCATGATCCCAATTTGAAAGAAGCTTTGACTGCAGGATGGTCAAGAGTGACTGGGAAGCAGACCTTAATGATATTGAGGGAGTGTATGGATGCAGCATGACCACTTAAGGCTTTAAACACAAACAGTTCCACTTTATAGTGGATTTTGTAATGCACAGGGAGCCGGTGAAATCTGCAAACACTGGAGCACTGTGATGTCTCTCTTTTTTTTTTTTTTTTTTTTTTTTTTGTCCCAGTCGGTAATCTGGCTGTGGTATTTTGGACTAGAGAGAGATGATTGACTAACTCTAGTCCAGTCTAGATGTGACAAAAGCATGCATAACCCTTTCCAGATCTATAATCAGTAATTTCCAGGATTCAAAGGTAAATACAGTTGTAAATCATTTGCATTACAATGAAAAGAGATGTTATGTTAATGAATAATTTGACCTTATACAAAGGGGGGGGGGGGTCCCAAAATAAATCCTTGTGGAACTCCAGATGACATTAACTGCTGATGCAGTGTAGTATTTTTCCAGTGTTCACTGAGATAGTCCTGAGGATAATAAAAGATTTAAACCAGTTAAGAGCCAGGCCCTTGACTCCTACACAGTGTTACGAGCTCTCAGTAAGTAAGTCATGTTGACAGTGTCAAAAGCAGCACTCAAGTCCATCAGAACTGAGAGTACAACCACCAGAATCAGCATCAAGTAGAATATCATTTGTGATGTGCATTCATGGTGTACTTCGGCTGACAAAAAGATTTTCCTATAAAAAATTGTAAACATTTTTCCTATTATAGCTCAAAAGGCCTTCTTGAGATTCATATTTTTAAAAGTTTAGATCGCAATATTAAGCATATAGAAAGTAGGCGCATACACTGATCTTATTATTTTATAATTGGCATGTTCAATATAAATGTCCACCATTGTAATAAGCATACTTTAGCTTGTACCTGTTTTCTCTAAGGTGTGTAAAGCAGTTGGCTGGAGGCTGATTGCCGTGTCAGCCTCTCTTTATGGCTTACTGTACCTGTACGAGAGACTCACTTGGACCACGAAGGCGAAGGAGCGTGCTTTGAAGCGGCAGTTTGTGAACTATGCAACTGATAAAATGCAGCTGATGGTCAGCCTTACTAGTGCAAACTGTAGCAAACAAGTCCAACAGTAAGTCATGTTATAGTACCTTCATATTCTTTGGTGACAAGAGGGATTTGAAACATTTCTTTCTTGAGTGATGTCTGTCCAGTGAGATGAGTGTGGTGTGTGTACTGTGGACCATTTGTTCTTCTGTGTGCATGAACAGATTATAGCCTTGTAGTTTTTGTTTCCCTCCTCCTGCCTCCCCATTACATTCCTAATTTAAACACACACAGCTCTGCCCCACCCTCCCCATCAGCCCCGGCCAGCTCCCCCCTTCTGTAGCTGAGCTAAATAAATAAACAGTGCGACACTGTGCCCTCTGTGTTACCAGGGAGATGGCAACAACCTTTGCTAGGCTCTGTCAGCAGGTGGACCAGACGCAGAGAGAGCTGGAGGCAGAAATCCGTCAACTAACAGTGAAGATAGATCAGCTGGAGACCGTCCAGAGCCGCTCCAAGAGCCTGCGGTCAGTCCAGCTCCTTCTCTTATCCGGGGCAACGGGAAGAGTAAAGAAGTGTCTGTCAGGGAATTCATCAAGATCTTGTCTGGGGAATGTTAACATCTTAGATCAAATGAATGATACCAGTAATTGAAAGCACAGTTGTCAATTATGAGGCCATAATACTGTGCAGTAGTTGAAGTTGTAGTTTGTTGTGCTTACCTTCATATTTAATTTTTTTTCCTGCTGTAAAACAATATTTCAAGTCTTGGATATGCATTTCTTCTTTTTAAATATGATTTGCATTTGTTTTACGTGCAGACATAAAGCCACCGGGTTGGAGAAACAGCTGGAGGAGTTCACAAAGCAGTACCTGCAGCCTCAGCAGTGAAGATCCCCCTTCTTCATCGCTCCATAGTTCAGCTCTCTCTTTGAGCCAGTCATTCCTCAGTCCGGTGCCGCCTCACTGCAAGATCACCTAAACTGCAACAGTGGTTTACGTGTGGATGTTTTGATTATAGTAAAATGTCATAGATCCAGCCAGAATTTCAAACTTCTATGACTTCTCAAATATTCATTTAAAATTTTTGTGGGGTTTTTTGTCGTTTTTTTTTTTTTTTGGTACACTGGGAACAGTTTTCACTCAGTTGTTTCTTTTTCTTTTTGGTCATTTTGTAGATTTGACCATTAATCTTTAAAAAAAAAAAAAAAAGATTATTGGTGATTAGCAGAGAGACAGGTAAAGGCCCAGACACAGCAGTATATTACCTTGTCCCTCAGCCAACCAGGTGTTTCAGGCTCTTAAGAAGCAGTGAAGAAACTTTAAAACACATCTACCTGTAAAACGAACACAGAATCCTGTTGTACAGAAATGCTCCGCAGGGTGACTATAATCCTGGTCGGCGTGCAGACTACCGGTCGGGTGCTATATTTGGACACTAATGTGCTAACTGTGAATATGCCTTTTTTTTTAAATAAAAATAACTTTTATGGAGCAAATGAAGTTAGTGTCTGTAAGACTTTACATGCATCTGTTTGGACACATCTACTGTATGTTTAAAAAAAACAACAACAAACCAAAAATAAATTTAATTTAATAAATTTAATGATAAAATAAAACATTTGTTTTTCGTAATTTCAGTCATTTGAGTAAGTAGGGAAAGCATGTGTCTTTAAAAAAACTGAAGGCTTGTGTTCTATTTTCTAATAGTCCATACTGTATAGAACAAAGACTCAAAATCTTCATATATATTTTATAATACCCTATTTTATTTATACCCATTAGATGATGATGATTACACCAGTGTGCACTTTGTAAACGTGTTTTTTTTTTCCCCCCTCGAATTTGTTCTGTAATAACTTCAGATTTTCCAAATTGCATTAAACCTGCAATGATCTAAAACTGCAATTTTGTGGATTTCTTTTTGGACACTTACAGAAAAACATTCTCTGTACTTTAATTAGCACTGCAATGGTTTTTACACTGGAACTTCCAGTGATCTACAACTAGTGGCAGTTGTGTGCTTAATGTTACAGTCGCACTAGGGAAAAAAACTGTCTGGAGACTGCAGCACGATTAAAATTATTTGGTGTGTGCGCAATGAACTTGCAGTCTCGTTGCTTTTGAAATGATTTCTTTGAAGCTGGGGACTGGGTTGCATTTGCAGTCAGTTGCTCTCTTCGGCGATAAAAATGGAATTGGCCTGCTGTTAGTTTATGATTGAATGGGTTCAAGTTGGCAATTCGATGCAATCTGTTGCTGATAATATGGTGATTAACTAAAAATTGCAAATATGTTGCTGAAATTCACATTAACTACTTACATTCAGAGTCCAGCCAGAACCTCATAGATTTGAAAGAGAAATTCAGAAATTCATCCACAAATAGTGAGGTAGTTGTGGCAGGACAGCAATTTAACTGCAAAATGACATAGGCGCTTGGCAACGTTGGTTTTACGTAGGAATAACCAGTTTAGTCAAGTCCCCAATTGCAGAGACTCATCGCAGACGTGTTGGACTCATCAGATTGATTGCAATGTGTTGACTGGCAACTATTTGCAAGCCTTACAAATCTGTCAGAGTGATTGCGGTTATTTGGATCACTATTATTAGGAGACAGGCTGCCTACCACCAGCAGCAATCACCTCCAATTGAAAGTTGGTCACCACAACTAATTGCAGTGGACCACTTAAAGCGAAAAAATTTAATGCAACCACCAATCTTGACCCCTCAGAGCTGGGTGACTTCTTTGTTAGCAAGATCTTTGCTACACGTCAGTCTCCACTCCCCTCTTTTCTATAGGTCCACAACAGCTCCACAGGGTTTCTTTAACTTCTGAATAAATAAATGACCCAAATGAATCCTTCACACTGCTGACATGAAAAGTTTTAAGAGATGAAAAGCATTTGAGTCCACAAGCTCAATAAACTGTACCTCACTGACTTCTAAAGTACATTAAATCGCCTCTTTGGCAGGCTGCGGATTAACTACAAGGTAGTGGTGTTTCACTAATTCAGCCATCAAGCACCACCTGTAGAAAAGTTCACCTAATCTGTACTTCCTCTTGAAATGAACAGATTAGGGGAGTACAGTTAAATTAACACTTTTTTTAAAACATTATTGTTTGCAGAAAGAACCATGTACAGTTGTGTTGCACATTTATATGAGCGGGAAAGTTCATGCGCCAATAGCTGCACACTGTATTTGTAAAGATCGTCCAGGTTTTCTTGGTTAAAAGCTTTTTATTGGTTACAATAATTCATGGCAACATATCAGTATCACCAAGCCACTGTACAAATACAAAAAAAAGGTCTGGTGTGAAAAAAGACTATAAAAATTATTCCATAACAAGTGATTATAATTTCACACAATAGCACTGTAAGAGAATTATCATGGCACCAAGTCCCTTGTCTTTACTGGCTTAAAACATAAAACAATAAATAAAAATCAAACAAAGGAAGTTTCAGAACAGTAAGTCATAGAGTCAAAGGGCAGTGCATTATTTTGTGACCGTGCGGTGGCGGCGGCGGTCATGTGATGCAACTAACTCAAGCGGTGGGGTGTAAGAATACGTTTTTTTCCTTCCAATGAATGATTTTCAGAAACAACTTTTTCATATTCTGATGAACTTTAACGGCCTTTGCCAAAATACTGCCTGAACACGTGCAGCGGTGACGTTTACACATCTGCTCTTTGAGGTTCAACATTTGCACCGAAGGCGACGGCCAAAAGTGCTGAAATACTACAGCATTCAGTCAAATATGCAAAAAGTTACTACTTCAATAATGAATGCAAGTCAGACTGGGGTTTTGGCACTTGGACTCTAAATACATCAAATACGGACATTATGTGGAGCTAAGGGAATGAACTGAAAAAAGACTTCAGGTAAATACAACAATAAAGGTGAAATTAAATGAAGTCAAGCACCTTTTTTTGTTTTTTTTTACTTAATAGTTTACTGCTCTACTTGCATGAGCGAACGGCACAGGCACATATAAGTATTACTGTTGCTGAAAATCACTGTCAGTAATGCCCCCCCACCCCCCAAACACACACACACACTTACTCTCTCTCTCTCTCCAGCTGTTAAGGGCTATGGTGTATTTTATTTCTCACAGCTAATGTTGGCAAATGACAGTGAAAACAGTGAGTTTAAAGGAACAGTTCAAATTGTGGGAAAAGTGTTCACTCACTTCCTTACATTTGTTACATTCTTACACTGTATTCTGACTGCAGGGAGGATGTTAATTTATTCTTTCAAGCAGGTGAAAAAAATTTCCTAACCATATTTAGAGGCTACATATTTTTGTTTAGCGTTTCAGTCTCAGCTAACAAGCTAACAAGCTTTGAAAGACTGAATATTACTGTTTGCATTTACACAAAGGAACATCCATGCAACAGTGCCCCCTTAAAGTCACATTTTACAGTAATAATTGGTTACCAGGCAAATAGTTGAATTTACACTCCAGCTTTTGTTTGTTTTTTTAAAAACTAATATGTAATGTGTTAACTAGTTTCCATCATAGCTGTTCTGTTAATCTTCTCATACAACTGCACATCATACAGGAAGCACATTTCCCAAAATTTTGTACTGCTTCTTTAAATTCAAACTGCTGTTCAATCTCTCTGAGGACACATGACCATCTGATGTCCACCGACTTAAATAGAAAAATGAGTCTAATAAGCTCTGTCAGCTCAGTAACACTTTGAAATACAAAACTCATCATCATCATCATCATCATCATCATCATCTTCAGTAAGCAGCCAACATGTTTGATCATCAGACAACAGATTGGTTTTAAAATCGGATATTCATGTGACTTTTGATTTGATGGAAAAGGAGGAGAAGCCTGGCACTTGAGTAAAGTGAGCTGACTTTTTTTTTTCTTTTTTGTCACACTTACTAGTTTTGAGTTCACAGCTCAAGGTCTGTGGATAACATTGGCACAAATAAAGTAACACTTAGATGTATACGTTATCCACATACATCATCAAATTACGCCCCTTACCCCAGCCCAACCCTGCGCACACGCACATGCACACACAAACACCCCAACGCTGATATCCAATACATACCATATCCTACACACCTCACAAAGATATTCTCAGGATAAAAACTATAACTGTTATTTAACACTCTCTCAAAAAGGACTTCCATAATGCAAAGCCATGTAGAAGCAGCTAAAACAAAGACGGGTCAGCAGAATGACACAGGGGAAAAGAGGGATTTCATAAATACTACAAACTTTACAGTAGTAGTAATATTAGAAAGCAGAGTTGTATAAAAGGGTGTTGCCAAACACTTGTTTTAAGCTGTTTGTGGTGTCGCGGTGGTTTTCTGTAAGCATGCTTTTTTTGTTTTTTTTCTTAGTGTTCACTAGGATCAGAATGTGGTTCTACTGGGAAAAGAAAAAAGTAGCAATCTCTCTTATTGATCAGCGTGTAAAAAGGAAGAGTAAGAGAAAAGATTACGGTAGCTGAAGCTAGTATTACCTCCTATTATGAATGATATCGTAAGGCAGAATGGAGACACAATAGTTCCACATCTCACAGGTGCACCACCCCTCTGTTATCCAGCCCACGTGGGTCAAATGTTTACATCTATAAATAGGCACCTGAGACAGCTGATGGATAGGTCCAACTCACACACATTATATGTGTGTATGTGTGTGTTTTTAAAGCCTTTTGAGGAGCTGAAAATAATGGAAGATGCATGATAAGAAAATCCTTAAAATCAGAAATACCATGTCTACGGGTAAATAAGTCACATGTGCTCAATGGTTTACATTTGTACTACAGTTAGTGAGTGCATTTCTAGCTCTCTACTAAGTGTACATCTCTGTCTATCAAGTGTACTTTCCTCAATTGTCATATTTAACAGTTTATAATGTTGCTGTTGAGGAAAATAGTGAAAGTGTTAAACCCTTAAAAAACTTTTTGTTGTTTTTTTTTGCTTTTTTTTTTTTTTACAGGCTTGTGGTGGCACTGCTGTGACTTTGGAGTGGCTAACATGATTTCAGTTCTGTGGAGTCACTCAATTCACACCTTGTGAATGACACAAAGAACTCCAATTCTTCATTAAGGAAAAAACAAACAAAAGTGGCATGGTGAGCTCCGACAGCCATCCTGCCATCTTTAGATTTTCTCAGGTCCTCAGAAGCTGCTGATGGAGTCACTAATGTCCTTTGTGGTCCTGACATGACGCTCCTTTTAAGATCCTCTGACGGCTCTGACTTTCATATCCACAAGTCTCAGTGCTGTTACGGGGCCACTCGGGGATAAGGTGTCTATTTGCAGCACCCTTCTCTACATCAGTGTCATTCGTAGGGCACCATGTGATCCTTGTCTAAACTTTCAGGGGAAAAAAAAGTGTAGATTCTGTAGGCCGTATGAAACGGGGATACAATGACCTCCTCAAACCATTATCAGTCTATCAACTGCAACCGATTGCATGGAGTGGAAGTGGTCTTCTGATACTGAACATCCATGATTTAAAAACAGAGTCCACTTGAGTAGAGCCCAAGGCAGGGGCTCCAATACAATAATGTTTTCTATCTGAGCCTACAATTCACCAGTTTCTATTTTGGAGTTAAAGCTGGATCCAGACTAGAAGCTTAAAAAAAAAAAAAAGTGTTGGTTTTGAAGCTCTCTTAAATCACAACCACAGCAGTCAAATAATCGCCTTCCAGAACAAATGACTGTGAGGAATGTGGAATGCTAGGGTTTATATTTTTTCTTTCTTTCTTTTTAAAGAAAGAAATCACAACCATCATTAACATGAATGCAACATTTACAGGTACAGGGTGTATGAATTATAACAACTGCCTGTAACCATAACACAGACGGATGAGTTTAGTTTGGGCCAAATTAGATTTTTTTGCTTTAGATATCAGGTCCTGTTTTGTTGCTCGATGGGCTTAAACTAAAATCGACAGGAAATTTTTGAAAATTAGGCTGCTTTGTTTTAATTTCAGGATTATGCCATCATGTTGCATTATGTAGTTACATGAGTATGTCCATTAAAAATAAAACACAATATTAAAAATTATATTTGTAAAAAAAACTCAAGGGCTGGAAATAATCTACAAAAATATATACATACACATTATATATGCATATATGATGCATATACACACACACACACACACACACACACAATGCTTTACATATATATGTATATACTGTCTTTATATATACATTTACATATTAGACACTGAAGCTAATCTTGTTGTTAGTCGTGGTAACAGATACTCTTTATTGCCCTTTGGGAAATAATTTGTGTGAGGGCCAAATCTTATATTTTTTATCCTTCAGTTTTATCTTTTTTTTTTCTTACTATTTTTACTGGACAACTCTGGTGGAAAAAAAAAAATCTAATCAGTAAGAGATGGTATTTTCTCACAGGTGGGCAGGTCACCAGCAGAGATGAGAACTGGGGGGGTGAGTTAAGAAGAGTTCAGCTGACACAGTGTGCACCCCGTCCCGCCCAAAGATGAGTTGGGATACGCTGGGTGGGATTGCGGGGAGGAAGATGGTGGGCAGTTTTTGAGTACAACAGGCAAAAGGCTCGTTTAATTCCAGATCCGGAGGAAACTGTCCCAGGAGCCGGTGGCCACAGCCATGCCGTCGCCTGTCACCCCTAAGCAGCTCACTCTGTTGTCGTGGCCTGCTAACACACCTGGAGGTTGGAAAAATAAACCACAGTCACAGGTTGGATAAAAAAAAAATTCTGCATCCCAGAGCCATTCAAATACCACTGAAAATCATGACTGAAGATTATTAATGACTTTATAAAATCAGAAGATGCACAAGCTGTATACATCATGGTATCCATATTTATTCTAGGATTCAGCTTTCTATTAGACAAGAGAAACTGTTTGTCAGTTCATTATTGCTTAATTTTTTTAAGCACAAAGGTCAAACATCCCTGGCTCTAATGACCTAAATATGGGAGTTTAATGTTTGCCTTATGTGATAGTCTGAAAGTGTATGGGTGTCAGACAAAACCAGCAACATTTTATAGATCAAACAACTGACAAGAAAATGAACTAGCAGAAAAATTTATTAACACAGTAGTTTGTTGTATGAATACAAATGTTAAAGTTTTACTGTACTGCAGTCCCCAAACATCTTTTTCTTCGCTGATTTCATATTAAGGAGCATTTTGCAGACTGATTTAAACTGTTTTCTTAACATTTTTAAACACATTTCAAAATAAGTTTTTAAGCATTTCCCTCTCATCACCCGAGTGTTCCAATTCAAAATAATTATTTTAATTTGCCCACAGTCTGGTCCTGCTGTTGAATTATAAAACATGAATATATTATATAAATGCTGTATGTACAGTAATCAGTTTTGTGCAACTTTCACTGAAATGCAGTCGAAAAATATTAAGTATGAAGATTCATACCATTATTTGCTGAAAGTGCGGAAAGCCACTTAGATGTTATGATAATTTAAAAAAAAAAATCATGGACATAATCACAGCTTCATAAACACAAACTATTAAAACAAGCAAAATGATACTTTAAATGAGAAAATCTCTGTATATGTGTCACATTAATAGTAGAGAACCCACAATCAGACTTCAGGTGTTACTTACCTGCACGCTCGCCTTTCAGAGTGTCCCAGACGTTGCAGTTGAAGTCATCATAGCCGGCAAGGAGCAGGCGTCCGCTCTTGGAGAAAGCCACGGAGGTGATGCCACAGATAATGTTGTCGTGGCTGTACATCATCAACTCCTGGTCAGCACGCAGATCGAACAGCCTGCAGGTGGCATCATCTGAGCCCGTGCCAAAGGCATTCCCATTGGGGAAAAACTGTTGGGGGGGGGGGGCATATATATCAAGCAGAGACAAGTAAACTGTTTTTAAATTATGTTTTTAGGGTTGAGGGTTGTGTGTGTAAGGAAATGTTTTCTATAAAGAGGCCCGTTTTTCACAATGCAGTGAGAGGAAGACTATAAAAGACATGAGTAATAATACAAGAAGCATGATGACCAATATACAGCTAGATGATTACTGCAAATTAATGTTATCACACACTGACATAGCATTGTTCCTCCATAAAAAGCTCCAAGTTTCAGTCTTTGTCATAGTTTCTCTGCTTTCATAAAATTGTTATTAACAGATAAAAACAATTACATTTAAAAAGGATTCACATGATTTTTCAGTTCAGAAAACAAAGGTTAAAAAAATTAATCTGCCTTTTCATTTGACGAAATACTCATTTTACATCAGATTTCACATTCCTCCCTTAGTGTTCTTCCCGCTGGACAGTCGCTTCAATATTATCCAATTTCTTTGTCAAGCAACTGTGACAGCTGTTTGTTTGGAATAAATACAGGATCAGCGCACAATTATCCTACAAGTCTGCTACTGAGAAAAGCTCATAAAAGTAAAGAAAGCTAAAGACTATACTAATGAAAGAGTACTTCTTTTACTTCAAGCAGTCTGCAGCCATCTATTTTGTCATCCTCTACACTTCTTTTTCCCTGTAGTGCTGTTTGTGACCAACTGTCCGGTACTCACGCTGACGGCGTTGATGTCAGACACGTGGCCAGTGAAAGATTGCCTGCACATGCCGTCGCGGATGTCCCACAGCTTGGAAGTGGCATCACAGGCTCCTGACACAAAAGTCTTGTAGTCTGGGCTTAAAGACAAGCTCATCACATCGCCTGTATGGCCAGAGAAAGTTGTGGTTTGCTGGCCTGTCTCTATGTCCCACAATGCACTGCAAGAAGGAAGCAGTGGTTAGGAAAGAGTTGGGAAAGTGTTCCTTTGTTCCTTGAGATATAGCCTTTTGCAATGGAGGAGGGTTGTGTTATTAATAAAAAAAAATAAAGAAAATATTAAATCTTCATGAAAAATATTGGCTGCTTTATTAAATTTTCTAATTCATGCATAGCATTGCAATTATTGAAGGGCCATATATGACTATATGACAACATGAAAGTAAGAGGAAGATAACTGCAAATTGAGTATTTATATTTTAGACAATTTGTAAGACTATTTTCAGTCTACTGTGAGACATCAACAAAAGCATCACTGGAACATTTCCATCATGAAGAGAACTTAATTGTTTAAGCTACTGTGGTTGTGGTTGCTCACCAGGTGGTGTCTCCAGAGCTGGTAAGTATCTGGTTGTCATCCAAGAAACGGCAGCAGGACAGATAACCTGGAGGTAAACAGAGGTTCCACATGAGACAAGGAGAGAGTGGATTCCTCATGCAGGAATCCTGTGGTCTGTATTTCTTTCTGCATGATGGCCACTTGTGGTCTATTTCTCTAAAAACCCTCGTGGCCCTCCCTCAAGCAGGACATGCAGGATCTATCACTATGCAACTTTAGTAGTAATGACATTGCATGCAACTGTACAATATAAAAACAAATGATAAAAAAAATAAAGATGTGCCTACCTGTGTGTCCGGGTAACTCGCGGGTGACGCGCACATTGCCCTCGCGGGTCTTCAGGCTGTATATGGAGCAGATGTTGTCCAAACCTCCGCAGGCCACATAGTTTCCAGAAGGGGCATAGGCGCACGTCATCACCCAGGAAGAGCGCAGAGGGATGGCGTGCATCTGAGTACAAGGAAAATAATTTCTTTTTTTAAATACAATAAAAGGACTTAATGTGGAGCTTGAGGCTGAGTGAGGTTACAGGCTTTGAGTTTGAGTTAAATTGATGGGAATCACTTCAAAATGCTTAGTGGTACTTCTTTATTTATAGGAAATTACGGTAAGTAAAAAAGAAATTAAAGAATGTATTCGTCTTGGGGTTGTGCTGTTGAAAAAATGCCATAATTAACTTTTTCAACAAGTTCACATATGTCAAAAGTGAAAGTGGAGAGTCTGAAATCTGGATGGGAACAGCACAATATTACTGTACACTGGTTTGGAGTTTAATGTAGTTGTGTTTGTCAATATTACAATATCACAACAAAAGTAATCCCACCTTATTTGTTGTGTAACTGTCCCAGATGATTAGCTTCCCATCTTGTGATGCACTGACAAGTAACCTAAAAAACAAGGTGAGAAGAGAGGCATGACTCTAGGCTCATGGTGAAAAACCCACATAATCTAAGCTACATGCACCTTCATTAAAAGCAATGAGAGCCAGCCACCTTACAAATTACTGTGCTAGCCTGAATGATTACAAAGTGCTTGGTTCTAAATCATTCAGCGTCAGAGCCATATTTCTCTCTTCTGGTACCCATTTCCTTTCACTTCTTTTCCCTTCTCCTGGTGGAAGCCTCCTCATCCTGTGAAGCCACTTATAATGTCCCACTCAATGGAATATTCATTACCCCAGTTACATAAAAGTCTACTGTCGGGTGGGAGGTGGAAGCCTGATGGGTTGGGAAAGCACTAGAAAGAGGCAGAGGTGGAGCAGCAAAATGTAGCAGCAGCAAAAATAGTACAGAGAAAAGTGGAGTTAGAGACGGGGACAACAGGGTGAGATCTACAGATGGTGAAGATGCAGAAACAGCTGGAACCCCTCCCTCCTATCCTGACTGGGTGTTTCCTTCTCTCCAGGGACAGGAAGTAGCTTGAAGGTGCTGCGGTACAATCAAGAGGAGAGCTATCACGCTCAAATGTCAGTAGCTGTATACAAAATAAACACCAACCACCTGCAGGGTCACCTAGAGGGAGCTAGGCACACCCAGACACACATTCACACCTACACACAAACAGCTAAGAGAAAAATCAGAATTGTACAACAGTTACAGTTATTATTAGTAAATAACCTTGCAATAAAGCAAAGGTTTTATTGTTGTGAACAGAAAACCTATATGGTTTTCACATTTTCAAATTTTAACTGCAACAAACAGACACTTATTAATCTGTATCTTTTCTTCCGATTTATTGCCTATAGATTAGTGATCTGCATGCATATTAATGGTGAAATAAAATCTTAACTGCTTATTATATGTGCTCTGTCTTGGTGCTCATAATTGCAGCAAACTGTTAAAAAGGCAGTTTGTAAGTCTGAATTCATCAGCGACTCAGTGCATGTGGCAACATCTGGAGTCGAATTTGTAGGAAAATTTCCTCATTGCTTCATTTTGAATTACAAGTTGATCTTTTTCTCCAAGTTTTAGGAATTTACAAACTGCATCTTTAAGGAGATATTAAATAAGCTGTGGTAGCTATGTGTCTTTGTGCATGGCCAATATTACTGTGCTCATAGTGAGGGCATAAACGGTGCTCACACTCATCCCATTTATGGTGGTATTAGTCATATTAATAGAATAGCAGTAATAACATGAATAGCAGTAGTGATAGTTTGGCCCCACACCTGGGACTGTCGTCGCTGCCCCAGTGCATTGCATTGGGAGACAGACACAAAGAAAGAGAGTGACACACACATATTACATACAAAAGATAAAAAAAAATTCAACACCAAAGAATAAAAGATGTTGTGAACCATCCATCAGTGGCACCTCACTGCTCATCCCCCCGGCAGACCCCATGTAGTCTTAACAGTTGTCATTCTGTTACTGACTAACCAGAATTCAAATTCAATTCAACCACCAGAAAATGCCACCACACAACCAGCTGAAGATAAACATCAACAAAATAAATAAGAACGCATTAAAAAAAAATCATGCAAAACAGGGCTTCAATGTATAAAATTACAGCATTCACTTCTTTGGAACCTCCCAACAGGCTGATAAATGATGAAAAAAGCTGAGCGATTAAAGGTGCGCTTTACCAAATTACAAATTTTAAAACCAAAATTAAAAGTAAGTAAATACCCAATTAAAGGGCAGGACAAGAAAAGAAAGCAGATGAAAAACTCCTCACGGAAACAAAAAGGTTCATTTCACATCCTGGTTGAAGTTAATACTCTGTTGTCTGTATAATAAGTACACTACCTGGAGTCACTCCCCCAGTGCATTGCATAGATCTTGGCCAGGTGGCCCCTGAGAGTGCGTCGCGTCCGCATCTGTATCCGGCCCACTGAGTCCAGACCAGCTGTGATCTGCCAAAACACAGGAAGAAGTGTCAGTAGTGACACTAGATGGCTTGCACACACTTATCAAGAGACACTAGCAGCGGCTGCAAAAACAGGCCATCATCACTCAACAAGGCACAGGGATGTTTACTAGTAAAGCTTATACTGCAGCATGTCTGTGGAATATTTATGTGGATTCAATGACAACATGTGTAAATACTGACACACTGAGATCCAATGTTTTTATACTGATTTACAGTGAGATAATTGATAACATTTGTACAATTTTTCATACATTATTCACAAGCAAAATTGGCTTTTTTGACTTAAAATTGGCTATAAATCATACCAATGAATCTGAATGATAAATGTATCAAAGCTTAACTCATTTATAGACATTCTTAATTGGCTCTGTGACATTGTACTAAAAAGACTAAACTTAGTTGTCATGCAAATATATTTGTGTGACTGTACAGGAACATGTGACGAGAAAGTCTCTTACCTGTGACAGAGTCGAGTCGCTGCAGGCTTTTCTGGCATCCTGCAACAAAACAGACAAAATTCAGCTGATAGCAAACGTAATGCCATAAAATGAAATGAGACAAAATAAAATATTAAAAATATCTAAATAGATGAAAAACAAATAAATCACAGAAATGGTATTTCTCTGTGGTCAATAGCAATCACACAGCAGTAACTGATATTTATGGATCAATTCACAGAATGGAAGTGGATGTCTGACAAAAGTTACATGCGTCACTGTCTCATCTGAAATTGCATGAGTCACAGCATGCAGTGAACAGACAGAGGCACACATGTGATGTACACGCAGACAAACAACAACATAAACAAACAAGCACAAACAACATATTGCCTTACTCGGATCTGATTGCGTAGTTGCTCGGCTTCCTGCCGCAACTGTTCCAGCTCGCTCATTGTTTCCCTGATGTGCTCAGGCCACGCGCCGCTCCAAACACTGACTAGGCTGGGAAAGCGCGTGCACTCACACACGCATGCACACACACACACATACACACTCACCCACTCACCCGCGCACGCACACACACACACGGACCCACATACACACACACACACACACTTTACCAGCTGACACCTGCAAGAAAGAGAGACAGAAATACTTTAAGTTCAACAGGGACCAAAGGATGGGAAACACTTGCAGACAAACACAGCCTGTCACGATAACAGATTTTGCTAATCGATTAATTGTCTCAGAAATTATTGCGATTAACGATAATATTGTTTGGA
>JAVDPK010000692.1:264429-284016 GCA_034780415.1 Cichlasoma orientale
CACACACACACACACACACACACACACACACACACACACACACACACACACACACACACACACACACAGTGAGACGCGAGCGGCTTGTTTGGGGAGAGAAAGTGCGTCGCAGACTGGCTGACAGCTTGTTTTGCACTGGCTCAGCAGCGCACGTGAATCTGCTGTAATGCGCGTGTCTCCATGGCCACCGTGCTCGCGAGCTTGAAAGAACGACAACAAATAAATAATTAAATGTTGTTTACGTCTCAGGCGATAGAAATGAAAGGGTTTCCTTTGCGCCCGTGAGCCCACTTCACAGCACACCGCTACTACTGTAGGTCTTCAAGCGGGCCGGTCAAACCAATAAACGGAGCCGCTCACACACACCTGCCTGAAGCTGAGCTCAAAGCCTCCAGCGGCGCTGCCAGGCTGGAGGAGCCGCGCAGGAGTGGCTTTACTGCTCCACTTTTGGGTTTTTAATAATCTATAATTTGTCTAAAAATGATCCAAAGTGCGTCAGCGGTGCTTTAGCTGGAATTGGTGTTATATGGTAAATTTATACACTTGTAAAATCTTAATGCTGTTCTTTAGCCTTTAGTAGCTTTAATGGTATGATGTGGAGTCTCAGTTCAACATTGTGGCTATAGTGAGTTTACAGTGAACAAGAAGAAGTTAAACAATTCTGCAGAGTCTTAGTGCACTCTTATGTTGTTATCTAAAAAATAAATGTTTTTTCTCCTTAGTTTTGTCTTTTGTGATTAAAACAAAGGTGGCACCATCAAAACACTGGCTATTTTTGCTTTATTTGAGCTTTTAAATGGCTTTATGCACAGATAGGCTATGATGTAGAGTTCAGTCTTTCCTGTGCTTGTTATGACCCGTGACAGACACAAATTTTCTTTGCTCTGTGTGCTTTCTCACAATGAAATCCTACTTTCTCGACTGAAACCGTTTTTAAAAGGTGACTCAGCTGTCTGGAGTTCATCATGTTGGCCTGAGGACTGGGTTATTTTTACCCTTGCACCGTTGAGGCTCATATGTCACTTTGGGCCACTTAAAGGTTTATCACGCGGGGTTTATAAGGCCTGCCCTGATTGTAGGTTTAGGTTAGTTTTGAAGGGGTATTTTCTAAGTGTTTTGCCTCTGATAGTTCACATGTAAAGTGAAACTGTCAAAGAAGTGGACAGGTTGAGGTTATTGCGGATTTGAAAGCACTTTAAGTGTGTGTCACTGGTCACACAATGACCAAAGCATGGTATCCTGTAACACACTGTTTAAATACAGCAGATCAAAAAGATATGTGTACCAGTGTAACAGCTGTCAGCTTTAAAGTTAGTGTTTTTAAACTGAAGAAAAACCAGCAGGTCCTCATTTTCTTGAGAACAAAAACACTTTGCTAATTAAATGAGTCTCATGTCTTAATGCTAGTAAATGAATGTTCTTCAGTTTCAGCAGCAACAGCATAAAAATGATTGTATAATGTTGCTTGTATGAAGTATAATATGAGAGAATAATCAATTATTTTCCTTGGCTTAAATAACATGTCAGAGGAGGGATTTGCATTCAAAACAAGGCTCGTCAGCAGCAAACATGCTGAAAAATGAACAAGCCGGAGCAGAATTTTGGCACTCTTTGACCAAGAAAGACTTTTGAAAATGTGTTTGCAGAATCACTCTCAATCTTATTTAGATCCACTGTGAATGTAGTATATCGTAGTGTGGTCAAAATGTTGTTGTAGCTTAAATCTCACCTCGTTTTAAGTAAAGATTGAGCACCTCTTACACATATAACACACTGTGAGCAGTATAATGTGACTCCATGCTGAATTTCTGAAATAAATCAGCATAGAAGAGGCTAATTCAAAAATGCTGCCCATGGTAAAGAATATTTAAAATGTGCTTATAGCATGTCAGTAATTGTTCCTCTTGTACTGCTTCTCATGTTTGTTTTGGTCTGCAGGAGTCTGAGGGAGGCCTGTATGTGTGTATGAACACATTCCTGGGCTTTGGTCGAGAACATGTGGAGAGACATTATCGCAAAACAGGACAGAGCGTTTACATGCACCTCAAACGGCATGTCAAAGAGGTACGTTTTCCACCTGCCCTGTGTATTTTGAGTGTTGATTGTTAAAGGGACCTCACGATACAGATTGAAGTAAAATTCAGAGCATAAAAATAATCTTTGTTTCTGTGGTGCTTTTCAAATCCTATTTATAAAGGACTGTTCAATTAGTAACAGATCAATAAAATTATTACAGTAGATATTAATCAAGAGTAGAAAAGAAAAGCCAAAAACTCCTGAGTAAAAGCAATGATATGATATATGTAATATTTTTAATCAATTATTATTAATCTTCTTACATATTGTGACTTCAGACTGATGAAAATCTGAAATACATTAAAATAATAATTTTAACATCTAAAAAGCAAATTAAATCCGGACTCGTTATGCACAAAATAATCACATTTTTGAAAGTTTTACAACCCCAATTCCAAAAACATGCAAAATGTCAGGAAAAACAGAATGCAATGATTAGTGAATCTCATAAACATATATTATTACGTATTTTATTCACAATAGAACAATGAAAACATGTCAAATGTTTAAACTGGGAAAATGTACAATTTTAAGAAAAATATTAGCTCATTTTGAAGTTGATGGCAGCAACATGTCTTAAAAAAGGACGGGGACCTTGTTTACCACTGTGTAGCTTCTCCTCTGCTTTTAACAACAGTCTGTAAACATTTGGGAACTGAGGAGAACGGCTGCTGGACTTTTGGGAGAGGAGTGTTGTCCCATTCTTGTCTGATAAAGAATTCTAGCTGCTCAACAGTTCTGTTTTTCGTGATGCATCATATGTTTTCAGTTGGTGAAAGGTGTGGACTGCAGGCAGACCAGTTCAGCATCTGGGCTCTTCTACTACGAAGCTATGCTGTTGTAATAGCTGCAGTATGAGGATTAGCATATTCTTGCTGAAATATGCAAGGCCTTCCCTGAAAAAGACCTCATCTGGATGGGAGCACATGTTGCTCTTAATCTTGTATATAATTCTTAGCACTGATGGTACATTTCCTGATGTGCAAGCTGCCAATTCCATTGGCACTAGTGCACCCCCATACCATCAGAAATACAAGCTTTTGAACTGAGTGTTGATAGCAAACTGGATGGTCTCTCTCCTCGTTAGTCCAGAGGATGCGGCGTCCATGTTTTCCAAAAGAATTTTAATTCATTTGACCACAGAACACAGTTTTCCACTTAGCCTCGGTCCATTTTAAATGAGCTTTAAGTGAGCTTTGTCTCACAGTCTCACAGCTTTGGATCATGTTCAGATACGGCTTCTTCTTTGCACGATAGAGAGTTAACCTGCATTTGTCAATAGCATGACGAACTGTGTTCACAGACGGGGATTTCTGGAACTGTTTGTGAGCCCATGCAGTGATTTGCATGACAGAATCATGCTTGTTTTTTAATGTGGTGCAGCCTGAGGGTCCGAAGATCACAGGCATCCAACATTTGTTTTCAGTCTTGTCCCTCGCTTAGATTTCTCCAGAATATTTGAATCTTTTTGATATTATGTACTGTAGATGATGAGCTATTCAGTCTTCAGCATAAAATGGTGAGGAACATCATTCTGAAATTGTTTCACAATTTTTAACTGCAGTTTTTTTTTTTGCAAATTCGTGAATATCTGCCCATCTTAACTTGTGAGAAACTCTGCCTCTCAAAGATGCTCTTTTTATTCCCAGTCATGTAACTGACCTGTTGCCAGTGACGCTTTCCTACTCAACCTTTTGTAGTTTTTATGTATTTGGAAAATTCCAAGAATTGACTCTGTAATTTTGCTGCTAATTATGTGGAAAGTTGAGGCGTTTTCTAAATGGAAAACAATCTAGTTTTTTAGTGTGTCCATAGCGGGTCAGCTGAACATGCCAAAGGGAGGTTTGTTTACATAAAAACCCACAAATCATCTTACTGTGATGTTTTAAATATGTTTTAATGTACAGAAATAAAAGATTTACATAAACAAAGCCTTGAAATTGAAGAGCCCTGACAAAATTACTACGATTGAATGACTGAACCCATTTTGTTACGGACAGAATGTTTTTCTTTAAGGTTTCATCATAATTTATGATGTTCCTGCTATTTTGTCCAAACACTGTAATTTTACACATTTGTTGAGACTAAGCCAGAGAGCTTTTGACTCAACTGTTAAGTACAGTAACTTAATGGAACAATCTTGGCTTTTTTGGTGCAAGATTATCACATGTGATCCAAAACGTGATTCTGTTTTTTGAAAACTTGATGGTGAACAACAAAGGTCTGAGCTGCTGCTGCCGGCGCTGCTGTGTTTTTTCACTGCCTCTAATTGGCCTCAGATCAGCTCTGCTTTGTAGAGAGCTGCTATTTCAATGCCTGGATCTGGCCAGAAACAGCTGCTCACATTCTGCAGGCTCCTGTGTCTGGTGGTTTTTTTCCCATGGGTCCACTTGGTCTCAAGTGTGTCAGCATTCTCTGTCTTTCCACCCCTATCTACCCACCAAGTGAGAAGCGTTCAGGGCAACCTGATCAGACTGAAAGGAAACCAGTTGGTGGCGCTGTGTAGTTGTGCTGCCGAATAATGATTTTTTTTGCAGATTCATAGTTTTCTCTGATTTCACTAACTGTGTGTCACAGCTAAATAATTATTTTTTTTGTTCATGCTGCCTTTTTTTTTTTTACTGCATTGGACATGGTGCAATCAAGAGACAGAAAAAGACCATGACACACACTGCAGGCAAAGACAGGCCTACACATATGATGTGTAGGCCTGTAAATGGTATCTGTCGTATTCTACAACTTAATCTAGTGAAGCGGTTTATTAATCATTCTTTATTTTGACCCTGCCACGGTAGGGGTTTTCCACTTGCCCTGTAACCTGACCTGGCAACTGGAACATCCAGCATCTATTTCTAACAAAATGACAACCAAGTGGACCGTCTACAGCAAGGCATAAAACAAGCAATTTTTTCAAGCAATTTTGGATGACTATCCAGGGTGCTAAAAGGTGTTTTAATGCGATGAGGGCTGTTTGATACAGTTTTCCTTTCTTCCTTCCTGTTTCCTACAGAAAGCCACAGGAGCTGCTGGAGGGGCCATCCCCAGACGAAGAAATGGAAAAGTGTTTCTAGGTAAGTCAGACGCAGCGGTGCAAGAAGATTTACAGCCTTTACTTATGTAAACGTACTGCAGTGTATGAATATAAAGAAAAGCCTTGCATTCAAAGAGATACCGACTTAAAACTAATGAAGTATTTTCAGCTAAAAGGCCTTAAAATATCAAAAGGTAAATACTCATTTTGTAGAATGTTCAAGAGACTGATAAATTATTATAGAATTTATGACATTAAATTGTGGTACATTGAGCCATTTTAGATTTGTAACTCTCTGGGTTAAAAAAAACAAACCAACAAAAACCTTCTGATGGGACAAGAAGTTCTAACTAAATGTAACTAAATGTAATCTAACTTTCTTGTCACACTATTATGAGACCTCAGATGTACCAGAGTGAAAGGTGTCACTGTTTCCATAACCAGTTTTGTAGTATAAAAACAGGAACATGAGTATCTTGTATGTAGGTGTAACCAGTTACACTCCACCACAGGTTAGAGGCAGGATTAAACCACCTAACACTACATCAGCTTGAGCCAGATTATTCCCATCATATCTGAAAAGTAAATGAGCTGATTGGTGTTCATAAATGTGCAGCTCTAGAAACATTTTACTTTTTTTTTTTTTTTTTGAGCTGGTGGTTTAATACTAATGTAGTCATGCGGTTAGAAATGCATCTCTTTCTGCTAAGAGGCTCCCTTTCGTTTGTTACTCTGTTGTGACCCTCCAGCTGCCCCTCTTGCCAGCCTTTACCCAAAGCGTCAGATATTCCTCTTGATAAGCCCCCTTCTCTTCTTCCTCCCCTTCATCTTATTGTCTAAATATAGCCCATTTATTTGTATATGTGGTTGGTAACTGTTCTAAATCAAATCCTGGCCTACTCCCCTCCACCTCCGCCTCTTTGGGGTGAAGAGGGGATGGTTGCTATACAGCAGGTGCCGCCCCCCCCGTCAGTCGTCGGTCCCTCAGCTGCCACCACCTGTCAACCTCCCGTCTAGGCTTCTAGACTTCCACTGCAGCTATGACGCTGCGCCCAGAGGACCAGGTGTCTCTCTGCCTCCTTCTTACCCTCCTTCACTTACTGCTGGAGGAATTCCTTCCCCTCAGCCTCTATGAAGGGTAGATTAGATCAACCCTCCTATTATCTGACTCTTCCTGAGGAGGCCTTCTTTGGAACAATTCTCCCTGTATCCCATTTAAGATCTTTGATGTGACAGCGGTTATGTATGTATCTGCCATAATCCCCATACCAGTCCAGTGATTTAATCAAGCTGCTGGCTGCTGACGTCACATGAAACCAGTAGGCATAATAGCATCGTCAGGGATAACCTATGATCCTGTTTCTCATGAGTCATTATACAAGTTTAGGCTGCACTGGAAAACAAAGAGCTCTGTATGGAGGCTGATTCAAGATCTCTCTATAGAAATCTGACCTGAGGATCAAATCAAACATCATCTCTTTCAGAGAGAGAACACTTAAGAGCATTAAATAAAGATATTTAAGAAAAGACTCAACCATGCTGCACATGAGGTGATGCCAATCAGCAGTGTCTTTAGTCAGCGTCTAACTACAGCTGACTGTTTCACTTCCTCCCCAAAAGATTTAGAGCTGAACCGTGATTTTAATGGGGAGGACTATGAATATGAGGATGAGGCCAAGCTCGTCATTTTTCCAGACCACTTCGAGATCCCCTTACCAAATATTGAGGAGTTGCCCGCACTGGTCAGTGAGTTGGTGCTGTGTTACAATGCATGCTGATGGGGACGGTGCACTCAGTGGTTCCCTGAGTGGCAGGTTGGTCACCCTGTCTGTCTTTTAGAGCCACTATTTGGTCTGAATCCATAAATGTGTTTAAGTTATTGTGAAAGTTTCTTGACATTTTACATTCAGGGTTCAAAAAAAATCTGTGAAAACTCAAAAATGAGACCCTCACCTAACTTCTTTTTTACTTCTGAAGGATTGGAATGCACTTTCAGAAACATCTTTGCAAACTTACAAACACTTTGGGGAACCATATGGTGCACATGTATCTTTCTTTATATCTTTCTTATTTATTTATTGAGTGTTTTCTGTGTTTATTGCTTGCATGAAGTACAGAAGAGACATTTCACTCATTTATTAGTTTTTTGGCTTTAGAGCTTGGCTTTGGCATGGCCGTGTTTTCTGTTTTGTTGTTTAATGCATGTGTAGTTTATTTTTGTGGAGGTGCAATTTATGGTTGTACTTAATTGTACAGTATTCTTAAACAGGTGTTTTGCTTGGTCTTGGGCTGCTGCAGATGTAAATGTGCATTTTTCTTAATTCTCTCTCTCTTTCTATGCTGAATCAGTCCTTTGATGTGACATACACCTTTTCTTTTTTTAAACATAAATCTTGCATGACCACCTTTGCACCTTTTCTTTCCGAGGTTTAATGTTAATTTGTAAGAAAATAATTGCTTGTACTATTGTTAAAAGAACATACAGCCACTCAACTGCTGTCTCTGGTGATGTCAAGGTGACCATCGCCTGTGATGCGGTACTCAATGCACCATCAGCATACAAGAAACAGGAGCCCGAGTCCTGGGAAGAGGAGATCCAGGTGTCTAGACATGCCAGAAGCCTCAGACAGCTGGATAATGGGGTCAGGATTCCACCGAGGTAGGAGTAAAGTTAAGCCACATTTCATGCAACACTGTGACAGTGTGGCACTATCACTTCACATCGTGTAGATAAGTACATTACCTGGATGAAGTAACTCACTTATATTCTCATGGCTCACAGTGCTTAAAACACACTATATGCCCTTACAGGGTGCAGAAGGGCAAGTACTAGGTAGAAACTTTAAGACAGTTTTGTTTAGATAGAAAATAAGTGAAACTGGATTGCTGAATCTTCAACCATGGACAGTGAAACTTTTATAATATTCTAGCTGCATAAACTGTAAAACACCAACATAGTCGGAGTCTAATGTCTATCGCTCTGTCCCATTCTTGTGAATGGGATCTCTCTTGGAAGCTTTTAGAGAATAGCTACAAACCTGGCAAACACAAAGTGTTTGGAACTAATTAGATTCACCAAAATGTTTAATTAATAGAATAAAATTATGACCCGAAAGGTCAACTTTAGTGTCAGCCCAAATTTTTCAGCAAAAATGTTCCGTATCACTGCCAAATGTGAACCATATTTCACATTTGGCTAGATACTTAATTGGTGAAACTAATCTTTGGTGTCCACCTATTAAAATCCTTCGTAAAGTCTTTGCTGCGTGCTTTATTATATGGGTCTGAGTGGGTGTGGATGTAAACGTCAGGCATACAACTGCAATTAAGTCTGGTCTCTGCTGCTCCAATTTTTCAGTTGACTTTTATCTTTTTTTCATTCCTCTGCTGTATTTGATGAAAAACTATTTAAAGGTGTTTTTTATGAGTATGCATTATATTAGGTGAATTTTTTTTTTCATTTTAACTTTTTCATTCAGGGTGTTTTTAAAACTGGAGAGAAACTGCAAATTGGACTAATTTCACTCCTGCTATTGAGCAAAATGCAACTGTGCAATCAAAAGTTGTTTCTTCATGAGACTTAGCATGACTGCATGATTAAAAACAGCACATCAACAACACAAGTCTGTGTTTGGACTCTGTAGTGGCTGGAAGTGTCAGAAGTGTGAGATGAGAGAAAACCTGTGGCTGAACCTGACAGATGGAGCAGTGCTCTGTGGAAAGTGGTTCTTTGATGGGAGCGGAGGTAACGGCCATGCACTGGAACACTACAGAGAGACCAACTACCCTCTGGCTGTCAAACTGGACACCATCACCCCAGACGGAGCAGGTCTGAGACACGTGATATCATCTGAACTGTTGCACGAATCCAGAATTTATTGATTGCTGTTGTTAGTGATCAGTCTTTGAATTTGTTTTGATTTTTATAATGCAAAGAAAACTACAGAAAACATGTGAAAATCAAAAATAATAATGCGCTTCCTGATTTCCAGATGTTAGGTAGCTTTTAAACCTCTGTAATACAAGAATATGTAGTCAGACTTGCTTAATTTTAGGCTTTTTTTTTTTTTAAAATTTGACATATTGTATAGCATTGTGTAGAGAGGTGACTAATTGATATAATTATATTACAAACACCTACATAGTGACTCAGAATTGTTAAAGTGGAAATCTGCATGTACGCAGTTTATAAAGAGCTATGAGTAAGTTACCAGATATTTCTAAAAACATTAAATTTTAATAAATAATTGGTTCTATCGTTGAGATTAACTACTCTTTTAAATTTCAGATGTCTATTCATTTGAGGAAGAAGAAGCCGTGTTGGACCCCCACATATCAGAACACTTGTCCCACTTTGGAATAGACATGCTCCAGATGCAGAAAAGAGTAAGTTAGCCAGTTTTTACTTTTGTGTCAGTACCATTTTCCCCAAAACATCTGAAATCCTTCAAAAATGCTTTCACATATATCAAAGCAGACGTAAAGGCTGACAGAGCCCCCCAAAATCTTTTTTTTTTTAAACTTTTTATTTACTCAGTAAGTGGCGATAATAGCAAATATACAGTATATAAAACAAACACAATTGTAACAGGAGGCACTTTATGTAGACTGTTCATCAAACTTTATGGACCATTTGGCCCATAGTTTTCTATGGGTTACTGCTGTAGTCCTTAAGGAATGAGTCAATTTTTCTATGGAGTGTATTTCGTCTATAAAGTCACTGATGCTTGTCCTCGGAGGATCACATTTTAGCCGCTCTTTGTGCTTCTAAATGCTTTAGTCAAAGCTGTATAGTGATTAAGGTCCTTGGGGATATTGCAACTAAAATGAAAAGAACTTTATCCCTGAATAGTTGTAGTTTTGTACCTGAGCAAAAAATGTGACTAATTGGCATTCACTTCCCTTCATTTTCTCCAACACTGTTGGCGTGTATCCAGTTATTCATTTTTCATGTGAGGTGTTATTTAAAAAAACAAAAAACAAAAAAAACCCAAAACAGATTAGACTTGTCCATTCAAATTCTCTCCATCTTTGAGAGGATTGTTGTTTATTACATTTTTACACTTTCCTTTTCCCCTTCAGACAGAAAATGGCCACCACACAGACAATAATCCCCGGCCGCGGGTCAGCGAATGGGAAGTGATCCAGGAGTCAGGCATGAAGCTGAAGGAGGTCTATGGTTCTGGCTATACAGGCATCAAAAGCCTGGGAAACAGCTGCTACCTTAGTACAGTGATGCAGGTCCTCTTCAGCATCCCAGACTTCCAGAGGATGTGAGCAGTGTATTGTATTGTCAAATCGTCTTTATATTGCATTTACATGTCACTAAATACTTTTTAAAAAAATTTCATAACCATGTATTTGTCTACTATCAATGAAATTTGACAAAAAAACCCCTAATAATCATACCCAGTAACTAGTGAATAAACTGACATTGAAAATGACTTTAAAATGTTTATTTATGTTGATTGACAGAGGAAATAAAAAAGCACAAAATCTGATGTCTTTTCTAGTATAACCCCGATTTATAGCAATATTTTAAACAGTTACTTTACAATGAATTTCATGAAATGGTTGTTACTCAGCCCGTGTTTGGTTTGTGTAATCATTAATGGTGTTTTTTGATTTTATTACACAAAACTTAAAACCTCTTTTTCAGAATTTCTTTGTTTTAGTATCCCATGCATTGGTTGTGTGGCACCCCCTGTGCCCTGTCTTAGGTCACAGTGTGACTAATGTTTTGCTCTATAGGTATGTGGGTAATCTTCAGAGGATATTTGACTATTCACCCCTTGACCCCACCCAGGACTTTGCGACTCAAATGTAAGTGACTCTGGCGTTGCGTAATGCAATGTGGCACTACACAAACAAGAGAAGGTGTTTTCCAGCTGCTGCTCAAAAGGATTGGAAAAAAGGACTGAAGCTTTTTTTAGGATAATTTTCAGTGTTCTAATAGAACCAAATCTTGCCAGTGAATTTTAGTTAAGATGATAAATGATGTTGGGCATAAAATCTGGTTTATTTTGTGACATAAGCCAGTATGTTGCAAGAGGCCAGTGAGATGCTGTGGGTGTGATGATGGTAAATAGAGTCTTAGCCAGGCAGGCAATGGATATCAGCTATGTGTTTCATACTCTGAGGCATGCAGCCAGATAACAGCATGTTTATATCCCTGTTAATATGGGCTAGAGCTTGTCAGCAAGAAATGGGTCATTAAGAAAGTTAATCTGTTTATTTGGTTGGGTGTTGTGTTGAATAATGACCCTCTCTTTAATGCGTTTAAGTATGTGTGAATTAATTTTCCAGTTTCTTGGTAGGTAGGATTATTCTGAAAAACATTTTTTACCTCGTATCCAGGTACTTAATAGGCATGCAACTTGTGGATAAAGGTCCAGGTGCTGAAGGAGAAACAGAAACTCTTTCTTGATACACATGAACAGATTTACATTTACTAGTGCTCAAAAGGAGTGCTAAGGTTCTGCCACCAAATGTTTGAGTTCATTAAATTTACATGTTGTGGAAAAGCCATGTAGTAATAAAAAAAAAGAAAGAAAGGGGTTTTGAATAATTCGCAGGATAAAATAATCCATATTCATGGACTTGAGACAAGCAGTTTTTGTTCCTTCACCCTTTAAGCTAGCTTTCTTCTGATTGGCTGCCCCACATAAACAGAAGGTTTGAACAGCAGGTGGGTGGGCCTTCTGTGCTTGCAGCCATAGCTGTTCCTGAGATTACCATATTTGGAATATTTTGAAGATATCTTGCTGATCCAAGAGTGGAAAAACACCCCTGAAACAGATCGTCTAGAGCAGTTTGAAGCCTGAGCTTTTGGCTCAAAGAGATTACGTTTACATAAGCTGACCTCATTATTCAATAACAGAACAGCTGCCATTGTAACAGTAAATATGACAGGAAAAAAAAATTAAAGCAGAACATGTCCCTTTTACATCAAATTCACTGCTTTTCAATTTCAATTTTTTTTTTAAAATAAATATGAAGAAGTATACAGTTAGATGAAAATTGTAATTCTGCATCAAAGAACTGATGTGCAGGAGATGAAGAAACATAAGTATTTAAGAGAAGATAGAAACTTTAAATGTCTACATAATTATTTATTTTGTAGTATATTGTTTTGTAGGGCTTACCACTGCTACAGCTTTGTGAGACTGAAAACCCCAGGGTTGGCATGTTTGCTTTTACATGAGATGTCTTCCAGGTGTGTTATTTGAAGGTTTTGTAGTGGGATTTTTTTTCTTCCCTGACACCTGTGCACAGTTCCTTCAGGGTGAGCCATCCAAGAAAAAAAACAAAAAAAAAACAACAACCCCAGCAAGACTAAAATAAGACACTACTTTATGCTTATGTCTGTGTTTTTTGTCCGGCAGGGCTAAACTGGGACATGGACTGCTTTCAGGCCAGTACTCCAAACCACCCATGAAATCTGAGCTCATTGAACAGGTGATGAAAGAAGAATACAAGGTATTAAACTGGGTATGTCCAGCTTCCAAACTGGGTCCATAAGCAACAGAAACATGTTAATAATAAATGGTGGCAAAATGTATCTCTTTCAGTTTAGGTTTAGCCACTCAGTTTTAAAAGTAGCTCCAGATAAGAACAGCATGAAAACAGCACAACCTGGGAAATCACCATCTTCAGATCTGATTATATTGCATGATAATGGTGTTAGGTGATAGTCCCATAAGGAAGTCAGAGAGTGTGGTCACTGAACTTCAGGCCACGCCCATCAAAATCTGCTTCTCAAGTCCACTTAAACTATATAAAACTTTATCAGTATATCCTATTTCAGTTTCTATTAAAAACATAAGCAATGGTTAAAATTAACCATTTATTTTATGGGGCCCAGTTTCACTCATTAACAGAAAGCCTCCCAAAAAGTGGGCGTTGCCCTCTCTGCACAGAAGGGGTTAATCTGAAAATAAGCTTTTTCAATCATCCAACACCATTATCATTTAATATAATCAGATTTGGAGATGGTGATTTCCCAGATGTGCTGATCTTATCTGGCGCTCCTCTTAAAATATGTCATGCAATTCCTCTGTATTATTAATATACCACAGGTTTTTGTTTTTGGGAGCTTTTCAGAGGAATTGAGTTGAGTTTATACATGCTCAAATATTCTTGTGCCTTTTCCCCACCTACCTTTTTTCCTTTTGTCCAAAAACTGTTGGCAGCAGTCCCAGCTCTAACACTTTTTGACCACAACAGCTCCAGGCACAGCTTTAATAGTTTGTGTTTTGCCTTTGAATTCCCCACATCACAGCTGGATATTACCACATGGTTAATTGTGCTGTTAACAGTTTAATTGATATGAATATTTATTTGTGTTTTGTTTGTCGAAATTGAGAGCGCATAATTTGAAATGGTCGCTTTTTCAATGTAGTAGGCATCTGTCAGGAAATTAGAGGAGAAAAGGCATTAAAGCATAATGGGACCCTGCATTCGTTCTGTAATCCCTGGGCTTCTTTTAAGCCTCACCAGCCACAGTAATTGATAGGATAGAGCTGTGATCCTGAGCTTCCTGCACACGTGATGGGGAAGTCATGGTTGGACATATATTGACAGCTGGGGAGATATGGGGGAAGAGCTTGTGTTGGCATGCTGTGTTCAGCCTGTATTATGTCAGTGTCACACATTACAATTACATAGTCTCATCAAAGTAGCTTTTTAAATGTATTCCCCTGCCATTATATGTTCTCGTGCTGGAGGCTGATGGTTTTCTTATGTGTTGGGACTTTTATTTGTGCTTTATTGTAGGGAGAATATTGATTGTTGAGAAAAAAAACACTATCATTTTGGGAAGTACGCTTATTTCTGGTAGAAGACAGAATGGCAGCAACATCTTTAAGCATCTTCTAATTTTATGGCAACTACCATATAATGAAATTGCCAGATTGCACTTTTTCCACATTTACTTCTGTTTAACCAAATTACTTTGCTCTGAAATGGATTGTTATCTTCTGAACGAGCTAGGTTAGAAGTGTATGTTTCTTGCTGTATGTTTGTGATTATAATTTTATATGGTTGAGGAACACTGATGAGGAGCACATGGAAAACATGCTTTTTCCTTGAGCACAGGGATGCAGATGTGTGTATGTGTGTCTGTGTGTGTAAGCTTTAACTAGCTTAAAGTTTGAGTTTTTCTTTAATCAAAGGAAATTATGTTGCCAGGTTTTCATAGCATAGCATAACATAGCATAGCATATCTTTTATACATATAAAACTTTGAGATCTAGCCAGTATCTGTGTCTCTTCTGTTTTGTAGCATCATATTTGTCCACTGGTGTTACTGCCATATTAGACAAACATCACAGATTCCTTCAAACACCTATAATTTCCACTCGTCTTCTGCGGTCTTGTGTTATACGTCCATCTGAGAAGGTTGAGTGCTCATGCATAGTCAGCGTGTGTGAAAGATACACATTTTATATAGTTTTTTTTAATTTTTTTATTTCAGCACCAGCAGAAGGGCATCTCTCCCCGAATGCTGAAGTCTCTGGTCAGCAGGGGACACCCAGAGTTTTCCTCCAACAGACAACAAGATGCCCACGAATTCCTCCTACACGTGGTCAACCTGGTGGAGGTGAGTGAAGCCAGTGAGCAATTAATGTTAGTGTTACTGTATTCACATGTACACTCACTGGACACTTTATTAGGTACACCTATTCAGCTCTTCATTAATGCAAATATCATGGTGAAGAGGACCTGTTCAAACACTGAGCATCAGAATGAGAAAGAAAGATGATTTAAAGTGACTTTGAATGTGGCGTGGTTGTTGTACCAGACAGGCTGGTGTGAGTAAACAACATGAAAGCATGGAGCCATCCTGTCTCGTATCAGCAGTTCAGCCTGCTGCTGGTGGTGTAATGGTGTGGGGGATTCTTGGCACACTTTGCCCCCTTAGTACCAACTGAGCATAATTTAAAACCCGTAGCCTACCTGAATAGTGTTGCTGACCATCCCTTTATGACCACAGCTTACCCATCTTGTGATGGGTGCTTCCAGCTGGATCATGCACGTTGTCATAAAGCTCAAATCATCTCTTTTTTTTTTTTTTTTTTAACGATAGAGTGAGTTCACTGTATTCACATGACCTCCACAGTCACCAGGTCTCAGTCCAATAGAGCACCATTGGGATGTGGTGGAGTGGGAGATTCTCATCATGGATGTGCAACCTACAAATGTGCAGAAAGTGTGTGATGCTATCATGTCAATATGGACAAAATATGGAACATAAATTTTTCAGCTCTATGCATCTAGTGACTTGATGCATTTAGTCATAGAGCAGTTAACACTAGAAATAAAAAGGAAAACTCACATTTGCACATCCATAACATTTGGACAAAATGGGAGTTGTTGTGGGATGTGGCAGGTCTGACCCCTGACACACACACAGGGTCAGACAGTTTATTGGAGGGAGGTGAGGGGTGGGAGTCGTCTGTTTTTTACTAAACACAGTGAGCCGTCTCCCTGGTTGGTACATAAACATGGGGTGTGCTGAAATGTCTTTCTCAACCAGGATATATATATAGCCCTGTGCTATCTGTTTCACAGTGTGGCCAGATAATGCTTCCTATTCTGCCTCACCCAGGAAACATGCCCCGACGAGGACCCGATAGTCTGGACGTCAACAAAACATGCCGACCAGTCTCTCCCAGCCTCTATTACTTTTATTTTTTTATTTTTTTGTACCTTTCTTATTATCTATAGAAATTTTTACCCTTGCATTCAGTATGTTTTAAACTTTTATTTTACTCTCCATATTTATTTTAGTCTACTTGCTGCCTTCTACATATTGATTTTGTTATTCGTACATGGATAACCTGAAGAACATTGTCACTGTCAGCAGCATGACAGTCTATGTAATACATGGCCGAAGTAAAATTATAATTTGCGTATTCATGTAGCATCTTAGAATAGAAGGGCTGGGCTGCAGAAAGGCCTTGGCCATGCATTAATTTGCTTCGTTCAGCACCGCCTTCAAATAAACATAACTTCAATCGCCCCTGCTGTTCATAAGCAGTGAGAAGATATGGAGCCAGTCAGTGATAATGACTAATCTGCCCACTTTCCTAAAAAGATACAGCTCTTTCCATTGAGGCGGTTCCTAAATTAAAGAGTCGCATCAGCATTTTGAATGGCTGTATTAAGAAATGTGGGTCAAACGGCAGTTGTGCTGAAGTCATTCCCAAAGACTGTAATAGACCACAGCAAAGACACACTTATAGAAGGGGCTGCATTTCAAACTGTGGACTGTCATGTTTGTGATTTATGTATCAAATCTCCATCCACCTCTTCCCCAGTTTATATCATAGATTAAAAATAGCTGTTCCATTTAATGGTGTTTATAATTGGATTAAAAAAAAGAATTTTGGGACTAATACATAAAATTTGAGTTGTAAGACAAAAACAAAACAATAATAAAACAACAAAAACCAAAACTTTTACAAATATTATTTATTTTCCCTAAAAAAATGTAACTTTGATCACAGGACACTAAATGCCTCCAGTCTAAGAATGCATGTATTAGGTGATCAGTGATTACTTAGAACACATAACTGTTATCAAGAATTCATTTAACGCAATTAAAACTAAAATATACTTTTTTTGTGTCAGTCACAGCACGAGTCGGCATACACTGTGTAATAAGGCAAAGTCATCAAAGTGACGTCTGATTCTCTCCTTGATGTTCATATTCAGCTTCTCTTGATGCTAAATGTTGGGGTTTCTGCAGAGAAACAGCGCGGGCTCGGAGAATCCAAGTGATGTGTTTCGCTTCCTGGTGGAGGAGCGAGTTCAGTGCTGCCAGACTCGTCGGGTGCGTTACACTCAGCGCGTTGACTACTGCATCCAGCTGCCTGCTCCTTTTGAGGCTGCCACCAATCGAGGTAAAGGAGCCCACACATGCTTACAATGAGCTGCTACACTTGAAGGCCACATTTGTTGTGGTCACTACAACGGCGTGAAACTGAGCTCAGGTGGCAGCAGCTGCTGGGAGAATCAGCAGGACCTGCTCTCAGAAGGGAATAATGTTCGAGGCTAAAAACTGTGTGCTTCTGAGAGGACGCTTGCCTTTGAATTTGGCTGCTTTTGATTTTGTATATGAGGTATAATTACACCTTCAGAGCTTGGCATAAAGTGTTATGTGACTAATTGTTTGTACTATTTAAATTATTTGGCAATAATTACTTTAAACAAAATGTTGTAGAGATGATAGTATTTGACTGAAGTAGTGTAGTTCTTATTAAAGGGTCTGCATTGATCTTAAATGCTACACTTACAAATGCATTGATTTTGAAATACAGTGGCTTAAGATCATTGCATTAACATCCCAGATTTTGCAGCTTCTAGCACCCTCAATTCTGAGAATGGTGAATACTGTAAAAGGGTCACATTTTTGTCCATTACCAGAGGAGCTGCTTGCATATGAGGCCAAGTGTAAGGAAGCAGAAGAGAACATGCGCCCCCCTCCTGAACCAGTGAGAGCACGGATCCCTTTCACCGCTTGTCTGCAGGCCTTCACAGAGCCGGAAAATGTCCCTGACTTCTGGAGCTCGGCACTGCAGGCCAAGTCAGCTGGAGTCAAGTAAGCAAAGTCCACCTGTTCTCAGAACCACTGTGTGCTACTATTTTACCCAATATATTTAAATGAAAATACAGCTGTATTCATAAACTCTTGATTTTCAAAATGATTTTCTTTTGCAGAACTTCCCGATTTGCCTCGTTCCCAGAGTATCTAGTGCTGCAGATCAAGAAATTCACATTTGGAGTTGATTGGGTGCCGAAAAAACTGGGTAACTGCCATCTCACACTATGATGATTGATTAGATTTAAAATGCCTTTCACTGGCCTCCACCAACATTGTGACTCAGTCATTTTTATAAGTGCAATGCTGTTAACACCCAGCAGAGGGCACCATTAAACTGCAGTTCACAAGACATAGTGGCGAATTTGTTGCCAGGTAGAGAAATGCTTTACCTGCACATTTGAACACATGGTTGTAAACTATTATATCTGAAGTTGAGTTCACAAATGGAAAAAAAAAAAGGTCATTCACACATTTAGAAATTTATAGATGATATTGAGAAGTTTATCTGAGATCACTGTTCTTGCCGCTTTATTCCTCAGTTTTATACTTTTACATCTGTCTGTTGTGCAGACCTGGGCATTGATGTTCCAGACTTCCTGGATCTGAGCCGGCTCCGAGCCACGGGGCTGCAGGCAGGTGAAGAAGAGCTGCCGGACCTAATGCCTCCTATTGTGTTACCTGAAGACACCAGAGGTATGACATCTGTGTCTGTGAAGATGTGATGAGAATAGGGAAGTGGATTTTTAGCCCATTTTAATTGATCAATTTGCTCTGCTCTTTATTCTTTTGTTTCATGTTGACAAATAAGCATCCATGACACTTATTATATGTATATAAATGGCATATATTAGATTCTGCTCCATTTTTCTCACCCAGAATTCAGTGAGAAGGTTACAGGCTCTCATAAATTGCCTACGTGGGCCTACAGGCGTATTAGTAGTCATGCATGAATTCTTGGGAAAAATGTAAAACGGCACTCTTAATTACTGCAGGCATTTTTGGCCCTTCATCTTAGATTTCACAGTGCGTTATTAATTTTAAAGGGCACTGTTTTCCCAGAGCGCCTATCCTTTTGTTGTACTATTTAACCAGAAAGCCAAAAATATTTTCTTCACCCCATTTATGTACTAGAAACACCTCAGTATATGAAATATGATTCTATCTGTGTTTACCCTATAAAATAACTAATTGTTTCTTAAAGTATGTAAAGTATTGTTTAAAGCAGCTGCAGTACCCCACATCCTTTTTGGTCCATCTTTGGTATTTTTGTGAGTCAAATGGTCTGTGAAATTGTCTCTAATATAATATTCTGCTCAAAGCCACCCAGATTCCCTCCTAAGGGCATATTAAATGGAATCCCACAGGAAAGGCATGCTCAATCAATTACTGAAAAGTGTTTGTGTTCACACTGTGGCTAAGCCTAATAGGTTCTAATGATTTCATGAGATCCCCTTGTAATGCACTTCCCTCAGCTCTGGGAAAAGAAATACTTGAAACTAGCGAGTTACAGCACTCAATAAAATATTGTCACTTTTCAAGGAACTTTTGCATCACACTGTTGGCTTAGCAAACATTAAAGATGGGGCACTTTAGCCTTTTTTTTTTTCTTTTTTTATCTACCCTCTTCCTAAAGGCCACAGCTACAGTGCCCTCCTTTTTGTTTGTCTTTTGTCTCTCTCTGCTCTGTGATTGCAGTTTCCTTTCCTCCTCCTGTTGTAAAGTTCAGCTACATCAAGTTATCGCTGTCTTTCTTAATATTTTAGCAGATGTGAAGTACAGAGCGTCCTGTAATGTTTCAAGCTCCAAATGCAAGCGCGCGATGGGGTCGGTGGAGTACAGAAAAGACAGTAACATCTGAGCGCAGCCTTTGTTG
>JAVDPK010000692.1:284050-309150 GCA_034780415.1 Cichlasoma orientale
TCAGCTGCATCTTAGAACAGGAAACTCACAAGATAAAAAGTTTGCACTTGCTTGTCTTAGTATGTCTAAATATTCTAGGACTGAACATAGTGTACTGTGCCTTTAATCTCAAACCTTCAGACAAACTGAATTGGCTTCTGAGTGCAGTATCTACTTAGAAGTCTTCTATACAGATGTCCTGGAGGGCCACAGTAAAATCAGTGCATAACAGTTTGCACAACTGTTTTTATATACAGTAAATCTGAGCTGGTAGAATAATTTTAATCTCTATTCTGCACATCCCCTCTGTTGACTTCCCTTTGAGCTCATATTTTACGAGGTTAAAAACGACAATCCCTCTGTAAATCAGCTGGGAAATGAAAAAAGAACACGCTGCATTCAAGACACTTTCATATTTTTTTATTTCACATTTATATGATGAGTTTTGTTGGTTGTAAATTAACCACTGGCCCGTTACTCCCCTGCTGAAATTCGCAGTGATTAATCGTTGGTCGCACTTCTATCTCCAAAAGGCTTCGGTGATTCTTATTGATTTGATAGCATCACGCAAATGTGTTTCCCTGTACGCTGCTTGAAGCACATTATTTCTCATTGGTCTGTTTCTATCTATGCATTCAATTATTCCAGGCCATTTAGAAAATGGAAACAGAATTGTTTTTTGTGCTTCCACTTTTCTTTTGGTAAAATACACAAAACGAACTAATTAGATGCTGCACAAAATATATATATAAATGAAACCATGGTTACAAATAGAAGACTGCTACTCCAGCTGACTTTACTGGGTCAATATTTCCTTTCAAATACTTAATACGCTAAAATGGGATAAACTGGATAAAACATAGCAACAGCCAGCTGGACTATAATTGCCAAAATGAGAGGAAAACAACGGAAAATGAACCAAAAACCACTGCTGTGTTGTTCGCGGGCCACATTTTCCATTGTGTGGGCACGACAACAAACCAGAAATGGTCTTTGTCTGTTTTGTTTGCATGCCCAATGTTGTCATATTCATGGAGAAGTAATAGTGTATACCAAATTACTGGTGAGAGCCACTGACAGCATTTCAGGGTCCAAAAGAACACAGTTGGGCATTGCTTGTTTGATTTATTTAAGGGTTCCCGCCCTGGGTTTCATTGCGAGAGGGGACCTTTGTTTCTTCCCTTCATGTTTGTCTGCTTTTTTTTTTTTAAAAAAAACAAAAACAAAACTAAATTATCCTTTAAAATAAAGGTTAAAATGTCTTAAAATAGTGTGAAAAGGAGAGATTGATTTACAAGCTGTGCAAAGTGCCCAAGGCCTCCCGAGCACCCAAAAACAAGAGAACTCAGAAGGTCTGGATTCACTGTGTTCCAATAGATTTGTTTGATGAACTGTATCTTTGCTTGTGAATATTAATAATATCCTGACAGCTGAGAGATTTTCCAGGATATTGTCTTGTCTATTTATAGATGTTATCTGTACAAATATCTGTAAATCTTTTTATTCTCAAAAAGTTAAATTACTTAATGATCAGCAGTAAATCCAGAACCAGTTTGACTGTGCTGTCTCCTCCTCTTTCAGATAACTCCATGAGCTCGTTGGACTGTAAGTATTTAATTTCCCTTCCCAGGTGTGCACTATGTTGAATAAAGTTGTAACATTTCTATAAGTTATAACCATGGAAAATGTATTTTGGGCAGTGGTGATGAATGCTAGTGGGCTAAACCTCTGACCTACCTGAGCAGGTGCTGCAGCTGCTCTCCACTCCGAGACAAACTTCACTTTGCTGTGTAGCTCTGCTTGTTTTAGCCAGACTCATTTCTCTCCTTGATAAATCGTCCCTCAATAAAGATACCTCTCCAGACCTGATTCTCCTCTGCTCTCTTTGTTTAATGAGACCCAAAGAGGGAGTCTCCACAAATCTGTTTGGTTGTTTAGAGTAAAGCCACTGGTACTGTTGAATCAGCAACTGTATATTTTAGTTATTGATGTTTGTTTGTTGTGTCTCCAGCTCCAGAAATAGACGAGGCAGCAGTGATGCAGCTGGCGGAGATGGGCTTTCCACTGGAGGCCTGCAGGAAGGCGGTGTACTACACAGGGAACATGGGCCCTGAAATGGCTTTCAACTGGATCATAGCCCACATGGAGGAGCCAGGTGAGGCATCGTCACGGCATAACGCATGGGGACATTGCATTGAGGTACCTAGGGGATATTTTAGTAGAGTATGTGCACTAAAACTGCACTTAACTTTGTTGAGTACTTTTAAAGTCCAAAGTTCTATAGAAACATTTGTATAAAACATTTTCTTAAGTGCTTAGCCAATACAGGGTTAAAACAGGGCTATAGCCTATCCTAGCTGAACATGTATTATAGAATATGTATTAATTATTATTTGCTTTTTTCCCTCACACATAAAATATTAAATAAAAACACAATACAAAGGCAATTTCTCCATAACTTATCATAAATTACAATATATTGTGTTTGCAAATTATGATACAGATCATGGTTTGGAGTGTAGTGTTCCCATAATTCAGAAAAGTCTGTAATGTTTCCTTGACTGTGACTGTGGGACTGCAGACTGATCCTGTTCAAAAATAAATAACGAACATACCAGCATTGTTAAACTGGTTGTAATTGCTGTAGCTGTTCTGGCCCGAGATCCCGGATATCGCAGTCAAAACACGGTTCGGATCGTGGGGGCAGCAATCTAAGAAGAGAAGCCCACGCCTCCCTCTCCCTGGCTACCTCTTCCAGCTCATCTGGGGAGGACACCGAAACATTCCCCAGCCAGCCACAAGATGAATTCCCACCAGCATTAAGATGAAAACACTTTTGTAATTTTCAGCAAAATGCTCTGAAAGAGAGCCAGAAATCCTGAAAAGATTGTACAGTCTCGTCCTTAACTCTAATTAGTGCTTGAAAAACTGTAAACATTCACGGCGAGGGTCCAGTGAGCCAAAAATGTCGAGACAGCACGGTCGTAATAAGACCAAAGTGTGTGGGGAGAGTGTTAAGTGAGAGTTGAGTCAAAGATCAAACTGTAATCCAGACAAACCAAAAATACTAGTGACAAATAACAGAACAGCTGCAGTGAAAACAAACTCAGTTCTACAAGTTTCACTTTTTAGATATTAGTCAGATCACATGCGACACCCGTGTTGCATGTTTTTGTCCATAAATCAGCCAAAGGCATCTCTGCTGCAAGTATATACCCCCCCATACGGCGTTGCTGACAGAATGCATTACACAGACAGGCATGGCAAGTTTATTTGTTGGGGACCTTTTTAAACACAAAGGTAATTGAAAGTGAGAGACACATCACATCTCGTGTTCTTCCATTACATGTACTGTATTCCTTTGTGTACTGCAGGTGTTTATCTGTACTTGTCTGCATGCGAGATCATCTCCAGAAACTTTGTCAGGACTGACTTTGTGTCTTTGCGTTGAGATGTTCCCCTGAGGTGCTGAGTCGTGTCACTTTTATTTCCCTCTGGAGAAGGGAAATTAGAGCAGCCACCCGCCTCTTAGTTTTTAAATGGGCCTAGAATGGGCTGCATTCAGGCTCAATAACATCAGTAAAATGGTCCGTTCCTGCGTGCTGCACAAAGGTTCTTCTTGCTTTCTCATTAACATTATTTCAACTTATTTTTTGTTTTACAACTAAGCAGCTGTTCACTCGATCATTTTAGATGGCGCAGTGAATGTGGAAAAATGGCTGAAATGAGCTGTACTGAACAGGACCAGGGTTCACATAAACACCTAGAGAAGTTTGAGAGATTTAAACACAATTTGATACTGCCGTAGTTTATGACTTCACTTAACACGCAGACATCTGCTCTTTAGTTCTGTTCTTTTATTCCTCTGCCTGACAGAGCAGCATCTTTCTGTGGCAGAAAAACAACTGTATAATAGGCAGTCAGAAGGACGCAAAAGAAGGAGAATGAGATAGAGATGATAGTGGGAGATAAGTGGTACCCATTTTAATTTATGGTAAGGAGAGTAATGAAGGCTGTGTTTACGGCCAACAGTAAGTAATTCTATTGGGAGTGTCCTTGTTCCTCAGTTGAGGGTCATTGTGCACCTTCAGCAAATTCAAGTGAAAGTAAGAACTGCTTTTGACTTAAAAATGGGGACCACGTTATTCTGAGTAGCTCCATTCTTTAAAAAGACTTTGTGACTTTGAGGCAGTAATCGCAGTACAATTAATTTTAATTGTATTAATGTAGCTACAAGTTGAAACAGTGGTCAGCTCTTTTGTTAATCTCTACTGTATTACAGACGGAAACTCAAATATTCCCTTTAGACAAGCCCTTGGTGACAGTGCCGTGGGGAAAAAACAAACTCCCTTTTAACAGGAAGAAACCTCTGGCAGTACCAGGCTCAGGGAGAGGCAGCCATCTGCTGCGATCAGTTGAGGTGGTGAGGGTACAGTGAAAAGAGAAACGATGAGCATGGAGAGATGACAACAAACAATAACAGTGTGACAATAAACACCGGGCTGGTTGGTGGAGCCAGTAAAAGCAGATGGTAAACATGCAGCACTGGAGCCAGAGATACCTGCAGAAAGGGACAGGGAGAGGGAGGACAGAGAAGGAAAAACAAAACACTGACTGTGAAAAAAGAGAAGACACAAAGTTAATGATATACAACTGTGGCGTGTAAACTTATGGAGACTGAAACAGAGCAGACAAGAGATTTTCAGTACATCGTGGGAGGACCCCAGACAACATAAATAAGGAATGATTCAGGGTTAACTGTAGGCTTTTTCGAAGAGTTTCTAATCCTCATCTTAAAGGTAGAGACGGTGTCTGTTTCCTCAACCCAAACTGGGAGCTGACTCCACAGGAGAGGGGCCCGATAGCTGAACTCCCATGCCTCCCATTCTGCTTATGATAACTCTAGGAAACAACAAGTCTGCACTCTGAGAATGAACTGCCAACAACAATAAGGAGCTATGAGGTCTTTAAGATGTGATTGAGCTTGGTCATGTGGGACTTTGTATGTAACTTTTAAAAAAAAAAATTCAATTCTGCATTTTATAGAGAGCCAGTGAAGAGAGGCTAGTATGGGAGAAATATGATCAACCTAGTTCCTGTTAGTACTCTCGCTGCAGCACTTTGGCTCAATCTGATAATAAGGAATTTGAAAAATGTAGCTTAGAACTGACAAGAGCTGCTCGGCCATGGAAACCCATGCCATAAAGCTCCCAGCGCACAGTTTCTGTGCTGATGTTGATGCCAGCAACACACTCGATTCAAAGATTAAAAGGTGTGGCCCATACTTCTGTGATAGACTGGTGACCTGTTCAGGGTTTACCCTGCCTTTCACCCTGTGACAGCTGGGATAGGCTCTAGCCCGCCGTGACCCTGAATTGGATAAGTGTAAGAGGATGGATAGATGACCAGGAACCTCTGTCCATATAGTGTAGATTTCAACATCACTTTAAGACAAGAGGTGCCTAAATTTCACACAGAAGATCATAGAGACTTGTTTCACGTGCAAGTTAAAGAAGATATCTCTAGCAGTAGTACTGAAGGACAAGTATACGCTATCCAGAGTAATTATCTGTACAGATAGTGTTTGCAGTAGTGTTTTTGGTGCCAAGTACAATAAGTAAAGCTTAGTCTGAATTCAGAAAGTGGAACATCACAGGGCCACAGTCAGAGGTATGAACTTGCCTTATTTGAAACCAGAGACAAAAGTGCAGTGCAGTGAGGTGACAAATGAAAGAAAAATGTCCTAGTAAGGTGAGTGGCCACACTCTGCCAGAACAGATTTAATGCACCTTGGCACTGATTCTAAAAGTCTCTTTCTTCTTTTGTTCCAAAAGAAATTTTCTCAGTTGTGTTGATGATGGTGGTATAGAGTCTAAAATCTCCCATGGCTCTTCTATTCACTTTAGAAATGGTGGATTTGAAGGTCATAACATGTGAGTCATGTCATTTTCATAGTCATCAAACTATTTGGAGACTTCTTGTGGTTGGGGGGTGGGGTGGGGTGGGGGTGAGGGGATATTGTGATCCTGGAAGAGACCATCATAGAATGAAGGCAATTACTCCAAATTATTACTTGGTAATAATTTGCAGCAACTCTTACCTCCAATGAGACAGTCCCAAATCCTGCGAGCAAAGTAGCCCCCACAGAATAACAGAGTTATGGGATTCCCTCAGTGTAGGGGTCAAAAGTTCAGGTTTTTCCTAATATTTGTTGCCTGTCTGCATTATCTTTGGATAAACACAGCAAAGGTTTGTGTTAGCAGAGGTGTTGGCATCTTAACAGATGAACGCTCATTTTGTGTAGCGGTGTGCAGACTCCAGCAAGCAAACTTGACTTTGACTTAAACAATCCACAGGGTGCATTTGTATGTGTAGTTTCCAGTACAGAATAAGTATCTGGGGTGCCTCCTACACACGTTCCTACAAGGATGGTTTGTTGTGTTTGAAATATTATTAGTGCCAATTAGTTATACAACACTCAAGCTATTTTTTTTTCTTCAATCGAACGTCTATGACCGAAGTTTAACTTTAATAACCTATTTATCAGGAAGTGTTGTCAGATTAAAATGACATGTAGTAGCAATAATTAAAACAAAACACAACAAAACAGGAAAATGGCTCTAGAATAGGATTTACTACCTTTGACCTCCAAAAGAGATATTTTCGATGATTGTTCAAAATAAATGGGAACATGCTACATCGTTATTTTTTTCCCTTTCTCTCTCCTCGCAGACTTTGCAGAACCGCTCGCTCTGCCTTCCATGATTGATCCTGGTCCCTCTGCCAGTGACAACCCCATGGGTGCCACCCCGCTGGGCAACTCACCCCCTGAGGAGAGCATTGCCATCCTCACTTCAATGGGCTTCCCCCGCACTCACAGCATCCACGCACTCAAAGCCACGGTCAGTCTTCTGCCCACTATGTCCACAGTAGTTTTTCCAGCCACTGGCGCAAACACTTGTTTACAAGACATCTGATTTATTATTTTCTATCTCTGATAATTCTGATTCTTTTTAATCCCCCAACAGTTCTTTGATTTTCCTTGAATACCATTTTCCTGTGACTGAAGTACTGTAGTGTTTGTTAGAGATAGGAGGAAGTCATTTTGAATAAACACAAGGGAAACTGGGCAGCCTGTGTGGGCAGTGATGGTCAACCTGTCTGAACAAATAGGTGATGCCTATTTCTCAGCCTGTTTAACATTGAATAGTTACATATTTATATAGAAATAAATCAGACCTGAGCAACAGAAGCTGACAACAAAGAACCACCCACACGCTTTGGTGTCTCTGAGAGGTGCAGGGCAAAAACGCAACAGCTCTGACCGCCTGGCACCACAAATGTTGTTAGTTTAAAAAAACAGAAGGAAAGAAACTCCACAAATCAGTACTTCATTGACTCATTATGGAACTAAACTGCATAAAATAAAGCAGTGTTTCCAGGAGAGAATAAGTATCTGGGGTGCCTCCTACACGAAGCATAAAATGCATTAGGTGGCTTTGGCTCAGGAGGTAGAACAGGTCATCTACTAATCAGACAGTTAGTAGTTCAATCCCTGTCTGCTCCAGGCTGCGTTACATAGTATCCTTGGGCAAGATACTGAACCCTGAGCTGCTCTCCGATGCGTTCATCGGCATGTGAATGTGTTTGAATGTTAGATAGAAAGCACTTAGACATGGAAAAAAGTGCTTGTATGAATGGGTGAATGAAGACATGTTGTATAAAGCGCTTTGAGGGCTGAAGTAGAGTTAGAAAAGTGCCATATAAGAACCAGTCCATTTGCCATATTAATCAGAAAAATACAACCTCAAAAACCCCAAAGAAAATGGAACAATTTAAAGTGTCAGGAATTAAAAGTTAGTATAAAGCAGGGTGGTGTTTTTAAAAAGAGGGCAAAGAGAAGGTGTGATGATGAAAATCAAGCTCTGTAAGCCATAAATGGGCTTGGCTGGCCTACTTGTTTACTTTCCAAACTGCAGATTTAATTGGTCCTATATGTCAGAGTGATTAAAGATTTCTGCTCTACAAGGTGTTTACAAGTAATCCCAGCAGCACATGAACACCCCTGCTAGTCTTTCAGGTTTAGGCACTACGCACGCCTCAGTGACACATCAAGTCACTTTATCATCACATGGCACAAATTCATTTTAAATGTATTCAAAGTATTGTGTGTGTGTGTGTGTGTGTGTGTATTTTTTAATGACTCAAACATAATCCAGCTACAACAAATCTATCAGTTCCCCTGTTTTGAAATGGCCTCTGATTCTCACATTTCATGTTTCATATTTCAAACTGCGCCCTCAGCAAAAATAGCCCAGCACACTGTTAGTCAGATGCACAAATAGGCACCAGGCTTCCTTGTTTATCATTAGTAAGGCCTCCGAACGCCCTGCCTGCCCTGATGTTGTTGAAGTGGAAAAAAAAAATGAACACGGAGGGATGGATGTGTGAAACAAAAGGGGGGGGGGGGTCTCACAGCTTTGTTCATTATTAGCCCAAAATTAGTAAAAAAAAACAAAAAAGAGCTGCTTTTCAACCTCAGTGACCCAACAGAGAGACAGCAAAATCAGGCAGCTCAACATCCAGAACCTTCTCCCCACATGCTCCTCACGCTGACGTCCTCTAGGAATCACACCTCTATTTTGGATTAAAAGCAAACGTCCTCTGTGGAAAATGAGCACAGATGGATTCCTGTCACCTTCTCAGTAAATAATTGTTCATTTAACATGTTCCTGAACGTGTGACTGTTTTTTATGAGGAGTTGATTCAGGATGCACTGGAGTTGGGAAAAACACAGATGGAAAAACTTGATAAAGTATGAAAAAATTCTAACCCTAAGCCCTGATTTTATTTTCACATGCATCCTGCGTGTGCGTTTTCTGTTGCAACTACTCTTGATTTTAGCATTTCAGTAAATAATTTTTCATGTGTGCATGACAATAAATGAGCCAACTGTAAAGATCCACCTGTATGATTCCAGCTATAAAGAGCAAATTTTATATTTCCACCTCTAACATATTTAAAAGAGGAACATTTGTCAATTAGAATTCCTGGAATATTAAGAGCATTTTGGCTCTGAATGTCAGCGAGCTCACTATACTTGCGCTGCTTTTGGCATTTTACAGAACAATAATCTTGAACGAGCACTAGACTGGATCTTCACCCACCCAGAGGAGGAGGAGGAGAGTGATGCCCTTTCAGACATGGCTGACACAGAGCCCAACGACAACGCCTTCTCCAACGCCAACTCGCACAGCGACGCCACGCTGTCCCCAGACAGAGACACGTCGGGCCCCCGAGTCAAAGACGGACCAGGACGTGAGTGACTCTGCACGACTGATTTCACTTGTTGTAGCTGCCACTGATCCAGCAGAAACCTACTGGATGCATGGCTGGATGCAGAACATCCAAATTAACATGGGGTCTGTGTCGAAAAGGTGTCACAAGGCATTTTCTGCCCTTGTTCTATCTCAGCACTGTGTGCTTCCACGGGCCATTTTAGCCCCAGTCAGGTCTGATTATGATGCATGATATACCCGCGTGCTGCTGGGCACTGACCTGCACTGCCAGACCAATTCAAGGTGTAGCAGCATCAAAAACTATTTAAATTCCTCAATCATTTTATCACCATTTACAAAAGAAAATATGTGCAGATATGTTGTTACACACTAACAAGTGGATGATTTTGGGGAGTCTCTTAGAAATGCAAATACTTTGGCTTTTCAGCGTCTCCTCCTTTAAAAATAAGAAGTCAGCTATTTAAATAAAACATTTTATTAAATAACTATAATTGGATAATTATCATGTTATTAGTGTTCTGTTTATAATTTGTAGACTAAAAGCATTGTTGGAGATTCGTTTTATATCAGTTGCTCACTCTATTTGTGAATATAACTTTATTTATTTATTTATTTATTTTCAGGATATGAACTCTTTGCCTTCATCAGCCACATGGGAGCATCCACAATGTCTGGACATTATGTTTGTCACATCAAAAAGGAGGGGAGGTGAGCTGCGCACAGTGTCACTGATTGACATTAATTTCGTTTTTGTGTTTAATGTTGTGTTACAAAGCTGACAGCATCCAGGCTTCCCTGTCTTTCACAAAAACATCTGTTCTTTATTATGTTTTTTCCCCCCCCATCACTCAGCTTTTTAAATTGACTGTGTACAGAATTATTGTTATTATTAGTTCTATAATTTATTTACTAGTCTGTCTGCTTGATTCCGAATAATTTAACCCGTTTTCTTTTTAGACATTAAATCTTTTCACACATACAATTGAGAAAAGTGACACTTTAAAAGCGTTCTCGCAAAATTAATGTGCACTTTCCCCCAAATGCTGTCCCGCACGCAGGTGGGTGATCTACAACGACCACAAAGTGTGTTTGTCAGAAAGGCCTCCAAAGGACTTGGGGTACATCTACTTTTACCATCGACTGTCTAGCAGTTAAACTGAAGCTGCTGCTTGATGCACCCGGTGTCCTTTAAATAACCACAGTCTTTCACCCAGAAGACTGGCAGACAACTGTAACAGCCTCAGTGGGAACGATGGAAATAACCTCTCCGACCAGCTGCTTGCCTTATTGTGATGTCATTCAGGAGCAACCAGGAACCCTGGTCAGAAAGGGGAAAGCAGTGTGCTTTTTGTGTATTTGTGTTATGCTTTAAATGTATATATCAGTGTTTGTGTTCAAAGAAAAAAGAAATTTCTTTACAGTGTTGATACAGAGGGATGTGTGCAATTTCTTCTTCTGGAGTTCTCTTTACGCGAAACGATGCCACATATCAAATCTGTTATTCCTCCTCCTCTCTGCCTTCAGTTACTGTGCCGTTTTTTTTTTTTTCCTCGAAGTGGTGCATTTTATAAATGTGTACTTAAATGGCAGTGCTTCACTGCCAGCCCTGCTCTGAAACTGCAGCAACACATAAGAAAATGCTGTGCTGCTGGTGGCTTTGCATTCAGTTTTCTGATGCAAGGATGTTTGAGAAACTGGAAAGGCACAAAGAGAGCATAGCACCTTTCAATATTGCAATCCCAAGTGCTTTACGTAAAACATATAACGTATGAAGCGGAAGCGTAATTCACTAAGAATGAAATGGTTTGGGTCCTTTACAAAGAGAAGTCACTGTCAGTTTCAGAGTGAGCACCAGGAAGGGGATAAATTTAACTAGACTGTGGTTAAACATCCAGTAACATTGGCTGAAAACTGCCTCGGTTATACTCAGAGAATAATGTGTAAGTTTGTCACTTGTAATGAAAAACTTTCTACACCCTCAGCACTGGCTGAGCCATCAAGAAAGAAGTGTCATTTCCTTCCCTGTTGCACTTTTTTTTGACTTTTTTGTGTACCTGAGTCCAGTGGGCACTGCATTTGCCTACTACTAAGTCTGATATCTAAAGGAGATTACATTATTTAATTTAGTCTAGACAAACCTGTGCATGACGATGGCTGTAGAGTCATCACTGTACATGGAGGTTATATAGTATAGTGTGCAAACCCGTTTTCAGTGAACATTTTGCATACATTCTTTTTTTGCCCAAAATGTAAAATATTTGCAAACTCGACATAACTTTAACTCTGCTGCACCTGGCTCACTTTGGTTATTTTATCACTCTGACAGATTCGGACTGTGACCCAGAAGTTAAAATGATTGTTGCCACTTTTTCAGGTCATGTAAGTCCTCTGAGTTTGAATGTTTTCCATGTCTAGAGCAATATGCACTATAACCAAATCTACTCTTGAACCTGCTGTGCGATAACAGCTCTACAGTGACCCGTACCTCTGTAATGTACAAGTATACACGGTACAGTGTTGAATGTATACACTCATGGTGCTCACTGCGAATAAAACCTCCTTTTCAGCTTTACTACTCAGAAATGACTGTAAAAGTACAGCTGGCCATTTGCTATTTAGTCATCATAGCCTCATGCTGGATTAGCCACCAGCTCTGTACTATCCTCATTTATCTACTCAGTATATTCATAACACACAGGACGGATTAAACGGTATGCTCTTGTCAGATGCTTGTTGCTGTCAGTATCTCGATACTTTGTTTCATATCTTCTTTTTATTCACAGTTGGTTTTCTAAAGTACATGAAACAGAACTTGAAACTGATTTTGTTTGCTGCATAACAAAAAAGGCACCGTAATATTACCGTGCGATGAAACCGTCCGTTGCTCAGTAATGCACTTCTGGGAGCATATTTGAAAGTTAAATTAATTGTAATTTTTTTGAAATCCTGTTTAAATTATTTCAAGCTCTCTTATTCAAAGGGAAGACATGCCATTGACAAATAAATTGGTGTTTCTTAAGAGAGTAGAAAGGAAAAAGTCCAAAAAAAACTTTATGAATGCATTCAGATACCAAATTCATAAAATAAATCCATATTTCTGCAATACTCCCCTTTAGCAACACTGTGCCTCGACTTCTCTGAGCAAATCTTCAGTTAAATCAAATCTTACATTTTACTTGATAAACTGCTGCAGCGTTTCTCGTCTATGCATTGGGGAATACAAAACATCTCTATGCAAGTCTTGTGTTTCTGCTCCTCGTCATCAGTGAATGGGTGACGAGCTTTTGCCTAATGATGGTTAGTTCTAAATGTTTTCTGTGCAATTCACTGAACCTCTCAGCGCCTTTTGTTCCTCTCTGGCTTTTTGCCGTCTTTGTATTTCTGTCCTCTTGTTTCAGCTTTCCCTCCAGCTCGGTCTCTTCCATTCTTCTCTACGTTGTTGAAACGTAATGGTTCAATTTGTCACAAAAAGGCTTTTTCACTGTCAGCATCTGAACTAGAGATTGACATTTAGTCATTTGGGTTGTAATATTGTACTCTTGTGAGCTTTATTCTCTCTTTTTCATTTAACTAAATGTCAAAAAGGTTCTTCACCTGTTTCTAATCTTCTGCCTTTTTTGCAAACAAGTTTGTGCCAGTTCTCTAGTTTTCATTTCATAGTTCTCCTGAACTGATTATTATTAAGTTGACTTTTGTAATGTATGCGTTTATCCAAATATGGCTTAGGCGTATGTGAATAGAGTCGTGGCAGTACAGTATACCCAGTGGCACTGTTTATGTATGATGTTTGGATAATTTAATAAACGACATCTTTGTTGAGACTTGGTTTCGTAATTTTGAACAAGAATTTGCGCTCAAGTTGACACTTTTGTCTTTTCAGTACAATAAAAACAAATGAGTGTAGAATATATAACAACACTTTATTTTAAAAGATTACTTTCATATTGTACGTTCCAAAGGTGCTAATGCTGTCCTTTATACAGGGAGAGTAATATGCATTATAGTAGGTGTTTTAATAAATGAGTGACTGTATATAAATTACATTGTTTCTAATTTCATTGCTCAAAATATATTATTCATATATGTCCGATGCATTGGTAAATAAACCAGAACAAATAGTGGAGGAAGAAATGTACATATGCAATAATAACATTAATGACTCCCAACCAGTGAAGCCGTCATTTTATATTTGCTTTATGGATTCTGAGAACTTGATATTTCATATCATATGCACAAGTTCCCACATTCTAAAAGCACAACCCTTTACATGTACCAAAAGTGGACAAAGCTGAGTAAAACATGAAATAAGTGGTTTAATTATACACATATGCAGTCAAAATGAATAAAAGTAAAGTAATTCAGTGAAATAGAAGTATAATTTGACTATGCGTCTTTCTTAGTGTCTTTAGGTTTTTATTCTGTTTTTGCTATTTTTATGTCAGGGCTAATTTTTCATAATCATTGTTTTATTAGCATTAAGATTTATGAGTGTGTCAAATATTCATTTGTTAAGAAAAACATGGCAGAACCAAATATGTGCTTGCCATCAAAAGTCAACATCTGATCGTTAACTGGAATGAAATATACACTCAGACAGTTCATTAGGTACAACTTGCTAGTACCTGGTTTGACCCCTTTTGCCTTCAGAACTGCCTTAATTCTCAATAAATTCAGTCTATAATAATTAATTCTTAACAGATTTAACAAGGTGCTGGAAACATCCCTCAGAGATTTTGGTCCATACTGACATGATAGCACAGTTGCTGCAGACTTGTCAGCTGCACATCCACGATGCGAATGTCTTGTTCCACCACATCCCAAAGGTGCTCTATTGGACTGAGATCTGGTGACTGTGGAGGTCATTTGAGTACAGAGAACTCATTGTTGTGTTCAAGAAACCTGTTTGAGATGATTTGTGCTTTTTGACATGATGCGTTACCCTGCTGGAAGTAGCCATCAGAAGCTGGGTACACTGTAAAGGGATGGATGATCAGCAACAACACTCGGGTAGGCTGTGGTGTTTAAATGGTACTAACGAGCCCAAAGTATACCACGAAAAATATCTTTCACAACATTACACCACCAACAACTTGAACCACTGATACGAGGCAGGATGGACCCATGCATGTTGTTTATGCCAAATTATGACCCTACCATCTGACCGTCGCAGCAGAAATCAAGACTCATCAGACCAGGCAACATTTTTTCAATCTGCTGTTGTCCAATTTTGGTGAGCTTGTGTGAATTGTAGCTTTAGTTTCCTGTGCTTAGCTGACAGGAGTGGATCACCTTGTGGTCTTCTGCTGATGTAGTGCATCTGCACCTGGTGAGATGCTCTTCTGTACACTCTGGTCTTAACTAGTCTTACTGTTGCCTTCGTATCAGCTTGAGGCACTCTGGCCGTTCTCCCCTGACGTCTAACATCAGCAATGCATTTTCTCCCACAGAACTGCCGCTCAGTGGCTATTATCCTCTTTTTCAGATCATTCTCTGTAAACCCTACAGATGGTTGTGCAGGAAAATCCCAGTAGATCAGCAGTTTCTGAAATACTCAGACCAACCCATCTGGCACCAACAACCATACCACCCATGTTCAAAGTCACTTAAATCATCTTTCTCCTCCATTCTGATGCTCGGTTTGAACTTCAGCAGGTTGTCTTGACCATGTCTACGTGCCTAAATGCAGTGTTACGGCCACGTGATTGGCTGAGACATTAACAAACAGTTGAACAGGTGTACCTAATAAAGTAGTCAGTGAGTGTGTATGATTGGATTTTGTCTGTTTTTATTCATAAAATTCTACAATATACAGTTGTGAATACTTTAGGCCTCTACATTATAATGTTTTGTGTGCAAATCTGTGTAAAAACCATTTTCACCAATTACTCTACATTTTTTTCATATGACTGTAAGCAGAACTAATGAAGTAGTGATTCGTGCAAATATTAAAACCTTAAATAGCTGTTAAAGGGTCGCAGCAGGTCGTGAAAGTCTACATAAAAATGTAACGATATGACAGACTCTTAAGAATTGCGTAATAGCAGCTAGACAGCTTTATAGGTTGGGGTCATTGCAATGATTGCAAGTGTGTTCATAATTTGTAGAAGTAATAAATATAACATTTCTGCATAATATAACTATGATCATCCAGTTGATTAGCCAGTATTCAAGCTGAAGTATGTTTGCAGTGTGTTGTGCCTTACACTCATTTTTTGAGCCTTTCACACTTGATCATTCCATGCAAGAAAAAGCGTCTTCTGTAGAATACATACTGATTATATACATCGCTTTTTGTCAAGGTTGCAGAACTTAAAAGTGCATTGTAGAAATATTGCAAGGAAACTTCATGACACATTTCATTTTCTTGTGGTAGTGGGAGAAAAAGAAAGCACTTCTATGTATGTCATGCATACAAATGAAAACAGCATTTAAAAAAGAAGAAGAAGAAGAAAAAAGAAGTATATAGGATCGAACATGCAATCAGCCTCAGTTTGTCCCACAGGCGCATGCGTTAGGCTAGGTCAGTTAACCTGAGAAGGTACAGTAGGAGGTTTAACAAAAAGAAAACGGCATCCTATCACAATGCGCTATGAAATGACGTACACAGTAGAAGTAGATTTTAGGCCAGCAATGTAAGATCTGTTAAAAAAAAAAAACCTGTGGTAAAGAGTGAGGGCCTGCAACCTCATAAGACAGCTAGAGTTGATTTTGTAAATCACAAGCACCTGGGAGGATAGGCAAGTTAGAGGAGTTTTCTTATTTAAAAATGTGGGACTGCAACTGACCTGAAGAACTACCTGTAAGACTTTCAGCAATCTCTTAGGGACCTACTAAGGATAGACCGGGTTAATGGTTTAAAGAAAACTGATTGAAGATCATCTCACATAACCAAGATGAGACACCCGCTGGACTGCCACGCTAGCTGCTCTGTGAGCCTCAGTAGAAAGTGGTGCTTTGAGCGAAATACAGCGCTCACTCTGACAATGCTAACATACTGATACTGTCTCCTATGGCCACCGTCTTGCTGTAGTCTATTAGAATTCTAATATCCAAATAGCTCTCAAAGTAGCTTGATGGAGGCTGATGGAGCGGTCACAAACTCTGAAGTTATTTGGTCTAAAACAATTCTACCAGCCACCTGAAACTTTAATTTTTTTTGGGAGACATGCTTGAAGCAAATTTCATGTCACCCCTTTTAGTCTGGGCCAAATTGGCAGACCAACATTACCATCTATGGAGCTACAAGTACGCCTAAATTAAACTTCCACAGTAATTTAATGATAATCAAACATAAATCAAACATGAACTACTGGATATAAACCCAATTTGCTTCAGTAAAGGACACAGCTTGAAACTTTGCTTTTATCATGGTCCAGTCTCCCAGAGTGAATACATTTGTGCATCCGCTTTGGCCTCATTGCCTTTGCCATTGCCATTGTACAGCTCGCTGTCAGCCCCTCTGTGAGGCAGACTGTTAGTGGCATGCACATATGTGCTGGACTCCTCTTCCGTTCTTTGATCTGTTCACGATGGTTGCCCGAAGAGAATCTGTGCCAACACTTTTTAAAGTATCTGGCAAGTAGAGCAACTGATATTTTTTCATCTCATCTTAACAGTGCCATAAATTATTTTGTACCAGTGGCTAATGTATTAATGCAGCTATTCTGACAACAGCTCTCCAGCTATACAGTCGAGTTTTTCTCGCAAAGGTCTGGAGAAGTGCACATGAGGTGAGTTTCAAAGAGAGCGCACACAGTGGAAGAAAAGCTCGATATATGAATTTGGCTGATGCAACTAAGGTCAAAGACACAAGGTCAGTACACACTAGTTATAAAACGAGAAGGCTGCACTTCAGGTGGATCGTGTTTGTATGTGTCTATCAGTTTGGTTTCACTTTTTTATTTTTCCAGAATCACTGACCACTTTTCTTCCTCAGAGAACACTTGTTTTCGTTGTGGCGGTTTCCTGATGAAACACTTCTTCTCATGCAGACCGTGACACCCACGCTGTACAGTTTGGAAGATGAATGGCTCTCGTACTGGTCTCTGGTTCCGCCTGATAGCATTCTTTCCAAACCCAGAATCAACACTTCCTCTTGGTCCACAGAGGCAGACAGGGACCCACTAACAATTCAGAATGGCAACATAAAACATGACCTTTTGCATAGGAGCTGACAATAAAAACCACTTTCTGCAGCACACCCAGACTGGCTGTGGACACGCCTGATAAACACCCGAGTGTGCTGAGCTATGCAGTACAGAAGATTATCTATCATTTACTCTGTTGCACAGCGAGGTACATGATATTCACTTCAGAGAGTGACTTTCAAACTAGCAGCAGTGATGCAAGTGAAGCTGTCAGCTAAAAAGTATGTCTAAGGAAAAGCTTTCTTTTTGGTGCAGGAGAATCACTGCATTTTATACAATCATATTTTCTGTAGATGCATAACGATCTCGTGTTTCAAATGAACCTGATGTGATTTGAAGTATGCAGGTAGTGAAACAGACAGCGTACATCATATATGTGCGGCATTCTGCCCAAGCTTACATAAATATTAAAATCGTGCCTTATGACTGAGGCAAGGTGATTTAATTAAATGCACGAGCCTCGCTGCCTGTGGAGGAGCAGCGAAGATAGCAGTGACTGCGTTAAGAAATACATACAGAAAACAAATATAGTCAGCGAAAATAAAAAAATTACTTCATAATGTGTACGGTGGTTGTTAGGACCTCTAAAGTCATCCCAGAAATAGCAGAAGAAGATAAAAGAGATATTTTTAGACTTGTTAAGAATACATTTTTTTCATATGCTAAAGTTTGAAAACGCTAATGAAGGTTTTATAGATTGCTGTTGCCCAGCTTTTTTTTTCTCCAGTCAGCTTAAAGGGAACAAAGAGGAGCTGGGAGCCAAAAAAAGAGAGAGAGAGAGAGAGAGAGAGAGAGAGAGAGAGAGAGAGAGAGAGACCTAGCAAAACAAAAATTAGTGGCTCAGAAAGCTTTCAAGTTCAGAAGACAACAGTTATTTAAAGAAAATGAAACTAGTCTGAAAAATGGCTTAGTGTTTGTTTGTGTGTGTGTGTGTGTGTGTGTGTGTGCGTTTTCATAAAAATAGTATAAATAAATATTGTTGGTCGCATGCTTTTGAGTAAGGCTTTACAAACTTGGCTTGCACATTCCACTTGGATTGAGGAAGTTATCTGTTTGTCTGAAGTGCAAAGGGAAAACTTCTAAAAGTATGTTAATTTTAAACAAGAATCCATTTATGAAAAATGCTTATTCATGCAGTATCATTATTTTCCATTGAAAGAGGATGAAACGAAGCCAGGAACAGAATCTGGAGCTGCAGGTTATATGGTGCAGTCTTTGTCATTTGCTCACTAAATCCATCCTTCAGGAGAAAGAAACAATCTTGAGTCAAACATTTAGTTTTTTTCTCCAAACCTCGGCTTTTCTTTGAAAACGGCCTGTGAGGGCTCCTCTATGAGACTCTTAAAAACCGTCTGTCTGCTTGTCTGTCTGTCTCTCCTGGCTCAGCTCTGTTCCACTGGATGAGTCAGTTTTTAATTGATGTGTTCTCTAAGGCATTGCTCGTACAATCTTTGCCCGTCCTTGTGCTCTTCAGGGAAATCACAAATTACAGTGCAAATCCAACACAAAGCAGTCCCTTCAAACCCTTGAAAGAACCTGTCCCCAGAACTGCTCCGAGGTACTTGGGCGAAAAATATAATAGCTTTGACGACTGTAGTTAATTTGGACGTGCATAAAAACACACCGTTGTCTCTAACATCCATCAGTCCTTTCTGATGTGTGCACTTTGGGCTTTTGGCTGTTGGGTAGAAATCAGAGAGTGACTGTAGGGGGGACGTGTTAGCATCACTGCCTCCCAATCCTCATATGTCTAAGTTGAAGGCCCGCATAAGAAGATCCAAGTCACCAATATTTGCAGCCTGGAAGAGTTCAGGCTGGTCCATCATGGATAAAGCTATCCTCAAAGCCGCCCAGATATTTCCAGACATCACCTGGTGGGACTGCTGGGGACTCCGGCTTTTCCTCTGAAGACTTAAGGCAGTCAGGAAGTTACTGGCCGCCTCTCTGGGGAAACAACAATGAAGTCATTAGATTGAAGGATAAAGAGGCATTAAGTACAACCCCCCCAAAAGTTGGAGCACTGTAAAATGTAAATAAAAATTACACAAACCCATATTTTATTCACAACAGAACATAAAAAAATGTTTAAACTGAGACATTTTACTATTTCGTGAAAAACATTAGTTTACTTTGAATTTGATGGCAGCAACATGTCTCAAAAAAGTTGGGACAGGGGCAACAAAAGGCCGGAAAAATAGATAATACTAAAAAGAAACAGTTGGAGGATCATTTTGCAAATAATTAGGTTGATTGAATCTGGAGAAATGTCTGTGTGCAAGAGACAAGGCTAAAAATCAATGCACATCTGGAAAGGCACCATCAGTGCTGAAAGGTATATACAGGACTAAGAGCAACATATGCTCCCATCCAGACAATGTCTTTTTCAGGGAAGGTCTTGCATATTTCAGCAAGACAATGTTAAAGCACATACTGCAGCTAACAGCATGGTTTCATAGTAGAAGAGTCCGGGTGCTGAACTGGCCTGCCTGCAGTCCAGACCTTTCACCAACTGAAAACATTTGGAGCATCATGAAATAAAAAATAAAGAAACAAAACAAAGACCACCGCCCAACACATTCACACTTGGGCAATGTGGGCTAAGTGTCTTGCCCAGGGACACAATGACAGCATGCGCTCAGACAGGGACTCGAGCCAGCAACCCTCCGGTTGCAGGGTGAGCACCTACCCACTGCGCCCCAAATCCTATTGATCCATCCTATTGATAAGATCTTATCTATCAATGAGATCAGCTGATGTGCCAGCTTGCCAGCTGAGGTTGGCTCTGTGGCCTGCCAGAAAAAAAAAAAAAATTATAACAAACTTTATGATTGCACTTTATCATGGCACCTCAACAACACCAGCAGAACTCTGCAAGATCTGCAAGAACTCTCGAGCAAATGTCTCATCTACTAAACTAACTGGAAAACACCTGTGTGCATGGAGGTATGCATGACCTTTAAACTAAGGCAAATGTGCAGGCATTTAAAGTTTCCTTAATTTTCAGGCAGCTTATGGAATTAGTCCTGCAGTGTCTATGCTATTTATTCACTTCAGCACACCGACTGCTTTTTATTGTAACTGGTTGGGTGTGGCTATATCTTGATGTCTGCTCGTGTCATATTTCTAGTAATATACTGCTTCTTCAAGGTAGTTTCACATTACATTAACTTAAATGTGAACATTTTCTGTTTGTGGCTAAGTATTTGCCTTTGGGATGTTGTCTGGCAGGTACATGCTAATAATTTTGAAATATGAATGCGCACGATTGGGCATCACGATTGCCATGAGCTGAATTTATATGTGCTGATAGTATTCTGCTCACCCCACTAGATAAATGATTCATGAGAAGAGATCATGTACACTAACTCACAAATTTTGTGATTTAATTTAGAGCTGCAATAATAAATCTATCAACAAAAAATTCATCAGCCACATTTTCATTTTTAAGCCAACATCCTCTGGCTGCAGGCTTCTCAGTGGGAAGATTTTATGCTTTTCTTTGGCATGACACTTACAGTATGATAAGATATTATCTGACTGATTTCACATATTATCTCTGTGCATGGTCTCACTTCAATTGTTGACCTTTTTGACCTTTACTTTGGGTACTACACTTATTAATTCTGCTCCACTGCATCATACCGCAAGAATCTAAATGCTATCCCACTCTCCTATAGCCCCGGATCACTCACCTGTGTGCCCCCAGGTTAATACAGCTGATGCCCAGGTTGTAGCGGGACCGGATAAACCCCGGCTGCAGCTCCAGGGCTCTTGTGTAAGCCTCCACCGCCTCCTCGCTTCGATCTCCATTCGCCAGCGTGGCCCCGAGGCGGTTCCACAGCAAGTAGTCCTGGATAGAGCATAAGTAGTGCGTTGATTGAGGAATAGGAAATATCAGATGGTGAGGATTTGTTGTCCGCCTGTCATTTAGTCCAGTTTAAAACTCATCAGCAGCATCACTTCAATTATTATTTAATTATTCAGGTATTATAAATGCTGTCCACCTTTGAAAGACCTGAAAAATTAGTTAGCAGTGTTTTTAACACAACTGATGGAATAAATAGAGGTGGATAATCCGGGGTGCTATGCATCACTTGGCTTTGCATCTGCAGTGTGAGGATGACAGAGCGGTGTTTCATCCGCATGTATTTTTTGTTTTGTTTTGGGTTTTTTTTTTTTTTTTTGGAAACCCAAATAACAAGGGAGCATTGTGGAGCATTACACAGCTCCCTGGTTAAAAGTAACTCAACAAGGGCAATTTGAGGATAGCTAGGTTACATCACAAAGGATGTCCTTGCTGTTGTTTCCCACCTGCAGGTAGACAGGCACATACAGAGGTCATGGTCTGTTACAGGGATCCTTCATCTCTGGCTAAGCCCAACAGCAGGGTATAATTATCTCCCTTTGTGTTCAGAGCTATTTTTCCAGCAGGGGAGCAGATATTACCAAGTCAAATGTGGGAGGCTAGATTTAACAGTGAGTAATATTCATGCCGGCCTGGGACAGTGCTGGGAGGACAGAGGCTGATTTGCATGAAGGAAATGGGAGAAAAGTTTTTCGTTGTATTTATGTGCGTGTCCATTTTATTTTGTTGCATGTCTGTGCATTCTAGCGGAGTAAATAGGCATGCATCTAAGATTATTTTTAGTGTTCTGTGTAATTGTGTGCGTGTGTGTGCTTGCTGGATCACAAGCATGTGTGTATGTGTGCCAGTCAAGAGTTCATGAGGCCAGATTTGGCAGCTCGACAGTTCACATATTGCTGTGACAGTTTGGTGTGCCTCACTACATCTGTTTGTGCAAGCTCTCCCTTGATATTTGTGGCTCATTCCCGCCATGCTTCAGGGTTTCATGTCTGCTGCGTGCGTCTGGCCGTCTGGTTTTTACAGTATTAGTACATACAGTATTAGAGAAACACACAATATTCACTCACATGACACACTTTATTAGGTACATCTTGCTAATACTGGCTTGGACCCCCTTTTGCCTTCAGAACTGCTTTAATTCTTCATGGCATAGGTTCAAAAAGTTGCTGGAAACATTCCTTTGGGTCCATATTGACATGATGACATCATTGCTGCTTGCTGCAGACCTGTCAGCTGTACACCCATGATGCAAATCTCCCACATCCACTACATCTCAAAGGCAATCTATTAGACTGAGACCTGGTGACTGTGCAGGCCATTTGAGTACAGAGAACTCATTTTCATGCTCAAGAAACCAGTTTGAGATATTTCGAGCTTTGTGAAATGGTGCATTATCACGCTGGAAGCAGCCATCAGAAGATGGGTACACTGTGGTCATAAAGGGATGGACATGGTCAGCAACAACACTCAGGTACGCTGTGGTGTTTAAACAATGCTCAGTTGGTACTAAGGGGCCCAAAATATGTGAAGAAACCATCCCTAACACCATCAGAGTACCACCAGCCTGAACTACTGATACGAGGCAGGATGGAGCCATGCTTTCATTTTGTTTATGCCAAATTCTGACCCTACCATCTGAATGTTGCAGCAGAAATTGAGATTCATCAGACCAGGCAACATTTTTCTAATCTACTGTCCAATGCTGATGAGCCCATGTGAACTGTAGCGCCAGTTTCTTAATCTTAGCTGACAGGAGTGGCACTTAATATGGTCTTCTATAACCCATCTGCTTCAAGGCTCAGCATGTTGTGCATTCAGAGATGCTTTTCTGCAAACATTGGTTGTAATGAGTGGCCAGTTGCTCTTGCTCGGCTCGAAGCAGTCTGGTCATTCTCCTCTGACATCAACAAGGTATTTTTACCCAGAGAACTGCCGCTCACTGGACTTTTTTTTCTTCTTCGGACCATTCTCTGTAAACCCTAGAGATGGTTGTGCAGGAAAATCCCAGTAGAACAGCATTTTCTGAAATCCTCAGCCCAGCCTGTCTGGCTCCAACAACCACGTCATATTCAACGTTAATTAAATCAGTTTTCTTCCCCATTCCAGTGCTCTGTTGGAACTTCAGCAGGTCGTCTTCACTGTACCTACAAATGCACTGAGTAGCTTTTAATCATTAACCTTGCACTGTGAATATTAGTTCTCCAGATTTGCAAAGGATAGCTGATGTCCTCCCATATTTCATGTAATGTTATGGTTTACTTGAAAATGATATATGAGTGACAGGCATAATTCTAGCTGCCAAAATATTTGATATAAGATTTAATGTTCCTTTAATGTGCTGAAGACAAAGACTGTGAAGCAGAGTCATATATGATGATCATATCTTAAAATGTTTATATGACTACATTTGCCCTTCTATAACATGCATGGTCTATACGAACAAGAAGTAAAGGTAGAAAAAAGATTGTACAACAATTTGAAACCTCAAGTCTGCCATTTTGGCTCTCATCATCTTACTATATTTGAAGCTAAAAGTGACCAGATATGGACGATTTTGAAACATACATGGCATAATACCGACTTAATAATGATCCACCAGCACTAATCAGAAGGGCTGAATTTTTGATGTTTTGCTCATTAAGCAGTTCTAGATGTTATATAAGAACTTTGAAAGTATCAGAACGGTCAGTCCAAAGAGAAATGCACACGGCGCATATTCAGAAGCTGTGGCTATAAATGACCCATCAGGACAAATATAATGATGTGATGTCACTGCTCTCAGTAATGCCCCTGCACAACCCACCCAGACAACCTTAAGAGGCTGTCTTTCAGGCTCTACACTCTCTACACTAAACTTGCTTCTATTAGCTCTAAAATGCCTCGTCTATGAGCAAAGCACACCTAATCCTGCATTGTTAGCTACAAGAGCAAACACACGAGTCTACATATACTCCCAGCATCTGAACAACTAAAGTCTCAGTAGGGTACTTTTTGATGATAATGTCCCCACAACAAGCTAGTGCTGTGTGTTGTAACCTGAAATAATCTTGTAAATATGTGTAATCTGTGAGTATCTGAGTGAGCATCTGATCAGCCATAAATATAGTTTTATAAAAAGGTGACATCAGTGGCATAATGCAGTGCCACCTGGGGTAAACAGAACATCTGTCTCATATGTTGACTGTGGATTCCAGATGTTCACAAACCACACTTTACAGTTGGTGTGTCAGGCTGGTGTTGAGATTCTTGGCACTGAATTTTGTGATGACAAAGCAAAACATGCTTGGTGGCAGAACTCTCAAACCAGGCAAACCTTCATAAATATAATGCAGTGTGCGAGTGGTATTCATGTGTTTACCAGCTATGTTTGGATTAAGACAATGTGAACGCTGTATAAAAAGAGCAAAACTGACAAAACAGCTAAGTGCACATGTTGACTGGTAAATGGTATTGTAAGCTTCAGCCTACAGAGAAACTCTCTGGATAAACTACACTAGACTCTGCACATTTCCATGTGCCCTCGTGAGTGTGTAGTGTGTTGGGGGGTGTTTCTACCTCGGGCCGCACTGACAAGGCCGTGTTGAAGGCGTCCACAGCTTTGTTAAACTCTCCGCTGAGGTTGTAAAGCACCCCGAGGCCCGTCTGCAAATCCGGGTCAATGCTGTCAGAGTTTTGCTGAACTGCTTCCAGGAAGAGCTCCTTGACTTCTGGTAGCAGGGAGCTGTTGGCACGGACACACACACACACACACACACACACACACACGCACACACACACACACACACACACACACACACACACACACACACA
>JAVDPK010000692.1:309250-322802 GCA_034780415.1 Cichlasoma orientale
ACACACACACACACACACACACACACACACACACACACACACACACACACACACACACAGACACACACATATACATAAGGATTAGTATGACTTAAGGCTGCGGAGTAAGCGCGCTTAAGACTGCAAGGGCTATGACGTGCACCGGACTGCATGTAAACTTTTATTCACAGTGCAAGAAAATCGGGAGGGTGGAGGAGTGAGTACAGAGAGGAAGGAGGGAAAGAGGAATGGGAGCAAGGAAAAATTCAGTGTTGTGTAAAAAGAAGGGCAATCAATATTGAAGAAATGAATTTTTGTTTAACTTTTGTAAATAAAATATCAGTGAAATTGTAGTCTAATATTCAGTAGTGTGTCTAGTTGTCTAAAGATAACTGTTGTTAGGGAGCTTTGTAATGTATTTTCTACTCTTTTTTTGCCTGCAGAACAGATCAAGTCTGTTTCACTGCTGACTAACACAACACCCTGATTCTTTGTCATCTGTAACCCAGTTGGGTGCCAGACCCACAGTTTGAGAACCAATGCAATGCAAAGTAAAATACTGTACAAGTGACTGTCATCTACTTCAGCCTTAGTGGACATTTGATTATGTGTGAAGGTAAGAGCTGTCTTCATGATGTATGTCTTGGTTTCCACTTAGTCGGTCATAACAAAGAGAGGATGGGTAAAGCAAAGTTAGGGGAGTGAGGAAAGGAAGGGATAAATACAGAGAAAAGGGCAGAAAATGGCTTAAAAAGAGGGATGAAGTGAGCAGCAAAAATTAAAGGGATGATATTCTGTGGACTAGAGAGGAGACGGGGTAATTGGGTTGTAAATGTATCTCTTCACACTGACTAGACGATTAATGATTTGATAAAGTGCTGCTTTATCTCGGGAGTGGAATTAGGCCTTTTAAATCAGATATACCAAGCAACCTCATTTATACGGCTTAAAATTACACAGACAGCATGCATTCAACAAAGAGTGATTTTACAAGGTGGATACTGTAACCCCATGTCTGCCGTCTAACAAATAAAATTTCACCAGTTCCACGATATGGTATCAAGATGTGATTGTATATGCGAGAGTATTTACAATAATATTCAATACCATTAAAACTACAGATCCCCCACTTTGTAATGAACTGAGATGTGGATGTTTGTAGCGCACATTACTACATATGCCACCAGAAGCTGGTCAGTCTGCCACGCCAGTATCAACTGTGGCAACAACTGCCATTAGGTCCTCCAGCATGTCCTCAACAACAAACATTCACCTACTGCATCATACTGGACATAGCAAAAAAATGTATGCTTTTTTTGTTTTTTTGGATCAGTCATCAGTCTCTTCTTTAATGTCCCTGTGTTTTTAATAAAGTGGCAAACAAGACACTAATGTTTTTATAAAGTGTTCCTTTTTTAATCAGGTCTAAAGAGTTTAAATACTCTACCTTTCATGTCTGCCCAAGTTGGGAGCATGAGACATCCTGCGTTGGGAGTTTGGGGATCCCATTAGATGAGCCTTGCCTTTGACGAGATGCTTGTACTTGGGATTGTGTCTCAGCCAGCGGAGCAGGGCCTCACAGGCATCATGGCGCATACCAGTGTTGGTCAGGCTCACTGCCAGAGCCAAGAGAGCTGCAAGGTTGTTTGGGTGGAGCTCCAAACACCTGGATGGAAAAACGATTCATGCATGGGAGAGGAGAGTTGAAGTAAGGTGTTCACTTCAAAGAGAAATCTAGATTTGACAGGCATTAATTGGGACAGGCCAAAGCAGAGGAACATCAGGCAGAGGCTAATCATTTCTGGGCCAGAATGTATGAGCAGTACCTCTCCTGCTCTGTCTCTGCTGCAGAGAATCATGTTTGCATGCTGCCCAGAGCTGTAGGGCAGGATGATTTGAATTAGCTTTGCATTTAGGCAAAACAACATGGGTGGTTGTTCCAGAGATGGAAAGTATGCTTGTAGTGAGTGCTGAAGTTATATCACTGGTTATATCATGTGGATGATTGCCACTGAGCTCTATGCTGGCACTTCGTAATTGAAAAGGGGAGAAGAACAGAACAGTGCTGGTTGAACGACTTGGATTAGTCAAGAGACTAAAGGGGAAGCCAAAACAAGATTTAGCTTTCATCAAGATAATTTTCAAGCCAGATTTGCTACAGCTGATGGGCTAGCTTCCTTAAAGCCATCATAATCTCAGACAAGCCAAATTATTTCAGTCTCCTGCTACAAAGTGCTGTTGGTGAAACTTACATAAACTCTGGTTTAGGACAACAAAATTCACTGTATATACAGTACACTTAGGTCCAGTGGTATTCAGACAATAACACCACTTTTGCAGTTTTGTCTTTGTACACCACCACAGTGAATTTTAAATCAAACAATCAAGGTGTGATTGAAGCGCAGAACTTCAGCTTTAATTCAAGGGGTTTAACAAATACAAAACTGCTATTTGAACTAGTTGGGAATTATAGACATGTTTATACTTTTCAGAGCGTAAGCATCATTGAACAAAGTATAATTTTAGGAGTTTTAAGATTATTTTTCAAACTTGGATGAAAATCCCTTGCAGCCAATAACTGCATTTAGTCTAGAACTCCATGGACATCACCAAATGCTGCGTTTCCTCCCTTAAAATGCTCTGCCAGGCCTTTACTGCAGCTGTCTTCAGTTGCCACTTGTTTTGGATGTCTCTGCATTCAGTTTTGTCTTCAGTAACTGAAAAGCATTATCTGTTGGATTGAAATCAGGTTACTAAACATCTCATTTCATAACCTTGAGAAACTCTCGGGTTGCTTTTTGCAGTATGGTTTGGGTCATTATCCATTTGCGCTGTGAAGTGTTGTCTGATCAGTTTTGCAACATTTGGCTGAGTCTGAACTGAGAATACATCCATGTACACTTCAGAATTCATCCTGCTACTTCTGTCAACAGTCACATCATCAATAAACACTAGTGACCCAGTTCCACTGGCAGCCAGACGTGCCCCTGCTGTATTGTTTCTACCATGTTTGACAGATGATGTGATGTACTTCTGCTCACGAGTTATTTCTCTCCTTCTCCATACTTTTTGAGCGTAACCAGTGGTTTGCACCTTGTTGTAAACCCTCTGTATTTCCATTCATGAAGGCATCTCCTGGTTGTAGATTGTGACAGTGATACACTGTCCTCATTGAGTGTGTTCTTGGTTAAATGTTGTGACGGGTTTTGCTTCATCAAGGAAAGAATTCAACAATCATCCACTTTAGGTGTCTCCTGTGGTCTTCCAGGCCTTTTGGTGTTTCCAGTGATTTCCTTGGAATAAACCAGAATAAAGTTTTTGCCATCTCTCTGTTTTTTTCAGTGTGATGATGCACTTCACATATAACTCATATTGAAATTTCCAGTGAACAGCTACTAAATACAAGTTAACCACTTGGAATCAACTCCAGAATGTTCATCTGCTTAATTTGTTATGGAATAACAAGGGAACAGGCTTCATCTGCCCATAAACCTGCCTATCAGTCAGCTGTTTTGTTGACTGACAGACAGCCAGCTTCTTAGCCTCTGAAAATGGGGACTTTGTATAAAAATGGCTGTAATTCTTAAGCAGATAATGCAATATGTTTGTTAAAACCATTGGATTAAAGGTTAAACTCTGCACTTCAATCACATCTTAATTGTTTTGTTTAAAATCTACTGTGGCAGTAGCTGTACAAGTATATATTATTTGTATAAAAGTTATTCCTTCCAACAAGACCAAATAATAATAATAAATTATTTTCAGGTCACAGCTCACTTTCTGAAATAAAGCATAACCATGAAAAAGCAAAATTAAACATGTGCTCTCTATATATGATATTATTTAATAAACAGATTGAAAACAAAAAACAGAGCACAGCAGTGTTGTAGCATAATGCTTTCCATCTGAAGTGATGCCATTGTAGCAACAAGACTTATGCCAGCTAAAAACATCTAATCTCACTTCATACACAAAAAAAGGCCTTCACAGATGGAGCGATTACATAACAAATTAAAATATACACCATGCTAAATACCTGAGATTCAAATGATATAAGGAATGTGCAGGGGTGTGTTGGACTGGGATTCTTGCAGGAATCTCAGTCCAACTAATGAGACTCTGCATTACGTCAGGCATCATTTGTAATCCACCTAGAACAGTAATCAAATGTTGGTAGTATTATTTATTTATTTTACAAAATGGACCATTTCTGAAGCACTTAGAAAAGAAAGAATGCTTTCTCCTGAATGACTGTCTCTTGTGTTTTCAGCTGACTTGTCAGCATTCACATTCCCAGAAAGGTGTAATTTCTGGCTTCAGCAGTGTTATGAATGAAAGTGGGCCACCTCCCATTGAGGATTCTGTTCATAAACTTGCTCTGTGCAATCACCATCCATGTGGGGTGTCTCTGTTTTAAGAATAAAGCTCCCAGTGCCTGTCCTTCCAATCTCGATTTAAGGACTTTGATAACAGTACAAAACTGTGATGACGTTCTCATTGGAACTATAAATATAATATATATATATTTTTTTTACATCAAAATGTAGCTATGGCTGTTTTGTTCTAGCTGAACCTACTGCTGTTAAAGAGTTCAAATCTCGCAGGCAAATTTCACGTGCTGGGGTTCATCTTTTAACATGACATTTCCACAGTGTCCCACTTGTGCAAACATATGGTGTTCCCGAGCAGCAACAGCTGACAGTTCTCCTTTGCCTGCGAGCGTTTTTTGATTTTAAATGGGAACTGAATGCAGTTGTTTCTCATTACCTCTGGAGGGAGACAATCGCTGCCTGCTCGTTCTCATTTTCAGCCTGGGTGGTCCCCAGTACTTGCCAGGCCTGCATGAAAACAAAAAAACAGGTAAGAGTAAAAAGCACCGTCGAAACCTGGACTCTGTATAGCCTGTTCTATGATTAACACTGATAAAGTGGATTAGTTGGACTGCTATGAAAAAACTGAAAACTGAAAAATGAGGACCCCCATTTTTTAGATTGAACTGGTTTGTTGATGAGTTGGCCAACAGAAAAAAATGAATGAGCATATTTTAATAATGATTTTACTTTCTGAGTAGAATTTTAGTTTGAAAATGTTGGAGCCATCAAAGACCTCTGACATGACTAATAGTGTTTTGTTGTGTGTTTTGCTATCCAGGTACGCCTTTACTGCATTGGCAGTGTGTTTGGGATCATTGTCATGCTGAAAAGTGGAGCTGTTGCCAATCAAATGCTTTCCAGATGCTCTTACATGGTGGATGAAAATCTGATCGTACTTTTCTGCGTTCATACACCCATCAATCAAGATCACCAACACCACTGACTGAAATGGAGCTCCAAACCATGTCAGAGTGAACAGAGTGAAATTCATGCTGAAACATGCCAAGTTTTTTGGCAATCACCTTGATGGTGCAAAAATACTGTTTTATGCTGGTCAAACTGTGTTATCTTTGGTATTTTTCATAGATCCAACTAAAGAAATGGGAACAAATGATGTGTCTTTGTGACAGGATGCTGGTTTCAAAGTGCCTGTAATGTGTACAGTGGTCCATCCCTTCAGTTGGGTCCCTTTTTTATGCTTCAGAAATGCTTGAGTGAGAAACATTCCTCTGGAAATGGTCAGGTACACAAACTGGGCTGAAAATTATTGAAAAAGCAGCCAATGTCCAAAGAAAAAAAAACGAGAACTATTGCTCAAAAAATTACAAGAAAGTCTAGCTCATTGGAAGAAAATATTAAAAAAAAAAGAGGGGTGGCTCGAGACTTTTGCACAGCACTGTATCAGAAAATTAAATAGCTTCAGATATTACCATTATTAAATTTTTCAGCTGATTTTCTTACAATAGCTTTTAACTGGCAGTTCAGATCTGGGTGCTAACACTGGCTTGCATCACGGAAAAGCCCTTGACCAACACGAGGCCAGGCAATGATATAACTAACCTAAAATCCAAAATGTGAGATTATGTGATTAGTCCTACTGTATTATGTGTCTGTAAGGGCACATTTAATAACCTGTTCTAAAGCTAATCTCTGCAGATGCTTTTTTTTTTTTTCAGCTCTTTGAAACGAGGGACGAAATTATTTCTGAATGATTCAGAGGTCTTCACAGTGGGGCAATAAGCCACTACGTGCCCTAGAAGGAAATTTGGAATCGTATTAGTTCCATATACCGTGGGATAATCCTCTCCACGGAATAACTGGCACACTTCTGTATATTCCAGGGGATTCTGAAAGTACTTTGAATGAAGGCTTTGCACTTTCAGCTTGCAAAGAGGTCACTCTATTTGAAATGGGAAGAATACAAAAAGGGAGAAAAAACCCTGCCGAATGAGCTATTATTCATCTTACTGGGCAAATGGAAATTCTCATCAAGAGCAAGTTGAGTATTTTTTGCTACAGTAAACAACTATTTTTACAAGGAAAAAAAAAATCCCCTGACCTCTACAGGCAATCAGCATTGAGCCTCTAGGTGCTGCCTACTAAATCAGCTTCACACAGCCTGTGGTCAGTGAGGCATTCTTCCTCTGTAGCGGCGGAGGATTTAGCCTTAGGTTTGCAATGAAAACCCCACCGATCCAAGCGAGTTAGCTGGTGAAAGACTGCAGTTTTATCGGCCATTTGTGCTATAAAAGTGCTTCATCCTTTTTCAAAAATGCCTGTAAATATGAATGTTTCTGCTACTGACTGACTGTGTGTGTGTGTGTTAACATCTCTGTGCATGTGTATATTAACAGAATTCACCTCTGAATCATGAGGGTCCTGCAGGACAGCTGCTTCCAGCAAAAGCACAGCGTTTGGCAAGTCTCCCTCTCGAGATTTCTTTAGTCCCTCTTCAAATGCATTAGGCAAGTCCTTATAAGGATTATCTGTGTGGAAGTAGTAACCCTGTCAGCAAAAAAACCAAAAAGAGACAAAAACGGGGACAGTGGCAATGTCAATTTCAATTTTTTATTCAAATACAAACCAAGTGTCCTGTGCAGTTGTATATTTAAGCAGAACTGCAGGAGCAAGAATTGATCTTTTCTGCTTCACATCAAACCTGGGCCGAGCTCCCCAGGGTTTGTCTGTTCTCTTTAAATGTTAAGCTTTGCATTTTCAAACTGTGATTACCCTGGTGTGTTGTGTGCTTTTGAGCACGATGACTTTCAAACAGATTTTTCTTTAAGAACTAGCGCTGTGCTGGAATCAATAAGAAAGCCCATAAGTCTGATCTCACATGATTTCCTCGCGTAAGAAGGTCAGCTGGTGTGTGATGTGCGGTGCTCAGGCATGTGTTTATGTCCTCAGAAACTCAGGAAAAGTCACTAATTTATAACATTGTAATATGGTAAACACATAAGACAGTGTGTAGGCTTTATTACATCTCATCACAACTTATTAACATATACTGTATATTAATTTGGGGTGAAATAGTATTGCAAGGTGAAATCGGTTGCACAGAGAGAGCTACACTAGTTTTAGATCCATCCAAAACTTCCTTGTGAGTGATTTGGTCTCTAGCAGGTTGCCACAGTCACTTGCAGTTTTCATGGAGGTGGCAACTTGTCTGCAAAGACTCCCTAACTAACCACCTGGCTAGTGAAATTTGAAAACGTGATGCAAACCGGAACTGTTCCCGAGGCCATTCCCCTTCAAAATAAAAGTTGTGCCTTACCACCAAAACAAATATGTTTCAAAAGGTGCAATGTTTACTTTGAAGGCAAATGCTCTCTGTTTCCAGTTTGTGTGGCACACTTCAGTTTCACATCCGCTTAGCAAGTAGTTAGCCAGTGTTTGCAAACAAATTGGCATCTACCAGACAAACTATAGGCAACCACCAATTTCACTTAGCAACAGCAAGCAATTTTCCTGCAACCACTCACTGGTGGGGATTACACATTTTCCCCTAGATCACTGACTAATCTTTAGGCTTGCATGACTTTGGCTTAGCAATCATTTTCACAGTGACAGCAAGCAACCTCCAGCAACCACTGGCAACCAGTAGGCGAATACTCATTTTTGCATGGAAACCAGTGCGTGCCAGGCTGTCGCCACGTGTGACTGAAACTCGTGTGTTGCTCCACGTCCAACAAGACGTTTTCAGGACTAGTTTTACATTAGTTTAGACATTATTCCTCATTTTTTAAACCCATTCGCAAAGCTAGATACATTACAGTAACCTTAAAGTCTCTGCTAGTTGACCGGTAACCTCAGGGTGACAGGTCTCCATTAATCATGCCTGTTTTTTAAATCTCACCCTTGCTCACTCATTCATCACTGTAAGACTACAAGGCCACTTATTAATCATAAATCTTTTGTCATGCAGTGTTAGCTTTCACATCTGTTAAATGTTTTAAATCTAGTGGATTGTATTTTGAGAATATTAGCACAAAGTTCATTTTAATGGCACACAAATGCCGACAGCCCCATATAATGGATAAATACAGAATTGGACACTAAATTAAAGCTGAAGACAGTAAATTGTAAATTGGGAATAGTTTTAAATACTGTCCTTCTTTGAGTATTGGATGAAACAGCTGGGATATATTAAATGTTGATTCACAGAAGCTGGTAGAACTATATTTGATGCTCTTTGGCTACAGGCAGGTTTGAGATTTTTATACATGTAAGATGTATTTGTAAACATACTTTACACAGAAAAATGATAAAGTTTAACTCCAGGCATGCATGCAGTTCTGCATATTTATACATCACTGTCATCAGGACAAATATGCGTACATGCTGAGTGTAACATTTTAATGATAGTGACCTTCTCGTACGGAGACACAGTGGAGGGAATCTGCGCCTGCTCGTTTTCTGTCAGCCAGTTTCGCCGAGCCAGCTCTTCCCACTCTGCCTGCATCTTATCCCAGAACTCGGTATCTGACTACAGACATCAGAGAGAGAGAGAGAGAGAGAGGACACAGTTCAAGAAAGCAGGAAGGAAGGAGTGGAGGGCGACAGGGGGGAATGAGTGATTAGTTAGCTCTTGCAATTTGCAATCGCCCTGCTGTTGGAAATGTCACGTCTGCCCAGCTCACTTGCTGTAACGTATAGACTTCACACTCCTGATGACTCATCACATCTGCACGTCAAGGCAGAGTTTAGAGGAAAAATGCTTCATGCTTGAAATGCAACAACAGTAAATGGATGGACTCAAAACCAAAAATGATAAAACTTGTTTCTGCTGCTGTTTAATAATTTACATGTTTAAAGTCCAACTTGGTCTGCATTTTCAAAGGTGATCAGTTAAGAAACACGCACAACATTCACATTTCCTTGACAGCGTGCGACTTCGGGATCTATATCAGCATGACATTTGAACTGCTGGCCTTTCAATTAGCAGACTGAAGCCTGTCAGTTTATTATGGCACTTCACTTCCTGGAGCATTTTCTAACCCTAACATTTCTATCTGACAGAAAATCAAAACCTGTAGCGAGAACCTTTTAAATACAGTTTTGTTTATGCAGGCAATTTGTTTAATCAACCAGAGCGGTTTGTGTCTTTTTTTTTGCACTAACCCTTGAATACGACATGTTACTGTAATTAAAGGCAATGATAAGCAAACAGTTTCATTTATTTATTTTTTGCTAGCAGAAGAGGCTTTTACCAGCTATAGAAATACTGCATACACAGTAGATTCATGTAAACTAGCAGGCTAATGCTGCATTATACTCAAGTGCATCTTAGAAGAATAGATAGTTGCTAAGAAGAAAACAGCTTCCACATCCAACTGAGAGTTCTGATAGTGTCTTGAAAAGCCCAAGAACACTGAAGAAATGTTTCACTTATACTTTGGCTGAAGGCCAGTGATCGATTAGCTCCAAGTGATGTTTGTGTATGTAATTTGTACAGCTAATGAGGTTTGTTAGGTCTGGAAGCAGAAGAGCTGTTTTGAAGGGATGTTGTCAAAAGGCAAGGACGAAATGGGCTAAAGAGAAACCCACAAGCCATGATCATGACTCACATGTACAGCTGTTCTCTTGAATTTGCTTTTTTATTCCGATGGCATGGCATAAGTCCAGGTAAAACTTGAAACTCTATTTACATTTGGACTAAAGATGAATGTTTCACACATACACATACATATTATGAGTTCGATGTGAGTTATGTTGGGATGGAGCTTGAAGTCTTGGATGTACAGCTGCATGACTAGTTGCATACAGGTTATTTGTTCCTGCCCTCTTTGTATTTATGCATATAGTAATATTTAGGCAGTTTTTAGGGTGTGGTCTCATTCACCTAGTGTACATGTACATGCCTGTCACTACAGATTTATTTAATTTCATGACTTGAATACTCTGCATGGCCATTTTTCCCCCAGCTGGTTCATTTCATGATTCGTGGCTGTCTTCCTGTCAGAAGCAGAGCAAAGAAGAAGAAGCCAAACAGAGCAGAACTGCTTCCTGGGACTTATTCAGTCCTTTATAGTCAGAAACTCATTATGACAACATGACAGTGTTGTGTACAGTATGTGTGTGTGTGTGTGTGACACAGCAAGGTCAGAGTGATGTATTATAAGCACATGTATGCTTCTGTCAAAGGTCTTCAGATCTCCACGAGATGTTCCTTTTGATTGACATCAAGGCCACAGTGTGGCCCCTCATGGTGAAAGATGGCAGGTAATTGCAGGCTGCTGACTTGCGGACAAATTGCATCAAGGGGAGTCTTCACTGTCGGCTCCATTAGGAAACACAACATCAGAGGAACTCGAAGTTGTGCAGAATTTGAAGCAGAAATTTGGATGTAGAGTAGCTGTTTACATTTAGAAATAGTGCTGCTGACAGAGAAGTTCATTTTGGACTTGGTTATGTATACAATGGAAATGGTTTTGTTTGATTATTCTCATTTTATTTTTCACTATTGGATCTTTCATATTACCATAATCAAAGGATAGTTTTGCATTGCATGTTAATCCAAAAACACAGGAGTTTGCATTATATCCCTGTATCACATGGACAGTATTTTAGAACTTTTGTTTAGAATTTTTGTTTTCATTGGTCTGTGCGGTGTAAGAACAGATTAGGATTTGGGCTGAAACTCCATTCCCAACACACCAAATCCCTACAACACTGAGCATCTCTTCTCACTGATACCTCTCTAATGCCCTGATAAATCTTCTATTAAATAACTAAGCTAATTCGTCTGTCTGGGCACAAATCTGAACTCCACACGTCACTGATGAGACGTTTCTCATCTCTCTTTCACACATTTGACTCAAAGTTTAATGAAGCATTTATGCAATAATTCAAGCTGATGAAATGTATAAGATTATACTTTTTTCCTGATATACAGTTCAAGGACTCTGGCCAGCGTGGGCCAATAGTATAGAGTATGATAACAGCACCTGCTTAAAGTGTCTTATTGAAAGTAACTAGCACATATTAATCTTGTATACACATTGGTAAAGCCTGACTGATTTAATGGTTGGCAGTTATTACTGGCTCATATTATTCATAGGTATATTTGTGTCAGGATATTTGTTGTCTTGTTACAGAACATAATGGAGAAAACACAATGCTGTAACAGTGTTTGTCCAGTAACTACCTTGATTAGAACACTATTACTTATTATTACTTACATGCAGCAAATACACTGCTGAAAGTTAAAAATTAACCTATCCCTTTTCTTTTTTACAGTGTTCCCCCAAACCAGTATGGGATCTCAAGAAAAGTAAACATATATTCTGATTGTTATTAATGTTCTGTTTTCTTGTGCTGGATTTCTGGTTAAAAAAAAAACTGTCATGTGATCAACACTTCCAGTTGTTAGTCCTATGCCCAATTCCCTGCACAGCATCATTTCTTCCTGGCTCCCTGCAGTGTTCATCTTCATCTTCATGTTCATGTAATTGGTTCTTACTGTAAGCTGCAGCCATTATGGTAATTTAAATATTATGGCTTTAATGTTTTTCATTATTTTTAACAATATTGCGGTGCCCACATTTGCCCTGTGACCTACTTTATCATCTCAGTGTTTGCACCTCATAGGCAGTAAACTGCTTGCAGTAGAGTTCAGAATTAAAGTCGAGTAAATAAACAGGCCGTGTTTTTAATTGACAAGAAATTCATATTTCTTCATAATGCTGTGACGGATGTTTTCAACACTGGCGCTGGCAGTTTAATTATGAGGAACAAGGCAAAGACACAGCAAGGTAATTATATCCTGTGTATGACTGGAGTGAACCCATGGCTGTGACTCTAATTTCAGCAGCTCTGATGAAGTGTTACGTGAAAGAGATAGAGCGCTTCCTACCACCAAACATGTCACTGCTGCTTGTAAATGAGGTGGGGTGGGGATTCATTAGTTACTTCATGAATATATTATTAACAACACTAATAATCATAGCAACCCCTGCAGAGCTTGCACATACCCATCGCTGTTTGTGCCACCTACTTTTGGAAAAACTATACTGATGTTTTGCCTTTAGATTCCAATTAGTGTGTCTTAGTCAACTGGACTGAGGTGATAAATGCAGTGAAAATAAATGCACGCTGCCAAGACGGTCATTTGTAATGAAAATTCATGCTAAGTCAGCTAAAAAAGAGCCTATCAGACCTGATAGGGAAAACTGAACCATAATTATTTATAATAAATTATTCTGAAATAACCTTTGAGATTCGGCATTATATTCACTGTAAACATTGATGGACATACAGACTTATTAAAAAGGTAGTGGACCCACAGGAGTCAGTATTCAAACTGGAATATTAAACTTTATCTAATGCACAAATTCAGATCTCAACCATGTCTGGATTTAGACAAATGAGTTACTTGCATCACTTTGACATGATCATTATTAAGTTATATAGGGAGTGCAGGCCTACAGGCTTTAAAGCTTTTGGCAACCATCAGATGGCAACTTCAGGCAGCTAAAGTGAATATATTTTCTTATCTGCTTCTCGGTAATTGAACTCCTTAAATGAAAATTGTTAACAATCCATAAGTGAATGCTGCTCCTTTTGCGATAATAATTGGCTTTAACAAGATACCAGCTTGAATTGTTAACTCGAGACATGGTCTTTGGAGGAAACCAAGTAGTTGAATAGGGGTTACTTATCCACTTTGCCCAGGGCACTTGCATTACAAAAAGTCTCATTATTTACCAGTGACACAGCAGCAGTCTCCAAAAAAAAAAAAAAAAAAAGAAAAGAAAAGAAGAAGCTCTTTTCATCTCTAAAGCAGGGCTGGCCTGGCCTCTTAATGTTAATAAGCCACCCACTTGTGTGCTGCGTAGGCCAAGTCCTTGGTCAGCGAGACAAAAATAGGAAGCTGGAGTCCCGATAATGTCACTCAGAGAAGAATAAAATACACTGCTGTGGACAAAGTGCTATCAGTACATTTTGGCAGACAGTGTGATTACCTCCTATATGGATATCTTTGATAACAGCACCTAGATCTATTTCAACAAGGGCTTTTTCTTGTAAATGTTTAGTGGGACATTGCCAATAAAAACTGCAATGGGCTTTAAATTCATGAAGAACATTATTCCAGGTTGACCTGGAGTAGCAACAAAGTTTGCTTCCTTTTATGATAGTTGTGACTCATATTTTCTTTCTTTCTTTCTTTCTTTCTTTCTTTCTTTCTTTCTTTCTTTCTT
>JAVDPK010000692.1:331334-342135 GCA_034780415.1 Cichlasoma orientale
TGTGTGTGTGTGTGTGTGTGTGTGTGTGTGTGTGTGTGTGTGTGTGTGTGTGTGTGTGTGTGTGTGTTTTTAAAGGGGTATATTTAATTTCTTCTATGTGTTAAATATGAAAATGCACTGCATTCTCATTTCTGTGTAGTTAATGTGTAGTTGGAGCACCTGTTTAGCTTGTAATTTTTTTCCTTAACCCTTGTAAAACCACACACACACACACACACACACACACACACACACACACACACACACACACATTTAAAAACAACAAGACACTGAAAGTTAAAATCTGCAACCTGCGTCTTCCTGTCTTTATGCTGGGCTATGCTAACAGGCTTCACCTCATCTGTCGTATCAATCCTCATCCTCTCCTCAAAATCAGATTACACCAATTCATTAATGCATTTATTAAAATAAAATTGAAAGTAAATTTAATTTGTCATCTTGTGAAGTAAATCAGCTTATTCTATTTGCACAACCTCACCCACAAATTACTAGGTTGCAGGTGATCTGTATAAGTGTCTGCCTGTCACTAATGCCTAACTAATGCCTCTCCTAGTAATGTGACAGAAAAGTCTGTGTGGATTTAAGCTTTGGTGATGCTTAAGTGTTTCAGTCAAAAAAAGAGGTTTCAAGCAATTTGCTGAAAACCTCCACATGGCTGCATTGCTGCTTCAGCAGCATTTACTACTGGAAAATCACTGTAAATCAGATCCAAGAAAATGTTTTTTCTGAGTTTGCTTTAGTTTAACTCAAGTGTCACATACATAAGTAGAAGCATGAGAGACAAGCATAAAGTACTGAAAAACTTGAACTCAAAAGCTGCCAGTGTTATGTTTCTTTTTCTTTTACATGTAGCATCTTCAAAAGTGATACTAGAAAATAGCACTTTATGTTTTGAATGGACCTCTGTGAATGTGATTCATTACGTTCGTATAATGGACATTGCTAAGGAGGAATGATATCCAGGTTTGAGAAGTTGCAAGGAAGCATAAAAAGCACCTATTTTTATACTCTGTCTATAACGTGGTTAAGACAAACAAAGCAGGGTCCCACTGAAAGAAAAATGTCTCCGTAGCTCTATTAGAGACCAACTCTCCACAGGCTAGATTTAATAGAGCCCAAAGGAATCAGACATGAAACCCAAATTCACAAACAAGCTGGTGTAGGGTGAATATTATTTACGGCAAGCCACGTCTTATAACTAATTGTGGATCCAACTATGTTTACTGTAGTGCAGATGCAGTCCTCAATTTATCAGCAACAAATTAATTAACTGTGGTTTCATCAACACTCTATAATAAGGTTAGATTTATGTACAGGAATATCATCATTCCACAGTTTCCCTGTAAACCTAATTTCAGTGCACCAAAACTGGATGTATTTCATTACGGAGAGGATGTGCCATGGCAGAGCTTTCACAAAAATGAAGTGACACTGTGGGAAAGGCAGAGGATGGTAATGCCTTATAATGGGGATAGATGGCAAAAAGCTGTCCCTGAGGATTTACAGACTGCTGCTCCCTAGGACAACTGAGAAAACATGGCTTCAATAGAATTAGTGCCAAGGCAGCATGGTACTGAGTGTGTACCAGACCACTATGGCCCAAACACTCATGAATCTACCTCCTGAATTCACACCAGTAAGAACCAAGTGCAGTCACTGGCAGGATGCAGTAGGTTCTTAGTGCTAGGATATGAGAGTTTGCTACTGAGCTGTTTTTGACAACCACAAACCTGGAAAAGAGCCATGGAGATCACCTGTATTTTGCTCAGAGGAGTTTACATATGTTCCACTTTTCCCCCCTCAAATAGAATTTTGTCTTTTATGAAATTCCCGTATTCGTTCCAGCCATTTTCTGACCCCAAGAACTATCTGACTGCATCACTCCACTAATAATGATAAATGTGAATGAAACGATTCTTCCTATATTTGAGAGCAGGGTGACCCCGCTCTCTACAAAAACCTGTCCATCCGTCGTTTGTGCCATAAATTATATCAGGTGTATCATTTAACATTTTAATCCAGTTTTGTATATTTGTGTCTCTATCTTAGGCAAAACAGGTGTGTTAAGAGCAGCTGAGGCTAAAAAGATTAGTCTATTTACAATGTAACTGGACCATGTCCTTTGATCTGGGCGACATATAAAAGGCCTTTAACTAGTGCCACATATAATACAGACATGCAAACACTCAGAGAGTCTCAGTCTTCTGTTCCAGACAATGGGACAAAATGCTCACATAATAAATAAAAAGTGTTTTTTTAAATTTATATATATATATATATATATATATATATATATTTGACAACCTTTAAACAGGCCAGACAAAATCTTTTTGACAAGAAAACAAAACTCATTGGCTAATGACTTCTCAATAACAAATCGTTAGTATGACCAAAATTTATCTCTCTGTTTTATTCTGTCTATAATGATGAATTAATAAAAAACAAGCTGGTATTTGCTGTCAGACATTTCAGCTTCATCCTTTGGAACAGCAGCTAATGGAACAAACTTCACAGGGTCCTTAGTTAGTAGAACAGACGCTTTATAAAATGTGCTACAGTCCTTAACCAGCAAACTGTCAGCTAGATGGATTTTCTCAGCCTAGTCTTGGTTGAAAAGAATTTCAAAATAAAAAGTTGTACAGATGAAGTCTCCTGAATGTACTGCACTTCTTGACGTTCATAAATAAAACAAAAACATTTTCACCTGTGAGAAGAAAACTCACAAAACGTATTTTAAAAAACAGACACATGCATTTACATTCTTATTGCAACATTGTCAACAATATCAACCATTTTTGTAACACGGGGTCTGATTGGACAACGATTTTAAGTGGAATCAACGTCTGTCTGTGGTACCGTTTTTGCTATCATACCACAACATTTTTGACTGAGGAAATGATGTCAACCACGTGGTATTAGCTGGTATTAGCAGACAAGCAACACAGGAAGCAAAAGGTCAAAAATCAGGAGGTCAGAAGGACACGAGGATTTCTTCCTTTACGAAAGAGCTGACAGAGGGGTTGAGATCACAAAAAAAAAAAAAAAAAAGCTAGCTGACAGACCACAACATGATACTAAATAAAACTTTCATATGTGCACTGGAACAGTGTGTGGATCCTTCGCTCACAATGAAATGTGAACATGAAACGTAGACCTGAGCTCATAAAATATTAACATGCGATCACAGAGCATGTAAAAATGTCAGTTTCAAGTTAGACCGTACAAGGGGGTGGGGGTGGGGGGGAATGGCATACTACACCAGAAAATACACACTTGACTGATGAATATGTAGGCACACTGGACACTGTTTCCACTTGTCTGAAAGCACTTGTAAACTGGTGAGAGAAACAGCTCAGGAAGTGTCAGCATCACTGTGAAAGGTGGCTTGTGGTATTCATTACTGACAGCTTCGGGCCCGTCCCATATGGAGTACTCACATGAGACTCTTATTTTGGCAGATGAACATTTCATTAAATGGAATCCATTTTGGCAAAGAAAAATAAGGATATTGTCAGTTGCGAATGTGCTTGGTTGAGTACTGTGTGTAGTGGACAAAGCATTGGCATTTGTCATTATAATTGCATATATTTACATTTTTACACTGTAACTCAGGCTACTAATATTAAAGAAGATATGCACAGAATTAAGAGTCTGTCTGGAAGTAAGGTAACTATGAAAAAAGATAAAAGGATTTAAAGCTAATTGAACTGCCAATAAATATGCATTTTGTTCCTTACAATGTCTCTTTTGAAAACAGCTAGTTGTCATGGTGCACTGTGTGGCAGGAGTAGGTAGACCCCAAAATGCAAGACTCACAGGCTAAACTTAACTGAAAGGGTGTTTACTGTGGAATGACAAAAGAACAGAGCTATACTGGGATGGACGGGTGCCAGAACTAAAGACACAGAGACACACAAAAAAAAACGAAAGGGACACAGCAGTGGGTATCGTAGACAACAAGGAATAGACTCAGACTGAGCATTTAAATACACACACTAGGTAATCAGGGAACAGGCAACAGGTGAGCGGCAAAGCTGAACGTAATAAACCAGATGAGACAAGGGGAAGCAAAACTAAACACGAAGCACCAGGAACACTGGACTATAAAAGTAAAACAGGAACAAAAGGAACAAAACCAAACTAACAAGACAGGAAACAGGAAACCAAAACAAATTAGGATATAACAAAACTCAGTGAAAACAGAACTAAACACAAAATGCTGGGCATTCAGCCCAGGACCATGAGAGCTAGTAATTACTTTCACCTGTATTTGGTATTTAATAAGAATTACATCTCTGACATGAGGCACTTTTCTCTTCCATGATCTGTTTATCTTTTATTATGGTCTTTTTTTTTTTTTGCATTCTCTAGGACTGACTCACCTATCAGATACCATGGCACAAAGTAATGGGCTTTGTTTCAGCTTCCACTCTCCTTAGCAGAAGATTGATTCCTCTTTCTTTTTTCTCCTGATTCATGATTTTTTTTCTCCCGATTAAATGAGTCCTCGTGTTGAAAAGGTGAAATAGAACTGCAAAGCCTGAAAGTGAAGCCCATCTGTGCCCAGCTTATTCTGTTTTAGGAAAACCCATTGATAGTTCTGTATGGTCTTGTCAGCTCCAAGGGACAGAGAGTAGGCTTTTATGTGAGCAGTATTTTCTACAAATATACTAATATATATAGTCACCCATTATTCATTGAAACAACAGGAGACTTCAGATAGAGAAATTTGCAGTCAGATTCAGAAAAGACTAACTCTTTACTGCTGTTCTTAAATTTATAACCTTCACTTGCTGCTACCAAGGGTGATTTTGAATAGAGACAGCTTCAAAATACAGGCTGCTGCTCATTTTAGTTGGCAAGTTAATGAATTTAGTTCTGAAAGAGTGGCAGCTTGTCAGCTGAGCTGTAATGTTGAGCATATAATGAGAAGGACTTTTTGTTCAAGCAGATGCTAGGTAGCGTATGTTAAGCATATGTGAGGATTCCTTGATGACATGATTAAAACATTTTTACAACATGAAAATGGCTACTCTTTGTACTTTACAAAAAATAGCTAATTTGTCTTCTGATATTCTTGTTTTCTCACTTACATCCTTTGCCACTATGCTGCTGCAGTCTCATATAGTGTATATTCTGTCATAAGCACACCTGTGGAAAAGGCTAAGGACAATTTCGTGGCCTTAACTATAGTGCACATACATTACGGGGTTTGAGAACTCCAACACACTACAGTTAATGCTCACTATTCAATTCAATTCAACTTATATAGTGCCAAATCACAGCAAACAGTTGCTTTATATTGTAAGGTAAAGACCCTACAATAATTACAGAAGAAACCCAACAATCAAAACGACCCCCTATGAGCAAGTACTTGGCGACAGTGGGACGGAAAAACTTGTAACCAGGCAGAATAAATCAATATGTTAATGAATTATTAAATCATTTACTAACAGGGACTTGGAAGAGAGAGACCTAATGTTTAATAATCCACATTTAAATGTTTTATTCTTTGGTGCAGTTGAGGATGCTATATAATTTTCTTTTTGAATTTTTATGCTTAAATAGTTTTTTGCTGATTTGTGGTTTGTTTTTTGGTCGTCTGGGAGGAGGCATCATCTCTATGGGGATAGGGTTTTGGGGAGATTGCAGGAGGACAGAAGCTGCAGAGAGGCGTGTAAGACTGCAACTCTGCTTCCTGGTTTCAACCCTGGGTAGTCACATTGTAGGAGGGTTAAAAAATTCGGCCAGATTTCTAGAAATAAGCGCTGCTCCATCCAAAGTGGGATGGATGCCGTCTCTCCTAACAAGACCAGGTTCTCCCCAGAAACTTTCCCAATTATCTATAAAGCCCACATCGTTCCGCCCTTCAGAACACATTTTGTGTAGCACAGACACAACAGTGGAGATATGCAGGTGTATCTCTTGTTACTACTGGGCATACATAATATTGCTAATGAGAGTTGCACACCAAAGAGTTTATTTTCCACATAAGAGAAAACAATGTAATCTATATTAGCTGCAGAGAACATATTCAAGGTTAACCTTGTTCTTTGGCATACAGTAATGAGTCTACATTACTCATCACTGGAGCTGAATCACTGGAGATAAAACTTTAAGTCAAAACATTTGCCTGACTCTTTTTTAAATTTTAGCATTTTTTATTAAGTGTTTAGTGCTGTTTTCATCAGTCAAAGGTAATAGATACCAGTGATGTTCCATCAGGGCAAGCAAGATAGGCACTGCTTGCCCAGTGAAATCCAGACATAAATTACAGCCAAAGTTAAAATGATCTCTCTCATTGCATGTCAAACAGTGTTCAGTCTAATAAGCTCTGTCATTGCCTATTCGCACCATTCTTGCATGCTAGACAAGGTACTGCTGGCTCTGCTTTCACTGCTCTGAGATCAGCTATTATCTGTGCGTTTGTGGAACGAGAGCTACCATTAGCAAGCAAATGAACATTCTGGGATTTGTCATGTTCACATATCAGATTTCTCTTACTTATCACCTTGGCCATCAGTGTAAGTAGAGAAGTCAGAGATAGGTTCTGGGAAGGCCAAAAGTCATGTGTTATACTGCAGCTGGTGAACAACACCAACTAAACTGTCCAGATGGAGGTCACACTCGAAATATTTTGTCTGTGCAGCACAATACTAGTAGACCCTTACATTTTTGAGAGTCACAGTTAGCACCTCAAAGACATTGTGTGACAGTGCTTCTGTGTTAGCCTATGCTTTAGCCTGCGACTTTACCCCTTTAATGTTCCTTGCAACTTAGTTGTAAACTTATACAGCTCTGACATGGTGTAAAAAAAGTGCCATTAGTAATAAAAAGGTAGCTGATGTTATTACTGCATGTTGAATCCCTCAATTTTAGCTTGTCAAAAGGATTTCAATGCAGTAGAACCAGATTCCACCAGACAAAAATAATACTACATGAAGTAAATGTAGAATGTAAATATGTCCTGTGGCTATTACAGAAAACAACCAAAAAAAAAACCATAAGTATTAAAAGCTGAGGTTTGATTTCATAAAAAAGAAATGGAAGTATTTTAAATTAAAGCTGTAAGTATAATGAGCCCTGTATACTGAAGACAAAACATGGTAAACTGAGATGGGAATAAACAAAACAGGATTTAAAGCAGTGACAAACGATTGGCACTCCAGGATAGGTCAAAACTATATATTTCCTGACAGCAGGAGAACAAGAAGTTCACCTTACACAAACTGCACCAACAACTACTGCAGAAAGAAAGTCATCAAAGAAGTTCTAACATGTACTAACTGAGGACTGAGAGAGGGAGGAAAACTTCTAAGGCTCTATTGCCACTTTTAACCAGTAGAAAGAAAATTAAATATATCTATGAAATCCAAAGGAATTACTAAATATAATACATTTGCAGCATTGAAGATAGCAAATTAATTTCCCCTGGAAAACATAGCCATGGGAGCAAAATCGTTCTGTTTCTTTCCCTGCAATGACAAGCTTCTCTTGGCTGCATAGCCTTATACAGTGTTATTACATTGACTTTATTGTTCATTCCCCAGAAGCCCAAGTGACCTGGCAGCAAAGCTCATAAAAGTAAGTCAAGCAATGTCTTTATTTTAGCTGTAAAACAAATAATTGTGAGTCAGTTCTCTCCACAGTAGCTGTAGACCAACATATAAGCCATCTGTGAGCTTCTGAAAGAAGTGGTGAACTTGTGAAAAACCAGCAATTCCTCATGTGAATTTGCTTCTCAATGCACTCTGTCGGCAAAGAGTAATGACATGCTGTGTTGGCTTGTTTTATTTTAAACAACAAACCCACTTACAAAGCAGGTGTAGTTGTTTTTTTTGTTTTTGTTTTTTTAAAAAAGAGTTTTAATGTGTGGTGTAAAGAAATGGTTTTCATTAGCATTGCTTGTTTTCAGTCCCCTTTATTTGAAAATTGTGTATTTTCATTCAGTGATTGCCAAAAAACAAACAAACCACAAAACACAAAAAGAACAAAGAAAGAAAGAAATTCAAGTTGACATAAAATGCCCCCACCCACATTGTCATATTCTGTACAATCTTTCTTATCTGGGTTTAAATGACAGGTTACATCTGTCATGTATCAGAAATCTGCTGAAAACTCATCTCCCCGATTTGATCTTGAATGCCTGATGGATAGCAATGACCTGAGAGTACATAGTAGTTCATCCACACAATAGACCCCTCCCATGACTGTGTAATCAAAGGGACACATTTGAAGCACATGACGCAGTCTCTCTAATTTGCCATGTTCGTTATAGCATAGCTGCTTACTCTGATCTGCCGTTATCTTTAACCAAACCCATCCCTCCCTCATCAGTGCTCAGTAAGCACAGTTTCACCAAAAGCAGCAGAGCCACCAGCTGGAGGATAAAATAAAAAAGCTGACATTATCGTCTTGAAAGAGTGCCTTGTCATCTCTATTCCTGACATGTTTCGGCACATCTGTTGCTATAATTAATATGAAAATAGGGGAGAGCAGAACAACACTGAAAGACTACTAAACAAATTTCAATATTTTATTTTTATTTAACAGGGATTTGTAACCCTCCTCTCCTAGAAACCCTCCTAGAAACACCTTTCAACTAATATTTTGGTCTGCAGACTTGATATTTGCCTGAATAATGTTCTCAGGCCATATTTTTGAGTGTAGGTAGTGACACATTTTGTATCAAGCACAACATGCAAGGTGATGTTTGGAAGGGATTCATTTGGGTAAATATGTCTCAACCGTGATGTTGACTTTGATTCAATACTTAACTAAGACCATCACAATTTTAAAAATAGCTTCACCTCTTAGATACATTAACCTTAATATGAACATCTTTGAACTGTAGGAGGAAACCCACAAGAACCCACACAGGCACAGGGAGAACATTTAAACCCCACCCAGAAAATATTGGCATTAACTTGTTTTCCATTTCAAAGCAATAAAATGAGCATATCAAGAGTTTAACTGTTTCATAATTATACACTAAACCGAGTAACTTAAAACAAAACAATACATATTGCCATTTTGAATTTATTCCATAGCTTCCCTTCTTACGGATCAAATCCAACAAGGGAAGTTTAATGGCAGCTGGGGGTAAGTCTAACCATCTGCATGAACTTCCCTCTGCCTCCATTTTAAAATGCAACCCTTCTGATAACTACTCATATCCTGGCAGGACCAAAAGCCTTAGACCCAGCCTCAGCGACCAATTTCCTCTTTCCCCATTACAGAAAACTGTAGTGAAACGGGGCACTGAGCCCTTCTTGCAGAGCCAGCCTAAGTCATTACTTACACTATAGCTGTGTTGCTACTTGCAACTTGGCCTGCAGCTGGTAACAGTGAGGGATGACAGTAAAAGAGGAGGATCCCCTTTGTGCATTGAGCAGGAATATACAGTAACCTGATTACTAGCGGCTGGCTGGAAAATAGCATTACAGCCTCTCAGTTCAAACTGCTGACTGTCCTAGATCAGGGCGACTACGCTGTGCTTTTTTCCTCTGTAAATGACTTTATCATTGAGCTTTTTAAGGAGTTGTCATATGTGTTGGCTTCCAGGCAGACGTCTGAATCTGAGTGATTGCAAAATACGGCTTCTACATTCATTACTATTTTACTCCACTAAGATGTGTTTGATTTAATTATCCATTTACAATAGGGGATGCTGGTCTGGGTGCCTTTCAATTACATGACAAAGATGTTGAGTACAGTATTCCCCTGGAGGTTATTGCTAAGATGCGGACTGTAGGAGGAAAATGGATCATATTGTGTAACTTCAAAGCTGAGAGCTAATCACACGGCGCCCTTTTAAGAGTTGACTTAAACCAGAAAAATTGCCTTTAATCACTTGGATACCTGCAATTTATTTCAGGCCCACACATTTGTCTGTTCTGTCTCAAGTATCCGTGTTACTGAAATAGACCTGGAGATATTTATGGAGAGAGAGAAAGAGGGTGAGAGAACGACAGCAATAAAAGACACTGACATACGGTGAAAATGAAATCAAGCGTATACAGTAATGCTAGCAGCTCTGTGTCCATAGTTAGGCACAGAAGTGCTTTGAGCTAAATGCTTAAGTCAGCATTAGAATAATGAACTGAATAGCAGTGCTAACATGCTGATGCAATGCAGATAATGTTTGCAAACATTAGCATTTTGGTCGCGAGTTAGGGACGTTCTTTAATTTGTTATTGCTGTAGAATAATGCTTAGAACAGTGTCAGCTACAGGCGTAGCCTTTGGCCTAGGCAGCGCAGCTTAATTAACACTCCAGTTGCACTCCTGCATAGATTCAATGCAGTAGGCTAAATAAGTGGATGCTGCCAAATATGTATTGTGTCTTTGTTACTTAGTGTACTTCAAACAATGACCACTGAAGCTGAGCTCTTGAATGTGGAATTAATAAATGACGAATGACAAGTTAGACTTACTGAAATTTTACCGAGCACGATGAGATGTTGAAACGCTCTGTGCAGGAGAGTACTTGTGATTGCGTTTGCCACGTCGCCAAACCAGATACAATTACAGCCTATTACATTCAGTTTCACTGAAGCATTATCTTTACACAAACTGAAATGTGTGTCGATACCATGAGGAGCAATTGCACTTGTTATGGTCTGTATCACAGTTTAGTTGCATTTGTGTGTATCAGGCATCCCTATAGCGTTTGGATGATTTTAAATAGCAATGAGTAAAAACCCTGGACTTGCTGGTTGTATTAGAGGCAGTGGTGGACAAAGTACTCAACTCTAGTACTTAAGTAAAAGTACTGATACTCGTGGTCAAATTTTACTCCA
>JAVDPK010000693.1:0-13726 GCA_034780415.1 Cichlasoma orientale
TGTATAAATTTTCTTTATCATTCATTTGGTCAATCAAGCGTAAAAAGTAGTATCAAATGGGCAATCGTTTTTTTCTTTCTTAATAATTTAAAGAGATTGATACTTATTTGATACGTATTCACTATCAAAATCGTAACTGATGCTATTTGCTTGAAAAAGTGGCTGAAATTACTTGATAATCTAATTAGTTGCTCATTTATTTTATTTTGATTGACTAACCCGTTGTCTGGCTAATCAAATTGTGGCGACTCTGCACTGGACAACATTGTTAATGATGTTTATTAAAAATGTTTAAATATTGTGTAATGATATTATGTGATTATCGCTGTGTTAAGTTGTATCACAACAATGGTGGTGTTAGTGCATTGTTAAAGAGCAACTTGATTCAAAGTGTGCAAATAGTTTCTGCAACTTAATTGGCCATGTTTATTAATAAGTCAAAAAAGCATTGATTTTGACAGGAGGGTGAGCTTCTTGCTGTGCGATAGCTAGACCTCATGCTGTTTACTGCAAGCAGGACTCTTGCTGTGTAGCAGTGATTGCAACATATCCTTGTGATTACTGTCAGTGAATGTTATTAGGTGTTTTCTGATTGGGCTTGCCTAGGCTGCAGGGTTCACTTTACAAGCTTCATGGGAATATGCAAAGTGCTTTAGCAAGTAAACTCCATCTTAAATACAATGCTGCTGCAACAACCGCTTTGCTTTTGTGGGCATAATTTAACGCAGATGCTAGGTCTGTCACAACGGCAGTGGAAAAAAAAAAACATTAGCGATAGAAAAGCCGGCATGTCCCTTTTACCCAAAGACAAAGCTGTTTGAGGTTTGTGGTGTAATCACCGAGGGATGCCACTTGATTTTTTTTTTTTTCTTTACCATTGCTCTGTTTTGGAATCACTGGCATGTGTTAGTCTACACTCCTTAATATATGCCTTTTTTAGGAATTACATTATTTATTTGTTTTGGAGGATGGCGCCTTGGAGCTGATCCCCTTGTCTTTGCCTTTGGGAGGCTCGCCCTGCCACAAAAAAAGTCACATTCAAGAAAGAAAAGTCTTCTGTTCCTCCATATTTACCAGCACTCGAATGCCACCATCCACACTAACCTCTTATTTCATCATAGTATATTTTGAGCTTAAGGTAGGTCAAGAAGTTGGATTTATAGTATCATACAGTACCAGTGTGCATCTGATGCTGTTGCACCTTCACAGGCAATTCTCAAAGGACTAAATTCACAGTGAGGTATACAAGGACCCTCGGGTGATTTATTTATTTATTTATTTTTCATCCCCTTGTTCTGTTTGTGTTGCTTCTATAAATGTGTTTCCCAGCATTTTAAAAAACAATATTTCCTCCCAGTGATTTGAGAATTAGCATTCAAGTATTAAGGATGAAAAGCACTTTGCATAAGTTTTACCTATATAATGGTACTGCATGGGCAACTGTGGCTCTGACAAAATCAAATACATGTCCTTACCATCTTCCCAACTATCCAGTTTCTTTTTCACTTCCTATACATAATGCTCGTCACTCAGTCTGAAAGCAATTTAGCCCATTAGCTTGATGTTTAGAAGGCAAACTAAACCATATGCATCTACTCTTCGGCCTTCATATGAAACTGAAGGAGAATTTGTTTGTTAATAATGCGGGTAGTATTTCTTAGGAATGCTCTGTTTCCAACACTAACTTTAACGCAAACAACAACAGGATGTACAGAGGGATTTTGCAAATGTTCAATGAGCAGGAGGAAACATTTATGGAGATCCCTGCCAGCTCAATTTGCCAAGTTGCATTCAACTGTGTAAGCTCTGCAATTAGCCAGGTAATTATTCTGCAAAACTAAGGGTTTAAGTTACCATTAGCTGTGGCAAAGGGTCTATATACAGTTAAAAGGCTTGACTCCATTCCTAACAAGGCTGGGTTGTGTTCCTCTATATAAAATAGGAGTACTTCACAGTCTAACTTCCCTGAGATTGCTGTTGCTGGGAATTGGTGTTGTGTGAATAATCTTGAATTGAAATAATACTAATAAAAAACAAGTGAATAAATAAATAAATGACTTGCCAACTTTAGAAAAAGGGTTTCAAGGGGTCATTAAGATTAGAAAGCTCTTTATAGTAAAAAAAAAAAAAACCTCATTAATTATATCAATTGCTTTTCACAGTTAGTTAATGTATAGTTTCTTGCTTAACGATTTAGTTAATGAAATGTAAAAATGTGGCAGTTAGCACTGTCACCTCACAGCCATAAGGTCCTGGGTTTGAATCTGCCAGCAGGCTGATGCGTTTTCTCCCTCTGGGTACTCCGGCTTCCTCCCACAGTCGGCACTGATACGCTGGCGACCTGTCCAGTGTACTCTGCCATTCGTCTTATCACCTGGGATCAGCTCCAGCCACCCACCCACCCTCTGTAACCCTGAATCTGAAAAGCGCTTAACAAAAGTGTGAATGTAGAAATGAGCAGAAATTGCCATTACAGTTCTTTATTAAGACTGGAAAGCTCTCGGTTGTAACCGTGGTCCCAATGAGTGCTGTCATTTATTGCGTTTTCTCAAGAATTACATTACATTATGTTTTTTTCATGTTTTATCAAATCTGTGAAAATCCTCAAAATATTTTTGGCCCAGACCACAGTCCGTAAACATTTAAATGACTTCATGCTAGATTAACGACTGATCCCAATTATTGCACTTTTGATTTGAGACCTCCCTTACTCAGGGGTTATTAAACTGAAGTGTTTTCTGCCATTTTATCCACTTAACAGAGGCAGTGAACTAGTGTACAGTATATGGATTTGATGCTCATCTCTATTAAATGTGGGGGTTGTGATAAACTATGAATAAAGACGTTTTCAACTTGTCTTAAGTGGCCAGATGATCGGGTTATTGGGGAATAAAATGGATTTCCATGTTTTTGCTTGAGATTCATCATCTGTCTCAAATTGTCCAGAGAATCCAACACTGGGCATACAAAGCCTTTTGCCTGCGTATCTGAATATGAGCTTTAAGATCGTTTCCGTGCTACAGCCACAGTTGAAGCTTTCAGGTATGGAGTCATCAATCACCGGCCCTCTTCTGACGTTAACTTTTTTGTCAATGCCACTGTCTCCAGTTTGTCTGCAGACTGAAAGATTTGAGAGGCACTTTTTATTTGCACGCTTTTAACTCCGCCCAGCCGGGGTAATGGAGCTGGTTGTGTGCAAGCAATTAATGCAACCACAATGCCAAAAGTGGTGATTTGTCATACACCGGTGATACATAATCATTATATGGAATGTAACGCTGCTAAATTGCCCAGCCTTGGTTGATGTTGTGATTCTGTCTGTCCTCGGGTTTCTATGGTCTTGCCCGTTACTCCCATTTCCACATGCATAAAAAAAAATGCACAAGATGTAGCACCGTTTCCTGTAATATGTCCTGCCTTTTTTTTTTTTTTTTTTGCTATTGCTATTATCTGTGTCTTCATTTGTGGTTGTGCTTGTGTAAAGCAATATGCAATAAAAATTACCTTTGGCAAACATACTTAACCTTTTTGTCTCTTTGTCACACACAGTTTTCCCCTTCTGACTACAATGTATATATAATTAAATTTGAGCTAGTGCGTGTTGTTTCGGAGTTTCAGACTGTCATCTGTTTTGACTTTATAAGCAACGGTGCTGCTAATTTATTGTTCCTCTAATTTTAACTCCCTGGACACTCTACCTCCTGTCTACTCTTGCCCTTATTATGAAGGCATTTCAATAGCAATGAAGCCCCTAGGCTGACAGCCATGAGATTAGTATGGATGTATTACCCCCTTGGGTGCCATACCCTGTAATAAGTTCCCCATTAATCGTATCCGTTGGGGAAAATTTGTTTAGGCCTTAATTACATATCATTAAAATTGGTCTTGATTCTTTGAGATTTAAGCTTAGAATTAGACTGCACATTTTCTGCTTTCTTTGCCTTCGGCCATTCTGCAAATTTATGTTACTTTGCTTCCTGCACCAGTGTGATTTCTCGTGGACTAAATGATTGTGTTTTCCTGTTTGTTTGAACACACTTGTTTTCACTGGCATTTTAATTCTGAATTTTACTTCTTTTTTATATTTGTCTCTCTTTGAAGTTTATTTTTAAATTGTTTGCTTACTTAATGTGTGCAGGAAGAAACTCAGCGAGCAATGCCAGATATTGTCAATGCAGGGCTCTCATTCCCCATATAATTCACAGGCTCGTCCATTTCAGGTAGTACATATAGATACTCAGCATACAGTATATCTCGGATGCTTAAAGGATTACATTTAATTTCCCTATTTGCTGTGGGACTTTAAATCACACTGCTGGAGCCTGAAGCAGAATCATCAGAATCCCCATTTTGTACTTATTCAGCTGCCAGCCAGTTCACATCTGACTCTGACTGAAAGGACTGTGAGGCCTTTACATTGCTGTTAATCCATATCAAATTTTATCTCCTTTACTGTGAATGCAAATGCCCCCACCTTTAAGCAGTTATTATTGGTGCACTGCAAATTATACTAGGCCACCTACACATTACACCTAAAGGGAACATGTCCTCCAATCCCAATGACAATATCAGTCGTTTGTTCCTATACGACCCATATGAGCGCCCATACAGGCGGCAGGAGATGACACAACCTGATATTGTGACATGGCGTATAAACTACAGGCCACTTTTTAAAATAACGTTTCTCATGTCTTGTCAGCATGTAATATGGCTGTAGTGCAGGAGATAAAACAGGTCACCTACTAATCAAAAGGTTGGTGATTTAATCCCTGAGTGCTATAGTCTGCATGCCAAAGTATCCTTGAGCAAGATACTTAAGTGCTTGTATGAATGGGTGTGAATGAGGCATGTTTTTATAAAGTGCTTTAAGTGCTCAAGTACAGTAGAAAAGCACTGTTTAAGCTTTTCCTGTGGCATCTAATGCCATTTAGTCCCCAAAGACTTTTCAGAAATCTGAGAAAATCCATATTTACGTACTTCTTCTGAATTTGCCAGAGAAAACCGAACACGTCATTCACACATCCCGTCATGTACGACCGCTAGAGGTCTCTTAATTTTAAGATGTAGGTATTGGTTATAAAAACGTGCCTGCGCAAACAACCTATGAGGTCTTTTTTTTTTTTTTAAAGAGGACAGGCTCCCTTAAGGAGCCATGGAAGCCCATGCCATGAAGCTCCTGGTGCACAGTTTTTGTGCTGTTTATTAATGCCAGAGGTAGTTTGAAACTATGCAGTTATTTATTCAGCAGAGCGTTGGCGGCTTTTACCCACTATGCACCTCAGCACTACCTTTACGTGGTCTGGTGCTTCACGGTTGAGTTGCTGTGGTTCTGAAGCGCTCCCACTTTGCAGTAATACCACTTACAGTTGCTAGTGGAATATCTAGGAGGGAAGAACACTCCCCAACTGACTTGTTGTAGGCAATGTAGGCATCCTGTTACAGTCCGTTCAATTCAGTGAGTCCCTTAGAGCGGCCCATTCTTTAACAAATGTTTGTAAAAGCAGAATACATGGCTAGATGCACCTGCAGCAATAATAAAGACCTGAATTTAAAGATTAAGAGGTGTGCCCCAATACTTTTGTCCGTATAGTGTATGTTCACATTTATGACACCAAGCAATGACCTATATTGTAAAATATTCTCATAGAAAATGACTGTTGGTCCTCATGCACCAGTGATGGTATAACATTAAGGTTAATCACTCACTGTTTCAGAGTTTTCAATCGTTTATGGACAATTCATATAATTATATCACATATCAACGTGAATATACTAATAAATGTTACAACATGTCTTATCTCAACATCATATAAAATGTCACAAAAACATTTAATAGGATTAAAGTTATTACCTGACAGCGCTACAGTAGTTTGGTATTAGGGATGGATCAGTCTTTCCCACAGATTCGCTGAGTTCAGACAAATAACTTTTCAATTATTAAGGGTGGGATAAAAGTAATCTTGACTTCAGTTTTTCATTCTTCTTTTCAGCTATGTTTTTACTGATTGACCTAAACTATGGCCTATACTATCCATTAAATATAGCCAAAAATAACACCTCCTGTACCTACAGTGCACTACATTTGCATTTTCTTTTAGTATTTAGCATGAGAGGAGAACTCAGACAGGAAGACTGTACACATAATGAGCAGTCTGTTGAGCTGTCAGCAGTAACCTTTTCACAGTTTCATTCAGACACGGCCCACCTGTAGAGCTGTACATATTTTCTTGCCCATGTATTTTGCTTTATTCAAGATTCTGAGTTGAGCCACCGTGGCTTTTATTTAGCTCGTTTGAAGTTTTTTTTTCTCCAGCCAAAAAAAAAAAAAGAAGACAACATTTCACGCTGAAAACTATGATTCACAAGTCAAAGCAAATATAAAGAAGATAAATTTGACTATCTGTGATCTGTTCAGGACCCATTAATATTTATATTGGTCTAATATGTGTTCCTTAGTTTGAATTCTGGGAATGGCAACAGTTAACCGGAGCAACCTGACTCGATGTCCTGATGATTTATCAGACCACTGGGACCATTTGAGCTTGTAAAACATGAGGTGAAGCCAAGACCATTAAGCTATGTAATCAGCCATGGTGAGCTTGATCCCACACGCTCTACTTCAATACATTTACGGTCCAAAGACCAAAGCACATACTTGTTGGTTGTTACTACTACTCTTCAGCATTTCTTCTGTTTGCCCAAGCAATAATTTCCTCTTTTCAAAAGCTTGGCACATGCCCCTTTTTTTTCTTTTTCTTTTTTTTAAATTGAGCATGTGTGGGAACTAAAAAGTTCTCCACAAAGATTTCTTTAATGCATTTCCTCTCACTGGATTTAATAGTGTTGTTTCAGTGTAATAACACAGCACAAGAGATTTTGTATATCGAAGCAGTATTATGTTCACCACATGTGACTGTTCCACATGCTCCTGCTTGAACAATATTACTTTCTCTAATAACAGCTAAATGCACCTTCCAGATTACCTCTGCAAGCTTCCATCAGGGATAAACACATGAAAATTGGTTCACTGGTTCAGACTTAGTTAATATTCACACGGACTGTTCGGCCCTATGAGAGATTGTTCCACAAACTATTTTGCGAGAAGTTTTGTATTGACTGATTGTCCCTAATGATACCTCTTAGGCTGGCTGTTGTTTTTGTAAGCAGCTAAAGGGTAGACACCTAACTGTAGATATGAGGTTTTTTTAAGGTTCATTACAGTAACATAATGGCTTAACGTTTGCAGAAAGACGTCAGGGCAACAGTAATTTGTCAAATAAGTTTTCATCTTGCCATACAAGATTAATTTCCATATAGCATAGTATTTCCCAGAAGACTTCACTTTTCAGTAAGCAAGCTCTAGGTCATAAAGGTATTCAGCTATAGAAGGTAACATTAAAAAAAAAAAAGCAAAAAAATGTACATATTACAGCTGTATAGACACTCAGGAAACCTTCTTGCTTATGTCTATAGAAGTGCTTTTATGCTCTGTGACGTAAATAAAAAAGTAGGTCTTTTGCATTTGGTGATTCTCACACACTTCCTAATTCTCAGCATGATGCTCAGCATAACCCTGGCTGTAAAACCGACCCTTTAGAAACAGTAACTGAATAAATATGTATTGCTGTTAACATTATGTATGAATCAGGGAAGAACAGCTATGCTGCTTTAAAGCTTGCTCTACCCAAACTCCAGAACGTACTTCAGGTAGGATGTAAACAGCTGCATTAAAACACAATTTAGTCTAATTAGTACTGCAATTGTAATTAGCTGATTTTCCACTGCAGAGCAGGCACAAGGTGATGCAGACATTCAGAGGAATGTCCTCCTAATGTGCAGTGTCACCTTTCTGTTTCTGTTGCGGTGTAGGATCCACCAGACTGATGAAGTGACAAAATAATTTTGCACCAGCTTCAAACATGCCAAAACAACATCATTTATTTAACTATAGATCTGTGAAACTGAAGCAAAGACAACAACGGCATGTACTGTTTGTTGTGCCTACATGTATAAACAAATTTCTGTTGTTGATGGTTATGTTGGGGAGAGCATAAACAGTCTGTTTTTCAAAAAATGATGTTTGCTCCAAGTCTAACAAATCAACAGAGCCTCACCCAGCAGTTTTTTCCCGGTTCAGAAGTGCCTACCGTGGAGTAGGTTCCTTTTCTCCTCCAAAAACAACCCTGAAAGATGTCCCATAGTGGCAGTTCCTGTAGTTGGAACACACACAAAGCAATGCTTTTTTATGAGACCTGAAATGGCTCTTTAGCTCCTGCACTGAAAAACAGCATTTTAAAACAGTGCTGTTACAACCCCGGTTTCAGTATTCAGAGATTCAAAGCGTTACCTTTTTCCCTAAATGGATCAGGTGTCGTAACTTTGGTGTAGCATTCAAATGTTATGCTGTAGTTATGTGGATTTGGGAAAAAAAAAAAAGAGAACAATACAGTGCATTTTAGAACTAAATTCAAATGTAATCATTCAATTGAATGGCCACAATCAGTTGAAATCACACATCTAGATAAAGCTAGAAGGTGCCTTATTGTGCCGATTCACAGCCCGGCAAGCGTGTTATCATTCATTTTTATCAGTGATAAACGGAAAGGAACCCAGACTGTACAGAAGATCGATAGTGGTTGTGGGAAAAAGCACATGTGCAGTCTCCGGTGGAGCCTTCACCCTGGTAACATAGAAAACTGGGCTTTCTAACAGTAACTATATCTAACATAAAAGCGTATGAAAACTAAACAGCAGGTCAAAATGAAACTTAAGTTCCCAAAAACGGTTTGTGATGTCACCTGTGTGTAAGTGTTGTGTCTTGAGCACAGAATAAGTAGCAAGAGTTGCACCTACACAGTCCCGCTGTTCTGTGTATGCCTGGAGAGTCGGCTGTAGCTTATGGCTGGTGGATGGTATAATTAAGTGCCCCACACAATCCTGCCTGCCAGGGTTTATTTGGGTATATAGCATCCCTAGTTTTTATTTATTTATTTATTTTTTTACCCCTTTAATACAATAAATGTCATCTAGAGTGCTATGTAGCGTGGACTCTGTAGTTACATATCATCTTGATCTTTCATCGCCTCGCTCCTTTCAGAGAGAGCTTTCCTGCGAGACGGCAGGAAACTTAAAAATGAATATTCCAAACACCCTCATAAAATAGGTGTTTTCTTTTGATGTTAACGATAACCGGGTTGAGGGATTGAGGCTGAATTGGACTCGAACTCTTTCACGTAGATATTATGCATCTTAGCATGACTATATGGGAAATGCATTTGTCCAACCACAAGTTCAAGTGTAAACACTGGATTTTATGAACCCCATGGCAGAGCACTTCAGTTCTTTGAGGTCATTAGCCTAACATCTGCACAGTACATCACTTTCAAAGTCGTGACTGTAAGAGACTTTGAAAATGGCATCCGGGGCAGGGAAGTGCAAAAATTTCTCCTATTCAAAAAAAACAAATAGCATGAAACTTGAACAACAAACATTAAGTTAGCAGGGAAAAAAGTAACTGTAAGTCTAAGTGAAGTGTAAAAGAAACACCTTTACTGTGATATGGTCCAATGCAACAGCATCACACAAACGTCTGCCTTTAGAGTTCATCTGATATGTCTATATATTGAATCCTAAGCTGGCATGACCGCATGCTAAGAAATCGTATCACTCGACCTGTTGCTGCATGTCTCCATCTGTTTGGTACTTGTAAGTACCAAAGTTAAACTCCCCTACTGTGAACTTTTCCATCCTCTCCTTTCCCAGCATTCCTCACTGTATGTCAACTATCTACTGGTCTTCTCATTTCACTGTGGGAGGTTGTGGAGCAGAGGAAGGAAGCCTTTTGTGGTTCGCTTTGAGCTTGAGTGCAATCCAAGACCTTATCAGTGTGTGGCTGCCTCGGACAATGGGGAATAACATGTGTTCATGAATGTGCTGCAAGCCAATTCGTGTTAACCATCAACACGCCCCCGTGTTTCTGCCCTCCACGTTACAACCGCAGCGTGTTTAATGACAGACGCCATCTTTATGTGTCGCCTTCAAGTTTGAATTCATGTTTAAATAAAAATCTGCTTTTCAATGATTTATTTCATAACAAACTATGATTCTTTACCCCCAATCTTCTGATCTCTATACAAAGTTACTGTGATAGTACAGGTTTTTTGTGATAACACTATTTGCCTGGACTTTGAGCTGCTGCAGCGCATGTCCTGCTGGGGTTAGTGATATAAAGACACACCAGTTGCACAGTATGAAGTACAGGCCCTCTGGAAGAGACTCTCCTCTATCTATGAGGCTTTGAACTGAGGCCAGATGGCCTGCAGTAATGTAGTGCAACATGGGTCTCTGCTGCTGTGGAAGTCAATGGCCTCCTCTGGGAAGAGAAACAAGAGAGTTACCAAGACCAGATATACAAATGCATGCAAGAGACTGGAGATGTGTAAGTCATATTCTTTAAATGACAGATAACAACAAAGTGAAAAAGATTTTAATTTCATTTAGCATGTAATGTAATGTGTAGCAAATGTTTTCAGGTATGCATAAAGCTCATGTGTTCATGCAGTACTAGACTTTTTGGAGCGTCACTTTTGCGGTGATTTTAATGGAGAAAAGCATGTTTTTTATTATTCTATAAATGCAAAACCATGTTTCTGAAAAAATTATCTGCCCCTTTTTGTAAGACAAATATTTTGACGTAGAAATTACTGCATGCACTTTTGCAACCCTTTTTATGTTGCACGGTTATTTCTGTTTTAAAAACCCTGTGTAACTTAGTCTGACATTTTAGACAGAACAAATTGCAAACACATGAATGCCAATCAAGGAGGCTTTGTAAATACTGCAGACAGCTTCCATACATCACACGGAAACAAATGCGGCTGCCGTTGCTAAGTGACACCGGTAGCTAAACAATGGCACACAGCCATCGCTGGCCTGTATTTTCGAGCCAGAAGTACTGAACAAGATTGGCGCTATAACAAAAAGTCGTGTGTTGTGTCACATCAGTTAATTTGTGAAATTGAAATTCAGCGATGACACTCAGAGGAGAAGCAAACCTTCTCTGTGTTTTGAGTTGCCAAAAAAAAAAAAGGAACAATAAAGCAGGGGAAAAAAAATGGAACATGGAAGAGCTAAGTAGCTTCCAACAAAATAGAAATCCATAAAAAATAAATTCAAATTTATTAATCTGATTATTACTGAGCTCTTTTTAGGGACTACGACTGAACTTTAAATCACCCTCAGAACTTGTGGCTCACTCTTTTGGGACACTGTTTCATCTATCTTGAGAAGACAAAAGTCACACTCACTCTATTATAGTCTTCGGGATCTCTCCTCACATACTTCCTGTCTCTGTGAAAACAAAAGTGCTAATGAGTGAAATCCCACAGATGGACAGTCATTGTTAAATTGCTAAAGGAGTCGAATGAAGATTTCAACCCTGCCTTAACACATGACATGGGTGGCTCTGTCAACTGGAGTCATCAAAGGAGTGAAATATGGAACCCTGGGAAATCAGGGCACATAATAAGAGCATTGTTCTGTGCGTGGTTGCAATGCCCACCAGCTTCCCCTGGGTGTAGGTTAATGAGTGAAGCCCTAAATGGAACAACAGAGAGAATATTGGACTTGAATACTTCTTTTATCCAAGGGAGGAATTCATATTGTGGCCCAGACACATTTACCACACTGCAAACCTTTGATTCAGCTCCTTTTTGTAAGTTTTGTTTGCAGTTTTCAGTGGATGTAACCAAGGTTCATCCCCTGTCTGCTGTTCCACTAGTTAATGATGTAGTAGTGGAGGGAATAAGTTGAGTCCACATTTTTCCTTTATTCATCTTTTTACTTTGCTATTCCTCATTTTCCAAGGCATGATGTGCATAACACGGTAGTTGATGAAAGGAGAGAAAAAATACCAGCCAGCAGGTTTTATTTATGGATTCACTGATTTTTTTTTTGTTTTTTGACCAGGCCTAGCTCTGGGCATTCTGGCCACCAGTGAATTTATTCCACACTCTCTAAAATGATGACATACACCCAGCTTTGTTGGGTGGGTGGGGAGGGGGGCTGTTTACTATGAGGCGGTAAGCTTCCCCATGCAGTTGTTTGGTCTGACCTCTCCTCCCGTCAGTGACATACCATTAACTACTACACATGCTTCTCTGTGCACCTACCTTCCCTCGTCAGCGCAAGCAATATATTTTGTTTGTCTTTTTCAAAGGTGGCACTGCTTGGCTCCTCTGCTTACCATACAGAATGTTAATGGGCCTTACAGATGTCCTTCAAAAGGATGAGGAGAATGCAGTTTATTTTGTAGTCATGTCACATTACTGTCCTTTCAGATCTGATGTTAGCTGCTGACAGTTGCAATTATGTGTAAAATAACATGCTGTTCTTTTCTGGTCAAAGCAGGGTGCCTTCGCCCAAGAATGGCCGGAGGGATGACTCTTCTGCGCTGCCGCATTTAATGGAGATAGTGGAGTGTGTCAGTGTGCTGGCAAAATGATAGTGACTGCAAGTTTCATTTTTTTTGTCTTTTTTTTTTTTAATCATGTTGTGACACCTATGTAGTTTTTCTCTCACTCCCCCTCTTATTCTTCTCTGGATGCTGCCTCGCTGTGTCAGAAGAGGGCTGGAAGCTCATCTGACACTCAAGCTGAGATTTAATGTAAAAGTGTAATAAGAGCTTTGAAGAGAGCCAGCCCCCCCCCCCCTCGCCCTCCCTCCAAAATGCCTTCCCTTCAGGATTCACTGTTTTTGGAGAGTATTGTTATGGGTCATTGAGGCACCGGTGCTTCTCTCCGGTGAGAGTGGCGTTCAACTTATTGGCCTGTCGTCCTTGGTGATGATGGAGCCCATATTTTACTGGAGCTGCGCTCTAAGTGAAAGTGAGAGGTGTTCCTGCAAAATGGGAGATGGAGGGGGTGCGGGGTCACTGTGATGGCCCTGTTATTCCCAGCTGCCCATTTCAACTTTGATATGAGTGTTTGGGTTCCCAAGGTATCAAGGAGAGCAAAATGATTTTTCTGTACCCAGACACAAAATGTGTTTCCCTCATGCCTTCAGTCTCAAATCCAAATCGCGCCGTGAATAAAACATTTCGTACAGTATCGCTACGGCTGATGTTTGCAGCAAACTGAACAATGACAGACAGCTGCAGTGTTGTGTTTAAGGAACTGTCTTTGTTTTTATCCTGGTTATATGCATCTATACAGGGGAGAATGCAGCAAAATACAGTCAATGCTTGATAACGTGTAGTTGGAGATGCATCTTCCACTGCTGTCCAAATCAGTTTAGCAAATTCTTGCAGAAAACAAGGCACATCCGAGCCCGCTACACAAGATGCTGTCATTTTTCTTGTACTTCCAACTGTTCTTGATCTTGCTTTAATTTCAATGCCTCGCCAGAGTTGATAGAGTAAGCCTTTTTAATGCTTTAAACCTTTGTGATTAATGCATGATTACAGCAGACAAATGAATGTCAGCGCTGCTTTTATTTTTGCAGGCCTTCTGCATTTTCCAACCTAGATTTAGTGTTCACATTTAAAACTGTAGACAGAAATTAATGGGTTGGGCTATCTTTTAATTAGTTTTTTTGCGCTCCACTGTTGCTAAAAACACTGGCAAGACAGAAGGGTCAAGGTCAGAACAAATTAATTACATTTTCATATCAAGACAGGGAGGAAAACAGTTTGTGAAATGCACTGGTTATAAGAATTCTGGTGGGTTAA
>JAVDPK010000694.1:0-36882 GCA_034780415.1 Cichlasoma orientale
AACTCTTAATTAGATAAGCAGAAGAAAATGGATGGATGGATGGATGGATGGATGGATGGATGGATGGATGGATGGATATTTTTCTAATGTAAACATGTAAACTATACTGTAGCCATCCTATCAGCATGGCTCTGTGGATGTCCATCAGGTATAAATTATTAAATTTTTTTTCTGTTAGATGGATTGCTGTCCCATCTTATACACATTCATGTCCATTTATGTAGAATCGCTTTGGTGAATCCGTGCTTTTTATTTAACATCGCCAACTGAAATGTTATGTATGCCCTTTGCCTAATTTGATTCCCACATAACCTATACTTTGTGTTTAGTGCTAATTAGCAAGTGCTAATACGCTACCAGCCAATTCGCTGTGTCTCAAATCACTTACTTCACACTCAGACTTGTTATTTTCAGCTGTATAAATGCATTTACACTTTCAAATGTAGCTACATGAAGTTTACTAAAAGTATCCATTACGGTTAACTTTTGCACGTTTCATCCTCAGTGCTGCCATCTTGCCTGTGTAGCAGAAGGAGAGGGGCCACGAACTCATTTTGACCAAAGAGGAGGTGGATACCTCATCAGAGCTGAGCGCGCCAGTACAAACTTGCTAGCTAACAGCAGAAATTTTAGTTTTTTGTCTGTTTGTTTGTTGTTTTTTGTTTTAGATATTCATTTGTTTTGGTGCCGTTACACTAGGCCTGTATGCAACATCAATAACCCCAAAAAAATTCACTCACTGTACAAGTAAGTAGTAGTGTACATAATGTACTACATGTAAGTGTACTGAAGGATACAGTGAGTGGTTTCATTGTTAGAATCTTAAGCATTTACATACACAGAGGCTCAAACTTGATTCATACCTTATTCATACCCAAAGAGATTTCTTACCCACCGATGAATAAGAAAAGTATTTAACCTTAAAAAGAAATCTCCTACATTTTTTTTCCACAAAGAAATGATTTGACAGATTCTGTAAAAAAAAAAAAAGTTAAAATAAAACAGTCTGTGTTGCTCTTGTGGCCTATGATCCTCACTTTGATCCCCCTCTATAAGAGAGTATCAGAGCGTTGCAGAAATAAATCAAAACAAATGAACACAATGGGAACATGTCAACAAACATGATTCTTCATCTGAGCCCGCCGGTCACTCTGGAGCCTGTGTGGCTTTGTTGGATGATGACCTCTGACTGTCACGCTGAAGGAGAAACCCCAAACAAACCAACAGAAGAAGGCCACAAAGAAACTCTCAAATCCTCAGTGTACCTCCCAAGTTCATAAACACCAGCAGCCAGTCGACCCGGACGCAGCCTCTTATTCCCAAAAGTAAGTGACTTCCACAAACGAGCAGCTGTATTTTCTATTGTTATCTTGTGTTGTGGCTACGTATCTCAACACTATTAAAGTGGAATCACCTTAACCCAGTTGGACCTGCTTTTGTCATAGCTGAGGGGTTTTCTACAAGAATGATTGGTGGGGTTTTGTATACACTCACGCTCGACTGGTCACATTATCTTTGCTTCACGTGTTCCCCTACGAGTTTGTTCAGGGTCTGTAACAAAGAAAGTGGCTTATTATCACCCACTGGAGGAGTTGTCTGCACATGTACAATTCAGTAATTGCTGCCGCTTAACAAGCAGACTGAATTGGACTTGACATTGAGCCATTATTAGGAAATGAAATGCTGTTTTTCCAATTATGGGAGTTTGGCAGGGCCCAGTGACTCTCCCCTGTAAGGATTATGAAAAGAGAGTTACATTCACAGAGAGGCAGCGTGACATCGGAGACATGATTTTCACTGTAAGCAACACAACCAGCTGAAATTTATGAATGAAAGTCGAGTTTGGGATCCACTGGCATTAGTGCTTCATGTGGTGGGCATTTTTTTTGGCTACCACTCAATGAATGAATGTGGCTCCACCATAAATTACAGCATTACTAGAATGTTTGTATGGCAAGATGTGCTAACATTTCAAAAGCACTCACCTGTTGCAGGGATCAGTTGTTGCTCCTGTCATAAGGAAACAAATAAAAAAGGTCAGACTTTGACCTTTCTCATTGACTATAAATTAAACTGAAAGAGGCTTAGCAAGCAGCAAACTTCCCCTTGATTGTGTCTTTGACTTCTAAATCCTCTCAGCTTATTGTACCATTAAAAAAAACAAGAGGTGAAAGTAGTTATTAATAAAATATTTTATTATTTTCTATCTCATTAACTATTTAAAATCATTCAAACAAAAGTACGCCCACTGCCAATTCTAAGGATTTACATAGGGACATAATTTTAAAAATTATCTAATTTTTAGAAGGTTCTAAAATTATTCAACTATAACCTGACATATTACACTGTCAACTAAAACTAAGACAAAGTGCAGAAGCAGCATGTGAAACACCACATAGACCCCATGATTCAGTAGCTTGTAGAACCACCTTTAAGAGCAATAACTTCAAGTCATCAAGTCACATCACTGTGGAGGATGGCCCACTCTTCTTCACGGCATTACACCAGTTCATTGAGGTTTCACTGGCATTCAAAAGAATTTCAGTCAGGTTCAGGTCTAGACTTTGAATGGCCCATTGCAAAACTTTGATTCTTTTCTCTGTTGTAGATTTACTGCTGTGCTTGAGATCACTGTCCTGTTGCATGAGCCAATTTCAACCAAACTGCCAGATGGCCTCACATTTGACTCTAGAATACTTTGGTATACAGAGGAGTGCATGGTTGAATCAGTGATTGGAAGGACTTTCCACTGAGGTTCACAGTTGGTGTGAGGTGTTTGTGCTAATATGCTGTGTTTGTTTTTCTCCAAAAAGTGGTGCTGTGCATTATGGCCAAACATCTCCACTTTGGTCTTGTCTGTCCAAAGGACGCTGTTGCAGAAGTCTTGTAGTTTGTTCAGATGCAACTTTGCAAATCTAAGTCGTGCTGCGATTTTCTTTTTAGTGAGAAAAGGCTTTCTCCTGGCAACCCTTTCAAACAAGTCACACTTGTTCAGTCTTTTTCTAATTGTGCTGTCATGAGCGCTAACATGTAACATGCTAACTCAGGCCTGTAGAGTCTGAGATTTTGGGTTTCTCTGAGCATTGCACGGTCTGACCTCGGGGTGAATTTGCTGGGACATCCACTCCTGGGAATATTGTGGTATTATGTTAACACACACCTGAATGCTCCAGACCGGCAAACTGCCAAAACTTCAGCTTTTATGGAGGTGCTTACACTTGCTGATGATCTGGTAATCAAGTACCAGCACCTGACTCTCTTAATTCCTATTATAGCAGCAAGGGTGTACTTCGTTTTTCACACACCGTTTCTGCATTTTGATTTCGTTTTTGTTAAATAAATAAAAAACAATGTAATGTGGCATGTTTTCATTTCACATTGTTTACCTAATTTTAAGACCTGCTAAATTTTAAGACCAGATTATTATTATTTTCTGATACATAGAACCTTAGAATTTAAAGAGGGTGTACTTTCTTTTTACTATGACTATATGTTAATAAAAGGCAGCTGGTGGATGGCATTTCCCTTTTTTTTTTTTTCTTTTTTTTTTTGTAACTTCTAAGCCTCCAAAACCTTTTTTAAAATTATTTACAAAAAAATGTTAAACCCACAAATGCACCAGTCAATCATGAAGTTAACATTAACATATATTGTGATTTATGCATCTCTGTCTCAATCTTTACATTTTTGAGAGACTGTTTTGAAAAGTGCTACATGAATAAAGTTTGTCTGCTTACTATTTTAATAAACATTTTCACAAATGACAGCACTCTGTCTGAAGTGCTGGGCAGTTGTCAGTCTTATACTAAAATGAGTTAATGAGAGTATTAAATGAAAGTGCCCCCTGCTTCAGTGCTGGCCCCTGGTGACACTGTATCCACATGGTGAACTAAGCATTCATAAATCGTCATAGTTAACAAACTGGTCTCGAGGTGGGACATAAGCGTATTAAAAGTCCTCTGAGAAAAGAGAGCAGGTTCACTGAACTGAAATGAGGCGTTACTTACCTACTTGCCAGCAACATGATGCTAACACAGCATGGCAGCTCAGGGCGGCTCTTTGCTACTTTCTCAGCCTTACCAAGTAATTGGTGACCTGGCACCCCACCTGACATGGAAGGCTCAAGAAAGCAGGCCCAGAAAAGCAAACAGGTTCAGTTCTGCATGGGATTGTCTTGCGTGGGATTGAAGAACAGGATTTTGTACATTTTGCAGAAGCAATTTACAGAGCCAAGAAAATCTATCTTGAAAATATCCAAAGTTTCTAATATTACATTCTCATGTTGTCATGTCAGCTGCTTAGATTGTGACTTGTAATTTCCAAGCATAATATTAATATGCACACACTGCAGAAAGTTACAATGACATTTGGTTTAATTAAAACAACAATACAAAAAGAAAATGAAAAAAACTGAAACCTCAGCCTGAGAAATGAGTCACCTCATCCATGAAATTAGACAGAAAAGTGGAAAATAAAGAGCAAAAATGAGAAGTATCTATAACACTGTCTCTACTTTTTGTGTTTATCCAACTATTGGTACAGCATATGGGGAAAGGTACTAGGCTACCTACAGGAGCTGCTCCTCCATGGAACCCAGGACATGAAGCTCCCAGCGCACAGTTTTTGTCCTGATGTTAATGCCAGAGGAGGTTTGGAACTCTGCAGTTACTGAGTCAGCAACGTGTTGGCGACTTTTACACACTCATCACTTGTCGACTCCGGTCTGTAACTTTACAATAACTTTACATGCAGCTTCATGGCTGAGTTGCTGTGGTTCCTAAATGCTTCCACTTTGCAGCAATCCCACTTACAGCTGACGGTGGAATATAGGAGAGAAGACATTTCACAAACTGAATTGTGACTTGTTGCAGTGGTGACATCCTGATACAGTATGACGCCCAAATTCAATGAACTCTTTAGAACAACCCATTCTTTCAGAGGTGTTTTATATACCAGCGGCAGCGGGACTGAAAACACCTGAATTCAAAGATTAAGAAGTGTGGCTCAATACTTTTGTCTACTAGTTATACTAGTTAGTATTTTTCTTAATCTACATCATGCCTTGTTGTACACAAGGTCCAATAATGGGCATATTCCTTAGGCCCATCTATCCCTGGGATATCGTCATGTATGCTACACTGTCAGTTATTGTACTTAAAATGTCACACAATGTCAAATTCCCACTCAGACCTCTTAAAACGTTACATGCAGTGTTCTGTAGGGCTACTTTAGCTCAGCCAAGCTTGAAAGTTCACTCTTGACCTTGTCAACCTAAGAGCCACTTATTAGATTCTGCAGCTCTCAGTCTAATACAACCAGTTGTCACAGTTAAGTGATTGCATGGGTCACATGATAACACACTGACCATCTTCGCCACAACTGAACAACTGAAGACCACAAGACTTAGCTTAAAGCTGCTGAAACAGGGAGTGAACCCTGTCACGAGAAGTTTGCAGCTTCAGTGGCTCCTCAGATTTATGGCGTGTCAGCGTGGCAGTTTCATATGTTTGCTTGGCAAAACCAAGGCCCGCATATTGTGGTGAATGAGCAACATGTGCTTGTGTTGGAGATAATCCTGAAAAAGTCAGACATTTAAAAAGCCTTTATCATCAACTGGCTGATGCATATTCAGGAATGACAAAAATGAGCATGTTTTTTAGTCCTGGAGTGAGGACAGGACCCCCCCGTCCCCCCACCCCAAACCCTAAGTAGAATAAGTTATGGATGACTGCAGCTGGATCACAGCATATCAGGACCACTGCTCTTATGTGTATCCATGAATATATATGGTGGTATAAAGTTAAGAAAAACAATCAGGTCTTAAAATCCATTTAATGCCAACCCCAAATGCCCCCCCAACCCCCCAACCCCGACCCTGAATTGGATAAGCAGAAGAAAATGAATGGATGGATGGATGCTTGCATTTTCCTGACAAAGCTGTATGGTACTGTTCAACTCAGCAGCCATTTGCACAGATGTGGTTGCAGTTACCTTTGCAACATCCCTGAAAGAATACTATTAGAGGCTGTGACAATTCCCAGGCACCACAATGCCACTACAGTACACAATGAAATCCAGTATTTGTAGCATCCTGCATGTACCTGCAGGCATTCTGATGCCCTCTGACAGTGTGCTGAAAGCCCTGCACACAGGGTTATGTGATCCTGGGAGTGTGTAGAGTATTTTCCTATTCTCCTGTAGATGGAGGTCTCTGTTGTTTGGCTGACCGAGTTTGGTGCCAAATCATGTGTTTGTGTTTTATAAATCCCCTGAGAAGCCTGGTATTTTTTTTTTTTTCACTGACTTGTCATGGGTCAAGTAGTTCTCTAAGCAGACTTTTCACTATGATTTTATAATACTATTCCTTGACCTTTATCTGGGGGTAATTTGCTTTTCCCATGCTTCTTTCATGACCTTTCAGAAAAATTTCTTAAGAGCTGTTTTGTTTATAGGATTTGGGACTTCACTGGACCCCAGGGCTGCCAGTGCGAATGCACGTTTGACTCTGTTTTGTGCTACTTTTCATTTACGGGCTCCAGTGTCCATTTGGTGCTTTTCTCCGTGAACCGCTGTTGTTGTGGATGATTTTTCTTTAACGATGACAGATTTCTTTCTTTATCTTCTTTTTTCTTCATTTTTATTGCTAATGTTAATTATCTGTTGAGCATATGGCAACCCTCTTCCACATCTTCTTGCTTATTCTTCCTTTACTGTTTGTATACAAGTAGGCATAATATACTTTATTGTCTGCCACTGTTTATGGACTCAAACATAAATTAGGTCTAATTAGGTGTAAGGAAGAGCAGACTGATTACCCTGCTTTCAGTTGTAAATAAACTATAGACGAGGTTAGGATCCCTCCAAGAAGCTTGTTTTATTTTCTGTGGGAAAAGCAGATGATTTAACTCCATCAAATTCTAACAGTTATTGAGGAGTGAAGGTTAGTCACTCTTTGTGGAACTACACACAGGTCACTGTGGCACAGTATGTCACACATGGAGGGGTTTTAAGTTAAAAATGCATTTTAGGAGTAATATACGGTGGCCACCGTAATAATACAGTAAGACTAGCTTTAAAAATTAATAACAGTTGACAACTACTGTGCGGCACTGTACACGAGGATACGTTCAGAATCCTGGACAGGTGAGACTTGTGTTTAATATAAAGTGAGTAAACTGTTTTACAGCCTACTTTCCTTTTATAAAGGATTAAATAACAAATTCTTCCTTTGGCTCACTAATGATAGCAATGACTGCAAAACTATTAACTCTGAATGACATTTCTATTTACACTAATTTTAAAAACTGCACACTATGTGAAGGAGTAACCAGAGTCCACAGTTCAGAGCAACTTGGGCCAGATGTTGGTTTAGCTTGCCCCCTAGTGGCCATCAGAAACCGTGAAGCAAGACGAAATGGCAAGCATGCAGGGGTCAGGGCTAAATATACCAATAGAAATAGTGCTAAAAAACTGCAAATCCTTTAACAGTTGTTTATTCAGTGATGGTCATTAGCTAAAGTTACGTCATTGTCCAGGCAAAAGCTTGTAAGGTGCTTACATTATAATTAAGGTTTGGTCTTTGGACAAGACCCAGAGCATGAAGGTAAAAGTGTGAAGCAGGAGTAGCAGCAGTAAAAAGTAACACATCCATGATAACTCTGTTTGCATAATGCATAAAAAGAGACTCATTTCTAGCTAATTTTATTAAAGCTCTAATACTGCTTCAGCAGCCAGGTGGGGGCAGGTATTCCAGGCAATGCAAAGTAATTCCACCACCGGGGCTTCTCTGCTCTCGCCTCTCGGTTCTGGCTCAAATCAGCCATCTGGATGTAGCGCTGGTACAGGTTGTAAGGGTCAAATTGGTCATATGTGCCCATGGAAGGGATGGCGTCGTCCTCTTCCTGCGTGCCAGAGTCTAGAGGAGCTTTCTGCAACACAAAGTCCACCCGGCCTGCAGTCTTCATGCGTGAGGGCAGGTGGATTTTCTTCGTGGCTCTGGTGTAGCCCTGCGCAGAGGCGGAGACTATGTGGATGCCAGGGGTGAGGAGGCGCCAGTAGTCTCCATTTTCAGCTGGGGCAGGGGGGGGAAAGACTGAGTGTTTGGACTGGGTATAGTTGTAGAGAATCTCTACTCATGTTACATATCAAGATCTGCTTACACAACATGTGGAAACCCTGTCATACAAACTGCGGGAGTAGATGTTTGATACATGTAGACTTGTAGTATATTACTTAATTCAATAAGGATCTTAAATAACTTCAGCTGAAATAAGATAAGTCATATTTGTTTGATCTTCAGGTACACAATCTATATTTTAGGACAGATACCAATACCGATATTTGGTGATTTAAAAATCTGATACAGTATATCAGCCAATATTTTTTTCTTTCAAACACAGAAAAAATAAACTGATTTTCCTAAAATTTTTATCTTTAGTTATTTGAGTCCCTGCTCAGATAATATGACAACGCAGTTGAGATTTGTCAATTATTTAAAGTTCTGTGCTAGTGATACCTAATACCTTGGGGTACTTGATGCCGGAGTCTTGTCATTACAATATTATTAAGCTCTATTATGAGAACTTTGTTATAGAAAGTTGTACACTGGAGTAAAAAAATCTAAATGGCTCTTTTTGCCCAGCTTTCTATTCATTTATAATGAATATATTATATGTGTGATACTAAATGACTGAAATACTGAAAAAAATTCATGTTGACCATAAAGATCTCAGAAAATGAACTTAGAGACAAACATAATGTCTTACCTAAATTAATCTTTGGAAAATTGAATATTTTGTTAGCTGGTGATAGTTATTACCTGTTGTAATGTCATGCTGTATCCCCCTGACAGATAACCTGGCACCTTTTATACCATTTCCCTCTTCATCTTTTACAATGCCTTTGATACCACGATGAGCCTTAGGAACAAACAAAAAAGAATCATTTCATAGATCACACCTGACATTCAGTATACGGCAATGTACTGAAATGCCAGGCCAGCAAAAACCAAGAGATCTGCTAAAAGTCTTACCGCCTCCAAAAATGTGATCAAAGCTTCTTGGTTTTCATGCCAGGCAAAAGCCAGTTCCTCTTCGGGGGGAAATCGATCGCAGCCCACATTCACAGTCACCTCAAAACAGTTGGTGTGAAGATAGTTGAAGTCTTGCATTCCTGACCAGAGACAAAAAAAAGGCTGCTTTACCCAGAAATCCTTGTGAGATGCACACTCAGGTTTACCTCACAACTGGTCTTACAGCAGCCCCTAGTGGCTTCAGCAGACAACAAAACTTCCCTTCCAGAGTCAGAAATCTATTTGACTTTTCAGGACTTGTTTTTTTCCAACTCACCGCCTGCCAAGTTGGACCACTGAGCTCCATTAATGATCCCTTTCTGGCTGTGAGTACGAGACGCTCCACAGCGCGCATTTTCACTGGACATTGTTTCATGGGCGTTTGCATAAGTTGTTGCAAGAAGATTGAAAACCTGCCAAATAAAAACTGGTTAATTGTTTTTCTTCTTTTGTTCAGATGAGACAATCAACACTGATTGAAACCACATGCTCACAGGATTTTATGAAAGGCAATCACTGGAAATATCTGGAAAAGAAAACCAGGGTGGAAAAAAATCAGTCTGCTGATCTTAACAATGTTTTGCTCTATTTTTGCTGCCATCTGTTTTCTGTTGTTAGTTGTGATTCATTGCTTCCTATCTTGCCTCATAGACCAGTAAACAGGCGTGTCACCGCACTGTTTTATGGGTGCACACTGCAAATGTTCTTTAATATTACACCTTGCTGTGATTTGTTGCTCATGGTCCTGTTGTGATTGTAGTAGCTGTAGTTTACACCATCATAAGTCCTTCACTTTATAGCAGCCAGCTCATTTAAATATGATTTATATATATTTATGGTAGAAGAGTGTTTTCAGATATGACCAAAGAGTGGAGGAAAATAAACAACAGTGCATTTCCTAATGTCGTGCAGAGAAAAAGTTGTTAAGCGGATCCAAATGCAGGACACCACAGGGGTGCACAGGCATGGAATAAAAGAGAAATAAATTAATAAACTAACATCAAAATAACAGAAGGCATTGCAGGTAGACAGCAGGATAACCCAAAAGAACACCAAACTCCCAAAAAACAGAATGGGAACTTGAGCAAGAACACAAGGAGACTGGATTTTTCTGATTTCACTAATTTGTGCCTCCTCATCTGCTCTGCCCTCCTCCCTCTGATCCAAAAATCTGTCTCAGACTGAAGGATGTCATAATTCCAAAAACTGCACAAAGGATGCACAGGTGTATCCTTTCTGAGCTGTGATCAGACTTTCTGCCCTTTACAGTTTGCTTGTGTCATTTTAAAAATGGTATTTCTTGTCACACTGGGTCATATTGTGAATTTAAATATAAGCAGCAATAAATATAAAATATGCCGCAAGTACTGTTATACTTGAGATGATAAAATACAGTCATAGTTGGCTATTTTTCATGCAGTCGTGCCAAGTATCATATTTAATTGACATTGCTTAAAATGAGGCTCAGATTAGACGATGTCTCATTTTGTTAAATGCCCGTTGCCTCGACTCCATGTGACTCTTCCTCACTGCTGTGAAGTGCAGTGAGGAGTGCTGGGACCTCTACACTGGAGAAACCAAGCTGCCACTCCACAAACGCATGGCACAACATAGAAGAGCCACCTTGACAGGGCAAGACTCAGCTGTACATCTGCACCTAAAGGATAAAGTAGACTCTTTCAAGGATGCCAATGTTCACATTTTGGACGGGAAGACAGATGAGGAGTAAAAGAGGCCATCTATGTCCACTGTGAACGACCATCATTGAACAGAGGTGGTGGCTTACAACACCAGCTGTCAGCCACCTACAATGCAGTCTTGAGATCCCTTCCCAGGCGCCTCAACTCCCATTCACACCTTACTTCAGGTGATCTCCATAGGCCACTTCATACGGTGGGGAAAGTCTCACAGTGGTTTCACCTGAAACCCCTGATAATAATGACCCACACCTTTTTTCACCATTTGGTTAATGTGATGATGCATATGACTGATAGTGGGTCACTGGCCACCTCCAAGGGGACAACCGCCACTAGGGTTTTAATACCTGGGACTCTCCACCTTTTGGTTTTAGAACTGAAGAAGCCTCTTAGATGAGAGGTGAAACGTCTTCAAAAAACTTAAAGAAGTCCATTTGCCTTTTGAATTTGCTCTTGAGACTAACCCTAAGGGGTTCACTGGGGACCTGGTGGAAGTTGAGAGTTTATAAAAACACTTCAAATAACCCGAATTTCCTGGGTTACAGTCAAACATCTTATTCCTTTCCCAGCATCTTTCTAAACACACAAAAACACATATGATCACACATGTACTGATGACATTTCTGCTTACATTAAACATAATTAAGGCAAAGTTCATCTTTTCTGTTTGTTAACGTTTGTTAGTTTTTTTTATGGCTGCAAACTATTCTGCTACTCTATAAATCATGTTTCCCAAAGAACTCCTTTACCTTATCATCTGGCGTTGGGGAGAACATGTCACGTCCCAGCGGGTGTTTGGACAGATCATATGGGTAAGACACCACCAAGTCCCCATCATGGAAGTTAGCGGAGAGTACAAATGGGATGGAGCGGATCCACTTCATGACAGCGTAGGTCTCTGGTGCAACCTGGATTTCAGCATTAACACTTCTTATCGTCTTAACCGATTAGGTCAGTTCATTTCAAAGTGGCACAGAGATTCCGCAACAGTACTGCCAATTATTCCATAAAATAGGCATCATTCACTATATATGGATAAGGATTCATACTGTACCTTACCAAACCAGTAATAGTCTGGGATTGGCACGTGGTCTGTGCGGTAGCCCTTTTGTCTGCGTCTGTTGTAAACGATGGACGTCAGATCTGGGAAGTTTCTGTTCAGGTCGAGGTTCTGGGCGTTATTTCGGCCAATGTTCCAAGAATCGTATCTTTGATTCTGAGGATTAAGTATCAGTGCCTCAATAATATGTACTTTAGTCTGTGAAATCAGACTGCAACATTCCGTAAGGTGAGTATTTGGCGTTGCTCTCATTATTCAATCAATGTAAAGAGCTTATAACACAATTCACATTCTGTTTCACTGTAACAGGGAAGCATGTATTACTAAACAAATGTGGCTCAAACTGTACATCAATATATTTATTGCATGTAAGTGTAAATAATAACTCCGCCATTCCCTGGTCCCAAGCCCAGGATGTGAAAGGAGGAGGGTTGGGAATGGGGTGGCGATGCCATGCCTGGAAAAAGCGAGACCATAGAAATCGATGTAAAGTTTAAGACGTAATAAATATCTATGCCACCTGGGCGTCAGCCAGTTAAGCAAGGCCCACGCAACCAGCTGGGTCAAAAAATTGGCTGCTGGAAGAAAGCTAAAAATAACTGAAGAACTGTTAAAGATTGGAACATGGAATGATAGAACATTACGCACGGATGAAACTCTTGAAGTCTGAAATTAAACCCTACAACTATGACATTTAGGATCTTTGGCCATATCGTGAGAACGCCGAATGACTCATCAAAACTGTAGACACAGGCATGATGGATGACACCAGAAGACAAGGGAGACCAAGAAAACAGTAGTTGGATGACATTAAAGACAAATATCAACAGTTTGAAAACAGCAGCTGCAGACAGAGGAGCATGGAAAAGAACAGCGCAGAACCCATGGAAATTAAGTCAAATAAGTCAACTATAAAAATCTCACCTGTTCATCGTAGTTATTGTCACTGACTCCTGAGACAGCGATCTCATACCCATCAGGGTTCATGGAGGGCAGAATGTGGATGCGGGTGGTGTTGATTAGGGTCTGGATCCGCTCATTCCCCAACAAATACTCTGAGCACAAGTGCTGAGCCAAGTAGATGAGTAGCTGGCGGCCAAGGACTTCATTTCCATGCATGTTGCCAATATACTTTATCTCTGGCTCAACTACAGAGAGTCATGTTTAAGTTTTACCTACATCTGTAAGAAAAAAGAATGCAGACTTTATAGATACTGATGAACCTGACTTACGTAGTTCATGTTCTCCAGGATTATTAGAGAACTCAATCACAAGCAGCTCCCTGCCCTCCATACTGCGGCCTATGCTGTAGGTTCGGGCTATGTCGGAGCACTGTTCCTCAGTCTTCTTTAGGACACTGATCATCTGGGTGTTGGAATGATAAGTGAACTGCAATGTGTCAGGGGAGTCCGCAGTAAGATGAATTTCCATGGTGGCAGCAGCCTCGTCGTCCTCCTGAGCTGCAGAGACAAACATATAAAGCATAGTGTTAGTTCAGCTGCAGTCCCAGCATATAAGTTGATTTCATTGCCAACCCACATTAACTTTTAATCAGTGCCGGGTCTGTTGTCAGATCTGTTGCTCACCCCACAACCAGCTTTTCACATGTGCACGCAGAAGGGCAGTAAGGTCCCAGAACAGACACATACACCCAATATAAATTACCACAGTTGGTTATAACGACCCTCTTTTGATTAAAAAAAAATGCTATTAGATGTGACCAGTCACTGGTCACACCTCAGCTATCTCAAACAGAAATTCAATCCTTATTTGTGTAAGGCTCCCAGGGTATAAATATGCTGTTTATAGACTCTGAAATGCACAACAGAAAGCTAAAAGAAAAAAAGTTGGTATAACTTCAAATCTCTAATGAACTTGAAGTGTTTATTTCAACTGCCAAAAGAAAAAGAAAAAGAAAAACCTGCACAAGTCTGCACTCATTTCAGTATTCACACTTATTTCTGACACCAGCTGAGACCAGACCTAGAAAGGCTGTCAAACCTGTCATTTCTGGTTTAAAAAGCATGATTTGCACTGTGTGAAACTGTATTATATGACAGCTTGAGCAGCTACAGCTGCAGCACAGAGCTTCTGGCTACATTGTTAGCTCCACACAGTTTGTGTAAACACTCTCATGTTGCGGAGTAATAATTCCATATGGTACACGCACTCACACCTCTGACGCCCTTTCTTTTTCACTATTATGTCTGTGCTTAGGCACAATATAAAGGGTGGAAATCACAGGGTAACACGATACAATCCTATCGCAATAGTGTGTAACAGAAGAATAATAACAACCCTAGAACACCTGCATGTTGCATTGATAATGTATCTTATTATAAAGTAGAAAAGACTACTGTTACAATATTTTGTCTGACCCCAACACAGAGTATATATACAGCCTGGCCGATGTGATATTTTTAGACTGAAACTGATATTTAGTGATTTTAAAAAGCCGATGTATTGGCCGATATTTTTTCTTCTTGCAGACACGCAAAACACAGATTTCACTAACATTTTTTATCTGCAGTTATTTAAGATTCCTTACTGAGACTTACAGTGTGGTTTTAAAATGATCTTGTTTTATTAATGCTGTCTCTCTAGAGGATGCACCTCTCCAAGTCATTCATCTGTGGTGCTAAACCAAAAAAAACAAAAGCAACATCAACGCTCACAACATGGTCGAAGATTGTTACACCTGTCTGTACTTTTTAAAATTCTTATTTATCGAACATTATAAATTGTAACACAGATATATCAGCAAATAGCTAATATCAGCCATAGGCTCCAGACCCCCCATAACCCCCATAAGGATAAGCGGAAGAGAATGGATGAATGGATGCTCAATATGCTCAAACACAGTCAAACAAGAACGTGCAGCGTGCATTTTTGAGAAAATTCAATAAAAATCCACCAACTGGAATGCAGATTTCGACATTGCACAAAAAACACTGTTACACAGACGTGCTACAGCGTGTTTGACAGGAGCTGGATCACTGACTTGATGTGTGTCGTGTCGCAGGCGGTGCGAATATTGAACATTTCTGAAACTTTGTGGGATCTTTTATCAAATCTACATTCCCTCTGAATTTCTTGTTTGAATTTTGATAAATAAATCTTGTATTCTTCAACATGAAATCTATTTAAATTCGTTTGCCCAGGACATACAGTTACTCAGACAGTCACATCTCAAATGATGTCATTTTTTAGGACACCCTGGATTTATAAAGGTGCATTCAGGAGAACACTGTTCTTGCAGGCCTTCAGTCACTCCTGTGTATCTTCCTATCCAAATGTGATATGCAGTGGAAGAAGAACAGCTGGAGTTCATGTACTGGATATCAGTCTAACATGCTAGCAGACTGCGCTGCTTGATTATAAAACAATTATAAAGGCGCTACCTTTATACACTTCATTTCACGAGCTGACCTTTATGATCATGAACACGTTTTACAGTGCATAAATGTTAAAATGACTTAACTGCTCAAATTGGTTCCTTCTGTCTGTGCAGAAGTTGGTGCTCTTCACAAACTCATCTGGCTCACATATGGAGCTGCAGAAAGTGGTAGCACAATACATATTTGGATCTTAGGAAATTTGTATTTTTTTCTACTTCAAGACTTTTCAGATAGTTTTGGAAAATATTATCTAACAATGTGTGCCCTTCTGTGGTTCATTATCAGCTGTTTATAAAGCCGCCGCCAATGAAAATACCAGAAGATAACCACAGGATCGTGTTTTAGCAACAGTTTATGAGGGAAGTAAGGCGTTCCAGTTAGGCTATATCTTGAAGGGAGCCACATAAGCATGTCTGCAAACCAGATGCCTTCTTAAAACGTATTTAGAAGAAGAAGTGCACTAACGAAACTTTCACGACTATACTTTGCTTACTCTTTTTCAGGGGGAAAAAAGAAGTAAAGGCCAGTATTTAAGACATTTACAAGGTTATCAATAGCCACAGCCAAAAATAAGGTCAATTCAGGTCACAAAGGTCATCAGTAACGGTAGTATGCTGTAGTTACTGTATATCTCACCTCTGAGGCCCTCCAGCGGGTCATAGCATCCCTCCTGGTCACTGACAAAGAAGCGATCGCAGTCTAGGAAGTAGGGCCAAGCCATCTGTATCCTCTCGAACGTGTCGCTGCATCTCTTCTGCACGGCTTCACACGTGCTGCGGCACGGCTTCAGCACCTTCTCGTTCTCACAGCGTGGGGCCAACACCGAGCAGCCCAGCATGCGAATCTCTGGGTTACACTCTCCGCCCAGCAGAGATTCAGCCACACTGATGAGGAGGTACTCAGCACCTGCTTCAGCATCCAGACGAGTCTTGTGACCGAGGAGGTTTGGGAACATGGTCTGAGTGTAGGGCATGTCGTCGCAGTAGGACAGCATTAGATCTGTGCATTTTGCTGAGTGGGAAAATTCAACAATAAAGACAGATCAGGGATCAGCAGAAGCTTATAAAGTAACTTTAATTTTAAAGGATCGAGATGTGTATCTCCATCTGCTGCAGCATTTAATCATGAGCTTCACTGCGCCATCCTCAATCATCTAGTCCTAAATATTTCTATTATCTCTGGAAATTAGAATTTGAATATTTCATGCTGCCATCGATCATCTAAAAATAGTCAGTGATTTTATGGTTTGGGGGCCAAACTCCACTAAAACTACACCCACTATAGTTTATTATCTCATCCTGTTTGTTGTGAAAAACCGTCACTTAGCAGTCGCTTGACCTACCGGGGGAGGTGGGGGACTTTAGGCCCTGATTTTGTCCTGTGTTAGAGGCACAAAAGACTGACTGGTTATAGGGACTAAAGGCAAATTAACAAGTGTACATTCCAGAGTCGACTGGCTGCCAGAACATGAGGCAAGCAAGATGACAAACAGCCCATGCATGACGCTATTCTTCCTTTAAGCCCATGGGTACTTACGTTTTTCTTCCACTATTGGCCTGCACAGTCCTGCAAGACACATCAGTATGCCATTAGCTGACACTGAGTAGACACTAGATGGCAGGGTGGTTTTTGTAAATGCCACAGTGTGGCCTACAAAACACTCTGCTTGCTTCAGCAGCTCTCTATAAAGCCTGCCGGTCTACAAAGTATCATTAAGTCCCCGGAGGATCACATGCTCCAGGACTATAAATCATATTTATTAAAGTTGCTTCCATCTAGAATATTAACACCATCTGTCAAACTATCTGCCAGTATTCAATTCGGTTCACTCGTCCTGTAGCTTTAAGTTTTTTAAAAGTTACATACAAGCATTTATCATAAGTTTAATTACATAAAAGTGAGCTTCTGGATCAAGAATAGTCCACAGCCTGCACATGAAAAGATGCCCCGTCCAATTTGCGCAGCAGGTCCAGATGCGCGCATCAGCAGAAAGTATGTAATCACATAAAGAGGAAAAAGTTTACCTCGGAATTTTGGGTCGCATCGTGGAGGCGCACAAGACGCGAGAACCAACAACTGCAGCAGGATCAGCAGCATGCTGTTCGTTTTTCGACACTTATGTTCCATTTCGATGTGGCACCTCACACACTGAGCCAGAGGGTGTGTGCGTTACAGTGTCCCGAGTCTGCAAAAGTTTCCTCCGAACAACTTTGTAAGCGACTTTATTCCAAGCATTACGGTAGCCTATCAGGTTACAGAGAAAATGGCTCTCAAGTAAAACGGGGATAAAGTGCAAGAAAATATGGTGCAACTTTGCGGTCATTTTTTGCTGCGTCTTCGTTATTTTTTCCGTTTAGCTGACAGCTGTTTCATGGGCCTACTGACCCATCAGGTTTTAACTCTAAACTCTAAAAGTGGCTCCATAGATTTAGGATAATAACGATATTTTTCATGATAACATATTAAATTATAATGTGAGCTTGCTTATGGTAATAAACTGACAGATTATTACCTCATTCTATATCCCCCCCTTCCAGTGTGGAGCTTTGCAGTAAGTTTAAGCACATTATATTTATTATATGTATCTATTATGACCATCTAAAACCGTCTATTCCACAAAAACTCTGCCAAACCAGTGAGCTGCCCAGCATTAGACTGCAGACAGAGTAAGAGGCCATTGGGAGCAAATGGGAGGCAAAAACAACTGTTTAAATACAGGACCTCAACAAACTTGAGTCCAAATAAATTATAATGCTGCTTTGTAGCTGTGTGAGTAAGCCACAATTATAACTTCCAAAATAATAATAATAATCATATTAATAATATTGAAGCCATCAGAAGATGGGTACACTGTGGTCATGATGGACATGGTCAGCAACAGTACCCAGGCTGAATTGTAGCCTCGGTTTCCTGTGCTTAGCTGACAGGAGTGGCACCCACTCTGGTCTTCTGCTGCTGTGGCCCATCTGCTTCAAGGTTCAACATGTTGTGTGTTCAGAGATGCTCTTCTGGATGCTTTGCTTTTAATGACTGATCATTTGAGTTATTGTTGCCTTCCTATTAGTTCAAAGCAGTCTGACCTCTGACCTCTAACATCAACAAGGCATTTTCACCGTCGCTCACTGGATATTTTCTCTTTTCCTGACCATCCTCTGTAAACCGTAGAGATGGCTGTGTGTGAAAATCCCAGCAGATCAGCAGTTTCTAAAATACTCAGACCAGCTCGTCTGGCACCAGCGACCATGCCACATTCAAAGTCTCTTAAAATCACCTTTCTTCCTCATTCTGATGCTCAGTTTGAATTTCAGCAGGTCGTCTTGACCATGTCTACATGTGTAAATGCACTGAGTTACTGCCATGTGATTGGCTGATTACATATTTGTAGTAACAAGCAGTTAAACATGTGTACCTAACAAAGTGGCCAGTGAGTGTATATAACACACCTGATGTAGTATCCTAATGTTTAATATGTAGCTGTACAGCTGGCAATTGCTTACAGTGGCTGACATCTTTTGGCCTAATGCTATCTATAACTGTTATTACTCTGGCCTTCTCTCTTTGGTGTCAGTTTTGCTTTTCTTTTTAACAAATTACCTTCATTAGTGCTTGATGTTCGCACTGATAGGGCTACATGTAGTTTGTCATTAAGCTTTATTAGACTTTACTGAATCAAAAAATGGAGCAGGTGACTTTGCATAAAGCATTGCCCCAGAGGGACATTTTTCTCAAATAACCATGACTTTATTTTATTTTTTATTTTTTTTGCTATACTGCTCACCTCTCTAAATAAAGTGGCTAACCTCCTGAGTCCAACTCAGGAGGTTGGAGCAACTGGCTGTGATCAATAACATTCCCAGCTTAAAATCCACCTTATAGAACAATGATTCTCAAAGTTATAATAATGCAAAACCTGAGACTTAATTTGCTTCTAGTCAATCGAGGTGGATGCCACCTGACGTAATTCAAACTACACATTAGTTTAGCAGCCTTACAGGGCTGTGCAGGTAGTTTAATCACACACAAAAACTACAGAAACCCCAGAGATTGTTAGGCAAAGAAAATGTTATTGGTAAATAATATTTAGAAGGTGAGCTGTTTTTCTTATTGAATTAATTTTCAGGTCCTTTCTTCTTGAAGCTAAGCAGAGCTAAATTAGCATAACTGGAAGCCTGGTTATTCATCATGCCGGCAGGTGGAGGATGGTGTAAAGTAAAAATACTACTACATCCTTCAACTAAACCAAGAATATTGATTAGATCCTTAACACGATCATGTATTATGCAAATTACTGCATGCCCCAGAAACCGAATGGAAAAGGAGCCTCATGGGAGACGTGACCCTCCATGGAAAACATGCATGTACTTGTAAAGCGTGATTTTGATCGTGTCTCTGTGGGGAAAAAATGCTGGAGAAAAAAGGTGTGGATCCATGACAAAGTGCTTAGAACCATTTCAACTGCTTGTTTATTTGTTCATAAATAAGCAGTTGAAATGGTTCTAAGCACAGCTAAAAGTCAAACATGTAGATTTAAAATCAGTGTTCTTTGTAAACATATCTGTGCATGAAGCTGTAGATTGGAACAGTCAAACTAATCTTCTTCTTTTGGCTGCTCCTTTTAAGGGTCGCCATAATGGATCATCTGCTGCCATCTCATTCTTTCCCTAGCATCCTCCTCCGTCACAACAACTCTCTCCTCCTCCACTATGAATCTTCTCTGTGGTCTTCCTCTTTTCCTCCTGCCTGGCAGCTCCATCTTCAACATCCTTTGTCCTCTGCACAAACCAGCTCAGCCTTTCCTCTCGAACTTTGTCTCCAAACTGCTCAGCCTGAGCTGTCCCTCTGATGTTAATCCTGTCCGTTCCGGTCACTCCCAATGAAAATCTGAGCATCTTCAGCTCTGCCACCTGTCTTTTTGTCAGTGCCACCATCTCCAAACCACACATCATAGCAGGTCTCACTACCATCTCGTAAACCTTCCTCTTCACTCTTGTCGCTGTCCTTCTGTCACCCCTGACACTCGTCTCCACCCACTCCACCCTGCCCTGCACTCTTCTTCGCCTCTCTTGTTCACTGTCTGTTGCTTTGCACGGTCGACCTCAGCTATTTTAACTCATCTACCTTTACTATCTCTACTCCTTGCAGCTTCATTGTTGCACCTGTCTCCCTCTCATTCACACACATGCATTCTGTTTTGCTTCTAATGACTTTCAATCCTCTTCTCTCCAGAGCATACCTCCACTCCTCCAGGCACTCTTCCACCTGCTCCCAACTCTCGCCACAGATCACAGTGTCGTCTGCAAACATCATAGTCCACAGAGACTCCTGCCTGGCCTCATCCGTCACCCTGTCCATCACCATCGGAAATAAAGAAGGGGCTCAGAGCCGATCACTGATGTAATCCCATCCCCACCTTGAACCCATCAGTCACTCCTGCTTCACACCTCACCACTGTCTCACTCTCCTCACCTCATGCATGCCCTGCACCACCCTCACATCCTTCTCTGCCACTCCTGACTTCCTCATGTAGTACCTCAGCTCCTCTCAGCACCCTATCATATTCTTTCTCTAGATCCACAAAGACACAGTGCAGCTCCTTTTGACCTTCTCTGTCCTTCTCCATCAACACTCTACAAAAATAATAGAAAACAAGCTGCTTAAATGAAACAAGACTCTTCCCGTCTTTTTACTCAGTTTACCTTGGATTTTCTTTTTTTATTACAAGGTTATGATTTCATCTACCTCATCAGCAGATCAGTCCTGTAAGTAATCTTTAAGTGGACTGAAGTGTGGAAGGAGGTCAAGGTATTTACAGCTGATGCAGACAATGCAACTTCCTTCTGAGGTAAACTATCTTTAAATTCTCCTCAGGCTGCACTTGAGTGTGAGAGGAGTCATATATAAATAGCCATGTAGAAAGTATATTTTCAAGAGAGGCCTGATATTCTGTCAGCACGCTCAGTCGATTCAGTGCTTTTAAACTCGAGCAGCTGTGACACATATTGTGCCATGCATACATTTTCCATTTGAGCAGTTTTAATTACCAGTTTCTCCTTTATCAGGTTCTGGTGATTGGGGTTAATTAAGAGGTGCTAAAATAGCCAAGCTCTGGCTTCTGCACAAGTCTGAGCTGCTTTTAGCAGTGACTGCTTGGATTCAGAGGTGCCGGTGGTTGAACGAGCCACCAAAAATGGAGATTTCTAATTTTAATGCTGCCAGTAATCAGTGCTGATCTGCGTCCACGCATCTGATTAAAAGAGAGTCATTACCGAGTTTGAATATATTAGTTGACGAAGATGAACTTTGATCTCTTTAATTACACTTGCCAATATTGCAACAGACGTTGTCCATGTGACACTGCAGTCATTTTTTTGTGCTGCATGTTTTCCTCTCTATAGTCAGTACTGTGGGGCGGAAACAGGTGTGAACCGAAAAAGCTTTTTTTAACTCAGAGAATAACTTAGAATGCTGCCTTTTCAAATGTCTCTATTACAACTTTATTTATTTAACATACTAAAATCTGAATATAATGATATAGTGATTCCAAATTTAAATAAAACACTTAATTTTTGTCTTTTGGTGTCCAAGGCTGTCGCGTCTACAGGCTGAATTTAGCTTAAAAACTCACAAATTTAATCCTGAAATATGACGTAATATATCAAGGGCATTCATGTACATTCAGCAACATTACAGTGGAAATATTCATATTTGTATTTTATAATTGACAGCTTTTATTATTGCACATATTCCACTAATAGCTCATCACACTGCCAAAGAACAGCAAGTGGCTCACAGGAGGAAAAATACATGTGAGTAAAATACATCCAAATAAACAGACTTTTTTTTTAGTAATAATAATAATAATAAAGCAGCTATTCTGGTTAAAGTATTGAACAGCTGGAAAAGTCACATATTTAAATCTGGCACAAACACAGAACAGTGTGTTTTAAAGCACTTTGAAAACACTCCTATGCTACATCACGTTGCTCCTCATTTATCTAGACCAAAAAGTTGTTCTGTACAGTGCAAAGTATGTAATAACATTATGTAAATATCCATAGAAACATCTTCTCCCATCAGCTGGCAAAACAACGCACAATTGTACAAATGCATTTCAGTTAAAAGTGGGCGATCGGGTACATTCAGTTAAAAACTCTCACTTAGAAGGATGAATCTGGTAATATGCAGTATTTTCTTGTGTTGCCAACAAACATACAAACATTTTTAAAGTGTTTTTCATCCTCTTCATTAACTCTCCAACCCTTAAATTAACCCACAGCTTATGTGTATTTGTAAACTGTAAACTGTTATGCACTGCGTAATCTTATTTCCACAGCTTTCTTTAAGCCAAGCGGGTGGAAAATGTTCAAAACAAACCCATTTAGTTGTTGATTTTAATGCACTGTGCGGTGGCCATTTCAATGTAAAATTAAAAAAAAAAAAATTGTGAAACAATATTTAGTTTTCCTGATAGAAGTACTCAGCTGAGGAAGTTTCATGGTCTCGTCCACAGAATAAAATCAAAATTATAAATTTGGCTTTGTCCAGTGTTTACATTTCTCTTCTAAGAGTTTGCAGTTTGGTGCATATTTAATTAGATAATGACTCAACTGCATAATAACATAATCTGGGAGGTTTCATGGTGAAAGAATTTTTTATCCTCTTTCTACTCTCTCATAAAAACTACAATATAGTGGATGGGGTTTTTTTTATTCAACTGAAAAAAGGTAAACGTTCATATATTGAGTGTGTAAAGTGACATATTTCTGACCTCTTTTGGTGTAATTTTGGTCATTGTAGCTCGTGAAACTCTAAATCTAGCACGCAGCGATGACCACAGCCTTGAGAGGGTTACCAAGAAAACTCCACTCAAGAATGGGGAGTTTTCACAAGTTGAGAGGACTGAGGCTGGTGTCAGTGCATCAAGAGCCAACACGCACAGACGTCTTCAGGAAAGGAGACACAACTTTCGGATTCCTAACATCAAGCCACTCCTGAACCAAAGACAGTGTCAGAAGTGTCCTACCTGAGCTGAGGAGAACAAGAAGACTGGAGCTCAGTGGGACAAAGTCCTCTTTTCAGATGAAAGTAAATTTTGGATTTTATTTGGAAATCAAGGTCCTAGAGCGGAGAATCCAAGATGTTTGAAGTCTGCTGTGAAGCTTCCACAGTCTGTGATGATCTGCAGTGTCATGTTGTCCGCTGGTGTTGGTTGTTGGTCCACTGGCAACATCACAAGTCAACGCAGCATCTACCAGGAGCTTTCAGACTGCTTTCATCTGCTGACAAGCTTTATGGAGATCCTGATTTCTTTTTTCCAGCAGGACTTAGCACCTGGCAACAGTGCCAAAACTGCTCCTAAATGACCACATTATTATAGTGCTTGATTGACCAACCAACTCACCTGACCTGAACCCCACAGAGAATTGCCAGAGCCAAAAATACAGACGAGCTGAAGGCCGCTGTCAAAGCAACCTGGCCTTCAATAAGAACCTCAGCAGAGCCACAAGCTGGTCACCTCCATGCCACGCTGCACCGAAGCAGTAACTCATGATAAATGAACAAACTTTCTCTACTGTAAATCCTTTTCTGATTGATCTTTGGAAATATTCTGCTGGATTTGAGATTTCCATGAGCTACAGGCCTTTATCCTCAGAACTAAAACAAAAGCTTGAAATATTTCATTTCCTGTGTGATGAATACAGAATATATGAAAGCGTCACCTTTTTGAAATTAAATAATTAAAAAGGGTATTATTGAAAATTAAAGATGCACATTAATTGCTGTCTATACAAAAACAAGCATACTTGGGAAATCGGAGAATTCAGAGTAACTTTGTTCTTTGGTGACAGTAATAAAAATAAAGCCTCTCACCAGAATCATCCTTTAAGATCAGGGTGTGAGTGTCAAATGCCTTTGGCTCCTTTAGGTATAGCATCTCTGAGAGAATCAGACAAAGTGCATCAATATTAAGTGACTGACATGACACCGCAAAGTAGTCTAACACAGTCGATACAGAACATGGCAATAATGTGCAGCAGCTGAGTCTCCACATTTAAGACTGCATCCATTCACTGAAGGTACATTATACAGAAGCAGGAGCAACAAAGTCCCCCCAACCTACCCCACCCCACCCCCCACCCACCCTTTGCACGTCTTCGCTCGGCTGCTTATCGACCTCCAGCCTCTGTGTGTGCGATGTAACTGGGTCAAGAACATGTCGGTTCAAAATGACTATAAGGTGGTTGTTAGAGTACAGAAAGGCCACTTCTTTACATGTCGCACAAAGTGAGGAAGGGGCCGATCTCCACCTCCAGCTTCAGTTTGAGATGAACCAGTGACTGATTCAGTGAAAAAGACTGACTTGATCTGCGTGCGCATCTGTGTGGTTCCTGCCGTTTGCTGAATTACAGATCCCTCGTTTACACTCCCCAGCGTCTCCACCTTGCTCCTGTCGCTCCCTATCTGTCGTCCACCCATCTCTTCTTTATCTTCTTGCCCATTCATCCTCCCCCATATCACTGCCTTTTCATTTGTGTCCGCCCACTGTCTTCCTTTTTTTTTTGCTCTTTCTTCACCTTCCACCCACAGTCTGTCCCGTCTTTCTACTCTCTTTTCTCATTCTAACAATACCCTGTCCTCACTCACTTCTGCTTTTTTTTTTTCCTCCTCCACCCACCTTTTTTTTTCCAAGAGGCAACCTTTATTTTTGGCCTGCACTGTAGTGTGTGTATATGTCACGTCCTGTATTTGCCATTAACTGATCCTCTGGAGACAGTAGTCGTTCTCTGTGTCTAAAGAGCTGTTATGGCCAGACGAAGGGTAGAGGTCACGTCGAAGGAGCCTGTTGACGACGGCGACCAGGACTTTCTTGTACTGCTGACGTAGGAGAGAGTAGGCGAAGGGGTCAGACGCAGCCTTGCTATATGTCAGGCACTTACTGATGATTCCCCAGTGGCGGTTGATGTCCACAAATGGGAGAAGCTCGGCCAACCTGAAGGGGCGTCAAGAGAAACATGACTAAACAGAGTGCATTTTAGTTAAGGCGCCACTCAGAGCTTTTTCCTGATGTTACTGTCAGATGATCAGGTAAGACTGACCATGAAACCTTTATCACATAAAAATCATAAAAGAGGCTTGAAAATGGAGTTGTGTGCTTTTTTTTTTCCTTTTGCAAAGGTAGAAAGGTGGTGTGAGATTCTTTTGAACCCCGACCTTTCAAAAGAAGGGGATCTTTTATAATTTTTTCACCTCAGATTTTTATGTTTCAACCTTTCATATTTTTTATTACTTTTCATCCAAAGGAACCGTATGTGGTGTTTTAAAATGCCTAAATGAAAAACTAACCAAACAAAGAGCTCAAGCCATTTTCTCAAGAGTTGGGAGGCTGTGCAAAATGTTAACAAAAATATAATAATCAGAGGCCGGTATTTAAAGTGAAAACAGCACACAGACAACATATCGTGCTGAAAAGAATGAAAAGGGAATTTATCTTGTTTCATTTTAATTAAATCTGATATTCTCTTTGGAAACCATGAACTCTACATCCTCCTGATTAAATAGGACCTGTTGTGGTCCGTGGGTTTGGTCATGTTTGGTATGTTTAGTTAATGTATCTGGGTTTGAATTTCTGTTCTGTTTTTTTCTGTAAAATCCAGATCCGATTTTGTGTTATTGTATTTTTGTCCTCTGTATTTGGTGTGATCTTTTGCCATTTCCTGTTTTTCCTTTGAAAGTTGTCCTCTTGCATCTGAGTTTTACTTCCTCCCCCAACTGTCTTTATTGTTTTCACCTGTGTCTCATTTCCCCCTGTGTGTATAAATAGTCCTCTCCTGTCTGTGTGATCCTTGGGTTTTCCCTGTGAGGGTGCAGCAGTGCACGCTGCATGAGTACCTTGTGCATTTATGACTGCCCATTAATGCTGAACAGTGTATGCAGGTTTTGAAGCAGCATATGCTGCCACCCAGACTGTGTTCTTTTCAAGGAAGGCCTTGCCTTCCCTGCAACAACATTAAGCTGTATTCTGTGTATTTTCTAACAGTCTGATTTTGTAGTAAAGGAGTCCTGGTGATAGAGTGGCTACCCTGCAGGCCAACTACCCCTTATATTTATGATTACATTTAAAAAGCACAACATAAAATGTTACTGTAAGTTGTGACAAGACCAAGTTTCCCCATTGCCCCAATTCTCAGGCTGTCCTGCCCCTTAGAACATTTTTATATTTCAGATAAAGAACTTTTTGATAATTTGCCCACACCTCAGCTTTTTGGTTGCAGACACCAGTAAACAAAAGTAAAATATAGACAGATACCGGAGAAAGGCCTTGAAGTCTCTCAACATGTTAGAGGAATCCCTAATGGGGAGACTTTATCTAAAAATCTCCGTCAAAGATACTCTGCACGTGCTGAGCAGGTGAAATGAAAAATGGCAAAAGATTTCACTTTAAAAGCTGCAGCATTTAGTCTCCTCCGTGTGTTTTCAGAAGTAATGTTGAAGCAACACAGCAACATACACACGTCTGTCTCAACTTTTTCTCAAACACGTCGCTGCCGTCAAATTGAAAATCAACAGATGCGTTTTAAAACACAGTCTGATCTGACTCGATTTCCTGCTTTTGTATCATTTTCAATTTTAAAAAGGGTTTCGATGGTTTGCAAATCAGTGTGTTATGTTTTTATTTACATTTCAGCATGTCAGCGTCTTTGGAAACAGGGTTGTAAATACAAGAAAGGTGGTTAGAGCACTTTATCAAAATGAAATGAATGACAAGGTAAAAGGACAACTAGCCTATTTAGCCTTCTGCTTTAGTGACTGAACTAATTATATGAATTTTCAATGCCACATTAACATCACATCAAAACATTGGGGGGAGGGGGGGAAGAAAAATGGAGTTATATTGGAACAGTGGAATCATTTTTCCCAGGAAATTACAGATGACCATAGGCATTGTGCAGGTTTTATTAAGGCACCTCAAATTATTTTTATGCAATTTGTTTTTTTAACACAGAGTAGGCCTTTGCCTTTTTCAAACTTAAACCATATGGCTGAGCCCCTCTCTACGTTTCTGCACAGTCGACTGTATTCTTCTCATAGAAGAAGAATACAGGAACAATGAAATAAAATGAGAGCATCAGAATGCCACAGAGGTGAAGAATATTTCAATTTACGAGTGCAAAAGATAAAATATGTGTATAAATTTTCATAATTAGATGTTTTGGTGTCAACTGTCACTCGGGATACTTCCAGTGGGCAGGCACGGTCAGGGGAGTTACTCCAGCTCAGACCTGCTCCGTGTTAATTTGTTCTCTTTCTTCCCTCCCAAATGTGCGCACACCACAAATGTCAAATTGATGGATCATCAGCACCACATCTGGCCGATTTGTGGGCCACCGAAGCATTTCCACGTTTCTCTGGGAGCCGCTTTTAGTTGTTGGAACTGCATCTATTGTCCTACACTATAATGTGTGTCTTTCGGTGGAAGCAGCCTGGCATCCTGTTTGTGAGAGCACAGGTGGCTAATGAACCGTCTCACGGTTTAAGGAAATCATCGTTAAAATTATGAGAAGTGGTGTGAGCTAGGAACAAACTGCTTACTTGTATCTGATCTAAAATTGTGACAGATTTGTGAGTCTGTACTGTACTAGCATTTAAAGAAAGAGGGCAACAAAGCTGATGGGTGTGGGTGCAGATGAGGTTATTTGCTCCCTACATCCCAGCTTTTTTAGTATTACTTAGTCACACACCTGCTACTGTAAGATTAGTTTATAAATATGTGGGGTCAGTTTTTTTAAGCTGTTGTTTTGCAGTAAATTGAATTATGTATGAGTTGACTCACCTTGTGATTACATAAGGAGCAAAGCAGATGATAAATGAGCCGATGAAGATGCTGATCTTCTTTGTGGCTCTCTGCTTTCTCCTCTTTTGTTCTGCTAAGCATCTTTGTTTCACGCTGAAAACAGCAAAGAACATTTAGACTTTTGCTACAAGGCCACTTGTCAAACTACACCGGGAGAAATCATGCTCGAAATACACGAGGTGAACTACCTTGGGTGAATATCGACCAGCAGGAACAGAGTCTGCATGGTGATAATGTCAATCCTCTTGCAGTGAAACCTGGCGACCTTCAACACCTTTAAGTAGGTGAAACACAAGATGAGCAGGGAGAGAATGAAACTAGTAGCGTGGAAAACGATAGTGAAGACTGTAAACTTAATCCTGTCGCTGCCTTCCTCGCTTGGCTGCAAGGTGCAGGACGCGTAAACGTCGCTGTAGTCGACCCAGGAGAAGAGCAGCGCCGTCAGGGAGAAGGTGAAGGAGTGTAGCCAGGAGTAGCACACCATGATCAGCGCGTCCTTGTAGCGCATTTTGGTGGAGTAGCTGAGCGGGAAGACTACCGCTATCCACCGATCTATGCTGAGAGCCGCCATGCTCAGCATGGTGTTTGCAGTCAGAAAAGTCTCCAGAAAGCTCACGGTGTGGCAAATGCAATCTCCAAACGGCTGCTGCTTTCTGATAATCCCCACCAAAGTGGCCGGCATGTTTAAAACAGTGATGAGTATGTTGCAGAAAGACAAGTTCATGGTGAAAACACCGGGCACCTGTCGGCGTATCTCGGTGCTGTGGATGAAACATACCAGCACCAACAAGTTGGACAGCAACGAGATGATCGCGACCACGACGATGAACAAAGCGAAAATAATTTCAGCAAAGTCCATGTCTCACTCCAGAAAGTCCACTCTCACGTTACCTGCGCCTGTTGTTGCTGATAAAAACTTCAAATCAACCATGGTCACCCGTCGCTCATCTCTCCAGCAGCTCCTCGCATTCATTCCGGTTAAATCCTCGTGCGTCCGCGCGCAGACGGCCGCCGCCGTACTTTCCAAATTCCTCGAGCGCTATCCAGCGTGCTGAACCCAGCAGCCACCATCTCTCTCTGAGCTCACCGACTGTTTCCCGTTACCATCCGACAGGTGCACGTGTGACGCTCCGCAGAGTGAAACAAGGCGTGGGTGTCGCGTCTTTCAGCAGCTACGACAATTTAAACAACACGCAAGCGGAGCAGTCAACAGGCACAGAGAGATCTGTGGGGGGACTGAGGAGGACCCTGGTGGAGACAACCATGTCTGATGACATGAATAAACATTTTACATAACACGTGGGGGGAACGTAAGCACATAAAAAAACACGCACACAAACTTAATCTTATTTCCTACATATTCGAATATTTTGTGGGATTTTTCGTTGAGCGAACTTGCGCGCAAACAAAAATCATCTCGCTTAAGTTATTCACCTGCGAATTTCGCACTGATCGTGCTTTGCTAAAAATCAACTTGGATCTGGATGCAAAGGGCGCAGATAAACTCCGGGATGTGCCTCTGAATAATAGGAGACAGTTCAGCCGTCACCGAATGGAACAAGGTCCACACGCCCGCCTTTTGCCGAAATGAATTATTTATAGCCGCATCGATTCAGTATATTGTATCATATTTTCGGTCTTGTATGCAAAAAAAAAAGAAAATACAAAAAGACAGCAATTTTGAAGAAAAGGCTGTTAGAATTTCAGTTGAATCATTTTATTAAAGTTTGATTAACCGGACTTTGACTTCAAATTTGACTTAAATGTATGAAAAAGATGTATTTTTCATGAATTACTGCAATATGCAATAATCATTTTTGTCTCTTCACACCATTTTACAATGAATGTAGCTTTAAAAAATAAAAATTAAAAAAATCCCAGCTGTGATAGGGCGAAAGGCAGGGTACACCCTGTACAGGTCGCCAGCACATAGACAGGCGTCATAGGGATGTAAAGTACATTTACTCAGGTACTTTACTGAGGTTTAACGTACTTGTACATTATCTAAGTACAGTATTTCCATGTTATGCTGCTTTCTGCTTTTACTCCACTATAATCTGGATGCAGTTATTGTACTTTGTGTTCCATATTATTTATTTTACACTTTTAGTTACTTATTAGTTTGCAGGTAAATTATCTTATTATAGATTAAGCTAACCATCAGTAATCAATAATTATGATCCAATAAGTCTCATTCCACATAATGAGCGCATTTACTTTAGGTATTTTAAAAATATTTTGACTGTGCAGTGTTGAGCTACAGTACTTAAGTAGGATTATAACTTTTACTTAAGTAAAAAACGCTGAAAAACAATTATTCAATACAAAAAATATGTTTAAACACGTACGCAGCACCACTTGTCACATAATAAATCTGTAATAGGACACAACGCTGCACATGAAAAATCATGTTTTCTTACACCAGATCAATACACTGTGTTCTCACCCCCCCCCCCCCCCAAATCCCCCCCTTTCGGAGATACCCCTGCTTTGCAGATCAAATACTGTAGAAGCCATCACTGAGATGTTTGGGTCTGTCCATATGGGCATATCCTTTCTTAATTTAGTGATAAAGTTGTTAATAATATAGGTAACCCAAAAGTAAATCACCCTGGGTTTCTTGCCAGCTAATAGGCCTCCATATCAGAAGCAATGTGTACGATGCCATATCAGTAATTAGGGAAATACATTTCTCACTTTCTAATAGCCTTCTGTTCGTTCAGACATTTCACTGGATGTAGGTAGTGTAATAATCCATTTGAGCTAGTTAACTTGGAGATCCTGCATTAGCATTAGTAAGTGATTAACTACTACAAATACAGCCATTAGCTGCAACATTAAAAGTCTTTATAAACACTGAGACACACAACAGGGTTTTCTTAAAACGTGGTAAAGACAGCGTTCTGTTTTATAGCATGGCTTTAAAAAAAATTGGTAAAGCCATTAGTTATAGCTAATAACATTTTATAAATGGCCTCAAGGTTAAATGTTATATCAAAGGGTGTAACTTGTAGCTGAAGAGCCATTTCATTGCCTGGTAACTCAAAATTGTTGTTATTAAAACAAAATTTAGGTTCATAAACATTATTAACCATTTAAACATCTGTTAACCATTAAGGCCACAGCTTATATCTTGTTGTTAGTTAAACACCAGGCATTTTTTTATATTGATTTGGACTTTTATTGTTCATAAATTGGTCTATAACCATAATAATTTACTAATCACTGATAAAGTTACTTTCAAATCTTCAAAAATGTAAAAACCTTTTAAAAAAACTCTATATTATAAATTACTATCCTGCATTTATATTAAAGAATGATGGGTGTAAATTGTTTAAATTCATTTCTAATCATTTTGCAGCATCTCGGTGCAGCATTGCTGTCTAAAAGAAAGGGGGGGGTGCACTTCAAAAAGCATAAACTGTACAACCAACTCTCTTTGTTCCAATAAATGAGATAAAATACCAAGTTGGAGTAATGTAGCCAGCAATAGAAGTGCACTTCACTAATGTTTGTGCTTGTTACTGAGTCATGTTCACTTCTGCAGAAGCTCGCGTAGACTGTGACTCACCGGGGTCAGACACAGCCTGCAGGGGTTTTCTATATCTTTTTTCGTTTTCACTCTGTTCATACTCCCACTTGTTATGAGGCTTGTGCCTCAGTCCCCTTCCCCTTCAATTAAGAGCAGCACTTTATTTATTAAAGAGTAATGCAGTATCTGAGAATTCACTTTACTCTGTGCCCACGGCTTTGTTCATAGTAGTCATGGTTGAATCTTAAGTGATTAGGTGAGTCATCGGTAACTGTAGTAGTGCAGTTCAGGGAAACCCTGAGGCAAAGCATCTGCCCCCTCAAGACATCGTCATCATCACAGCAGCTAATGAAGGTCTCTCTGACTACTGTATTCCAGATGTAATGAAGCTACAACAGCACCTAGGATTTGTATGTGTGTGTGGGGGGGGGGGGGTCTGCTTTGCTGTGTGCGTGTTCATGAGTCAGAAAGTCAGTGAAAAAAAGCAGAAGTGGGTGATGTCAGTTCACTACAAACAAGCAATCAAATGCCTGGGAGAGCGCTAGCTGGGCTCCTGGGGGAAACGTGCAAAGCTATTTATAGTCCTTATGGGGTGTCACCTCCAATATAATTCTCTGCAGCGCTGTATTACCTAACAGATGCATCACAGTGAAGCGCAGAACAGCTTTAGAGCTTCACATGACATTCCTTTGAGAGGATGTTTTTATGTGTCGAGTAATCGTCCACTGCTGGGGTTTTGGGGTTTTTTTGGTATCCTCCAAAATCCTTCAAGGCCTTTCAGCAGTTTAGAAAAAGCAATCAAACCCTGCAAAATATTTTCTAATTATCCACCATCCAAATATAAAGTAAACCCAGCTTCACAATAAAAAGAAAGAAATTGGTCCCCAATTCTGAGTTTAGGCAGCACACAGTAAATTTGAATTCAGTGTGAGTCAGAGTAAACCACACAGAAAAAGTAAAGGAGTAAACAGGGAATCCCCTTAGATGTGCTGTTGCTTCAAGCTGTCAGCTCACTACCTCACCTGTACCTAAAACAATAGCTAAACACACTATAATTGTTTGATAACATGGTCACCGTGTTAATTTATGCTGCTGTCGTCATAAATTCTTAGTGTGACTCAGCTGAGACACGTAACTGTGCACCGGTCACTGTCTTTCACAACCTGCTTTTGAGAAGCAGGTGCCAGGCACTGGTTACTAGAAACAAGAATTTCTGCAAACAGCTGCTCTGTTTGATACTGGCTGTCTAATAATCAGAAAATAGAAAAAAGGAGAGATTAAAAAAAAAGAGAGAAAACCACCTGAGGACATGTAGGTGGATTGAATCAAGAGGACAGTATTGGTCCTTGGTCCTTTAGCTTATTTTTCATTTCTGTGTTGTGAGTGGGAGACTATTCTCTGCTCCTAATGCTCAGTGTGGGTAGGTAAAAGAAAAACTTTCTAGTCTGATGGTCAGGACATCATGAGGCATCACCTGATTCATTACATGGGATAAAACATTCGAGTTGTTACATTAAAGAAGCAGAATTTACTTTTACAACATTTCTGAGTGAGAAATGCTTCCAACAGTTTTCAGTCAATCTCAGTAACACAGCTGAGAGGTAAGTTATTCCCAAAGCAATAATGTGTGACATTTTTTTAATACACAGAAAGTTTTGAACATGTGCATCAATCTTGCTGAAACAGATCTGAGCCACTGAAGTCCAAGTGTTTGCAAAATGAAGTAAACCGAGCTATTATTGACAAGAACAGGCACTGAGACTCACTCGATGTTTTATTAGGTACACCTTGCTTGTACTAATTTGGACCTCCTTTTTCCTTCAGAGCTGTCTTAATTCTTCATGGCACAGATTCAATGAGGTGCTGGAGATTTTGGTCCACATTGACATGACAGCATCACACAGCTGCTGCAGATTTGTCAGCTGCACATCTGTGATGTGAACCTCCTTTTCCACCACATCCCAAAGGTGCTCTATTGGATTGAGAGCTGGTGACTGTGGAGGCCATTTGAGTACAGAGAACTCATCATCATGTTCAAGAAACCAGTTTGAGATGATTTGAGCTTTGTGGCAGCAACACTCAGGTTAGGCTGCTGCAGAAAGCCTCATTTTCCTGCTCTTAGTTGACCTTAGCTGGTATGGTCTTCTGCTATTGTAGCATCTGCTTCAAGGTTGGATGTGTTGCGCATTAGGCTGCTGGGGGTTCCTATGATGCACTGAGTGTTTCTTTTCATTCACCCCTTTTTACTCTGCTTATACACCACTCTCCATTTAATAATTTGTTATTATTGATCTCTGGTCTTGTCCTGTCTCTCTGCCCTCACCTCCAACCAGTCGCGGCAGATGACTGCCCCTCCCTGAGCCCGGTTCTCCCGGAGGTTTCTTCCTGTTAACAGTCAAAGTCATTGACAAAAGTCATATTCACAGTCATTCTTCCTCTTTCTGATGTGTAGTTTGCACTTCAGCAGGTCATCTTGACCATGTCTACATGCCTAAATGCACTGAGTTGCTGCACTGTGATTGACTGAGCACACATTTGTGTTAACAATCAGTTGAACATGTGTACCTAATAAAATGTCAATGTGTATAAGTGGGTTATCCCCCCCAAGATAAAGCAGGTGTTGTCAAAGCATTTTTGAAAAAAAGCACACTCATATCAAAGACGTAATGCTGTTCTCTCTGGTGCATGTGTTCTTTACAGACCTAAATGACACCAAGAGGCGATTTCAGTGCAGATATAAAAAAAAAAACAACACAATGAATGTTTTTGCAGCGTAGGCAAGACTGAAACTGAGCTCACTGAGAGCAAAATTGGATCTTTGTGAGCATGTCACGACCTCAGCCTTATAACAAAAACCTCTCTGAAAGCTCTTCAGATTTCCATTAACCAATGATGTTATGCAACAGTGTCTGACCTTCGTACAGACCTACATCCTGATCACCTCAAGGCAGTGGGAGAAGTGCTTTATGTTCAGAAAATGTGTGATCTCAGCACAGTCATGAAATCCCCCTGCGGTTCTACAAGTACCTGAGATGTCGCTTGAATCTAGTAGCTGTGCTGCACCTTTTTAAATATGCTGTCTTTACAGTGTCCCGAGAGCAGAGTGGTGAGGATAGGGTGGGGGGGATCTCGGGTCATGCATTAGGTAACTCGGCAGTTGGTGTGTCTTGTCTCAGAGTCGCAGCACAAGATACAGTAGAGGGTAACACGATGCCTTTGGACAGGTACATGGAATAAAGAGGATCACGCAGTGCACAGATCCGTACTGTGTTCTGTTCAACACCTAAAATATTCACAGATTGAACTGGTTGTTGTTCTTATGTTAACCGAACTAAAAAAAAAAAAAAGCTTCTTCTTTGCATAACAATAATAAATTTTAATAGATCTGATAGATTTTGTTTGTTTTTTAAGGTACTTTGATTATACTGAACAATGAGTGCAGAGTCAGTCAGTTTTGTTATGATTAGATGAGTAAAGTGGGAGCGCATGGCTTCATGAAAACCAAAATAATAAACTGTTATTGTGACATTTTTGCTTATAAGGTTGATGAGTCATTGAGCTTGAGGCAGAGTTGCAGATACAAACTGAGGAGCCTTCTTTTGGTGTTTTATTCTTGTTGGAAGCTGGAGCAGTTTGACACTGCGCAGCTCTTCCAAGACTGAAAAGTCCTTCCAGACTGTGAAGGCAATGAGTGCCTGGATCCAGAAAGATATCTGGATCCAGATTCATTTGTGATATTGAAGTCGATGTCTCCAGATTTTTCTTGTTTCTCTTTGATATGCGTTTGTGTAGATATGATTCGTTCAGTTCACACTGATAAAAGTTCTTGAATCCAGATTAACTCCAAAGGTTAAGTCACCTCTAATCTCTGCTAAGCCCCACATCTGATTAAAAATAAAAATCCTACAAATCCACCCCTAAATTTTGAGTAATCATGCTAACAAACAGACGTGCAAACAAATGGAATCAATCAATAACTTCATTGGAAGAGACAATAACACCATGTTTATCCTTTAAACATTGTACTTTGTTACAGTACTTGAACACACTATTAAAAAAGAATATTTTCCAGAACAGTTCCTGCTTGCAGCTGCAATGCATTGGTGACTAACAAATCAATATAAGTTACTAGAAGTGATGGATTGTTTATCTTATAACATAAAGCGCAACAAATCTATTTTTGATGATTGGGAAAATGAAGTCGACCACGTAAAACCACCGGATTGGTCCTAATTTCATACACACCTAGTCAGCGTATCTGTCTGCATATACAGCAAATTGATATAAAATCAGTATAACTACCCAGCCGATCATTTGTGTTCATATTAACCATAGGTCAGCTGAGTCACCGTAAGGAAAAAGGATACAAATAGGGTTAGAAACAAGGTCAGAAGTTATTAACCTTTGAAGAAAGATCGCACTCATACTTCAGTGATTCATTATGTACCAATCAATTTCATGTTAAGGTTTGCATTTTTTTTTTTAAATGCCTCCAGCAGCTCATTAATCTTCATGCATGCCTGAAGCAAAACATGATAACTTTCACTTATGGCTTCTAAAAGCTGCAGTTTGTTCAACAATGTATATGTAATGTAGATTTTTATTTTTATTATTACTTCTTTTCTTTTTTTTACCTTCACTGGCGCTGCCTGCTGAGAAGTAGCCAGTGAGAATAAAAGGCTGTGGGCGTGCAGTGAATGACAGCTCAGGATTTTGTTTACAGGGTTAGTAATGCTGTGACAGATGGGCCACCTCCACACTTCTCAGTGTATGACAACATACCTGAAGCACCACACAGAAACAAAACCAAACTCAAACATCTGTCATGCGTGAGTTTATTTCTATAGTATATCTAATGGTGACAAGCACCACCATTTACAATCTGCGTGTTATACATCATGTTGCACCTTCAGAGAAAACATTGTAAAAAATGACATTAAAACCTTTTGTTCTATTGTCATATTTATTGCAATAATGTGTTTTTTCTGCCTTTTAATGCAATTTTTTCTTTGCCTGCTTTCCATCCATTCTCTTCCACTTATCCTGTTCAGGGTTGCGGGGGGGCTGGAGCCTAACCTGGCTGTCATAGGGCGAGAGGCCTATTTAATTTTATTTATATAGCGCCAAATCACAAGAGTCACCTGAAGGAGCTTTATATTGTAAGGTAAAGACCCAACAAAAATTACAGAGAAAATCCAACAGTCAAAACGACCCCCTATAAGCAAGCACTTGGTGACAGTGGGAAGGAAAAACTCCCTTTTAACAGGAAGAA